>CM060915.1:795635176-796135176 GCA_030737875.1 Allium sativum | reverse complement strand
TTAAAAAGGTAACCGGTTTTATCTTTTTTTTCTGTATAACTTAAAAAGATAACCGTTTTTATTTCTTGTGTGCAGAATTATCCTTAGAACTAATTTTTCAGAAGCGCTATACTTAAAACTTATTACCCTGCAAAAAGAAGTCATTTAACCTAATTTCCACTAAAAAAGAACTTTGCCTTTCTTTTACGAATCATCCACTAAACATACATGCATATTCACATCACGTTTTATACTCATTACACTTCAGCTTCCTTTCATTGACCTTGAAAAACTACTAAACATACCATTTTTTTCCCATACAACTTCAGAAAACCTAAACCAAATAAAAGCTACATAAGTAACCATGATGTAGCGGCAAATATTATTGTCGTATCTCCCAACTTAGAGCATCTCCAACAAAGGAGAGATTCATCTCATGAATCAAAGATAATGGTTAAAAAGGTCCCCAACAGGTGTTGGAGACCGTAATATTAAGGGAAATGTTATAGGATCAATTCAGAGTTCTGAATTGATCCCGTGTGCCGAAGTTATCGGCTCGTGATGTTGCGAGCCGAATTTTTCGGCGCACACTATCACGAGCCAACAAATTCGGCACGTGATCTCTCAACATTTTAAAATTTTATTTTACCTATTCTATCTTATATATTACTAAGCTGAAATAAAATCGTTATTATTTTCGTAGAAAACAATTATGTTTTGGAAGACAGAAATAAACTAATTTTGCTTCGGATCATAATAATAGCTGATTAATAATACGTACAAATACAATAGAACGCGATTGCTGAAATAAAAAATTACAACATCATTACTGCATAAATTCATACAATTATAAAATAAAACACGAGTTCAGACAGCTTCATAACTAGGTATTGCCATATTGGTTCCATAAATGATTCATAAGATCTTTCTGCAACCGGTTATGGAGTTGTGCATCTCTAAACATAACCTGACGGTTCAAATGAATGTTGAAGTCCTCTTCAATTAGTGAGGTGTTTTATCGGAATACTTGGGGGTGGTTGCGAAGCATCATCATATTCGTAGTGACATTGCCCTTCATCCATATCTCTTTAATTTTCTATAATCATGTTGTGTAGAACGATGCAAGCAAACATCATTATAGACATCTTATTCCTAGACCACAACTGACATGAATTACTTATCATTGCAAATCTAGATTGTAAAACACCGAATGCTTGTTCTACATCTATCTTTTGTCCCTCCTGTATCGCCGCGAATTTGACTTGTTTAGGAGTCAATGGATTTGGACACGTTTTAACAATGTTGCTCCATTTCGGGTAAATGCCACCACCTAGGTAATAGCCATGGTTGTAAGTATTTAGGCCCAGGGTAAATGTTAAAGAAGGTACCTGGCCTTGAGCAAGATCATTGAACAGATGGAATCTTTCTATAACATTTAAGTCATTATTCGAACCGGGGATTCCAAAGAAAGCGTGCCATATCCACAAATCGTATGATGCTACAGCTTCCAAAATGATGGTTGATCACCTTTCCTTGCCATTGTACGCACCTTGTAATCCCTTAGGGCAGTTCTTCCATTCCCAGTGCATACAATCCAGACTTCCTAACATTCCCGGTCATCCCCTACTTCCGTGCATCTCTCTGATTCGCACTACATCTGCTTTGTTCAGAGACCTTAAGTATTCTTCTCCGTACACGTCCACCACAACTTGATAGAATTTTTCAAGTGTTTCTAGGATCGTGCTCTCTGCTCTTCGGTATGCATCATCCAAAGCATCTACAGGAGTGCCATAAGCTAACATTCTCATAGCGGCCGTCATTTTCTGAAAACGGACAACCCCTGCGTCTTTGAAGCATTTTATTTGTACTTAAAGTAATTATTGTTACCTTGAATATCCGAAGAAATAGATTTCTCCGCATCCTGAATCTTCTACGAAACATATCAGGCCGTAAGTATAGTTGTCATTGAAGTAATCTTGCATCAGAGACTTATGGTATTTAGCATGATTTCGGTGTATAAATCTCCTTCCAGGAACCAATCCCCCTCGAGTTGTGGATGACGAACCATATGCTGCATGGTATAAGTCCCGTATTTCTTGTATTTCTTCCACTTCCTCTTGAAGGATTTCCTCTTCCTCCGAATCGCTATTAAAAGCCATGATGCATTTCATAAAATAGGAATCCATTTTTATTTGTGAATATGTTTGGATATGAGATATTGTTGCGACGTTGCTGTTGTATATAAGGTATGAGGTATTGGTTAGAGGGTAGCTTTATTGGGTGAGTGCACTCGTTTATTGAACAACGTGCTCCTTTATTGGACATAGCGCTCCTTTATTGGACAGAGCGCTCCTTTATTGGACAGAGTGCTCCTTAATTAGATAGAGAGCTCCTTTATTGGACATAACGCTCCTTTATTGGATAGAGCGCTCCTTTATTGGACAGAGTGCTCTTTTATTGGATAAAGAGCTCCTTTATTGGGCAGAGAGCTCCTTTATTGGGCAGAGTGCTCCTTTATCAGTACATGTCTTGGTCCAGTTCACAGTGTGTAGGGTCATCCACGTAATAACTGCTTAGGAATTTAAGTGTGTAGGGTCGTCCACGAAATGTAGCTTTGTTGGGTAGAGTGTGCTCGTTTATTGAACAAAGTGCTCCTTTATTGGACAGAGCGCTCCTTTATTGGACGTAGCGCTCCTTTATTGGACAGTGCGCTCCTTTATTGGATAAAGTGCTCCTTTATTGGATAAAGAGCTCTTTAATTGGACAGAGAGCTCCTTTATTGGGCATAGCGCTCCTTTATTGGACAGAGCGCTCCTTTATTGGACAGAGCGCTCCTTTATTGGACAGAGTGCTCCTTTATTGGAAAGAGAGCTCCTTTATCGGTACGAGTGCTCCTTTATCGGTACATGTCTTGGTCCAGTTCGCAGTGTGTAGGGTCGTCCACGTAATAACTGCTTAGAAATTTAAGTGTGTAGGGTCGTCCACGAAATGTAGCCATGGAATTTAAAACGTAGGGTCGTCCACGCAATAGCTTGTGTTTAATGCCAAACCAAAACAATATTAAATAGCTCGTGTTGAATGCCAAGCCAGAACGATAATGTAGATTCTCTATCATGGCTACAGTGGACAATGTAGATTCTCGTGTTGAATGCTAAGCCAAAACGATAGTGTAGATTCTCTATCATGGCTACAGTGGACAGTGACTAGTGCATAGTGGTGATTCTCTATCACAGACGTTTTGAGCATTAGATTATGCGTAATATTTTTATTATTAAATTGCATATCCTTATGTATCATAGTTTTACGTAGTGAGATATTTATTTACTTCGTTTGTATCAAGGTTTATGGTTTTTATCAACAATATTTTCATAACATAACTGAGAAGCTTGCAACAACGACAATTACAACAATAAGAAATACCAAACTACAATTATACGAACTACAACAACTGAACACATAAACATCAAATTCAAAGTACAATAAAAAACAATAAGATAGTTTCCACTTACACCTACCACGGATGGGGGGAAAATCCAGCTCTAGTTGGCTCAACAAAAATCTTGTTCAAGCGTCTTATTTCGGCTTGCGCTTCCAGTGCATATTGAACTCCACATTCGCACATTGGAGGGTCAATCCACTGCTTAAAGTAACATCAATCAATTTCATCAGGAAAAACCTTGTGGTTCTCGTAGGCTTCACAACCAAAAAATCGTCGACCAACATTTTTTTTGGTTCTCGAAACAACCACCACCGATTCTTCTCCACAACAGTAGAAAGGGTTCGATTCGCCCATACCTTGTGGCTCGACAACGCGCCCTTTAACTACCATTTCTTTTCTAGATCGTTGATTTGCTACCCCCTTATTGTTATTTTCCCAGTTGTCAGTGATGGAGCCTACACTTTCGTTTCCCTGTTTCCACATACACCAATAAGACAAATATACTATTTTCTTTTCAAGTAGAAGGCTAAAATGAGGAAAGAGGAAAGAGGAGGTAGCTGGAAGAAAAGAAATTGCGAATGAGGGTTTAGCCGGCTTCAGAGAAGCCGCTATATATAGCGAAAAACAGGGTCGTCCCCAATGATATTACAAGCAAAAAACAGGGTCATCCCCAACTATATACAGCAAATGGAGTGTACATGTGTTGTGCGCCACTTTGTTGGTTGAATTTCTAGCCAAAACGATATTAAATAAAATTAAAATCCTTTATTTTATATAAATAAGCATTATAATTTATAATCGAATTCCACAGCGACTATTTGAAAATTTGATTTGGCCATAGAACAAAATCTACAATATGAAATCTAATTTTTTTTTCTCTTCCATTAGAAAAATATTATCAAATAAATTTGAATATTTCTTATTTCTAAGAAATCCGACTTTAATTGGATCCTGTACAACCAATTAAATTTCAAAACGTTATATTATGAACTACCGCGTCGCTGCAGTTCGTTTTATAATTATATTATAAATTAAACATTTCAAACATCGTTTAACATTACACAGAACATCATAAAATATAGATAATAAAGGGTCCATTACACAGAATATCAAAAAATATAATTGTCGACAGTAATAAAGATAAAATGTATATAATAAAGTATAATACAACATGCATCAACGCGTAACATAAAGTCTACTACAGCAAGTTTTACACATACATACATCATGATAACAAAAAAAAAATCATCATTAGCATCCTCATGAAAGTCATCCTAAATCTGCAACATCATCGTCATCATCGTGCTCAGACTCCTCACCATCCTCCTCCATGTCATCCTCGCTATCACCACCGCCATAAAACGGAAAACCGTCATCGTCGCTACCACCTCCCTGTCCGCCACCACCACCTACTCCTCCATCACCACCTACTCCTCCACCCCTCCCAGTCCTCCAACCCCTCCCGGTTCTCCACCCCCTCCTGAACCTCCACTAGTACATGACCCTCCAGCGGTACGTGATGCTCCTGTATCACCACCCCCTGCTGCCGCTAGTCTGGCCTATAAGCCATCGCTCTGGTCCTGCAAAACCTGAACTATCGCCTGGTGCTCCTCATATAAGGACTGAGAATGTAGCAGGGCCATCTTCTGAATAGCCACAATATGTATCCTAAGCTGGTTTAGCCGTGGTGCAAACTGCAAATACAGACTTATAAAATCAGTTTATATAACTTAGAACGTGCAAGGTAATAAATCCAAAAGTAAGAATAATACCTCATGTGTCGGATATAATCCAGCAGTAGGGACACCGTGTACCATGTGAGCAGGTGGGTAGATAATAGGCAGGGATACCTGTGTACCGCTAAGAACATATGCCTGAAATGTATCGGCCAAAGCGAAATCCGTAGGCTAGTCGGAGAACAGTGAAGGGGTTGGGTCAAAAGTAAACGGTGGAGGTTCAACTCTACTGGTAACTAATCGGGGACCAATGTGATTGGAGTTCACACCCCGCATATAATCTGGCAACAAGTATCGCCTAGGAGCTACCCGAACCCTATAAGGATCAAAATCTACGTCGGGTAAGAAAAGTTCGATCGTATCAACCCATCCTTCCTGTCTCAGACCCTGTATGTACTGTCTCTCTATAGAACAACGAGGCCCGAACATATCATCGGGATGAGGTGGATCTCCAGGTACGCGCAACTGGTCGGGCCCCTGATAATACAAGCGATCTCCTAAGTACCAAATAGGAAGGTGGGCCGGTGGGAGCAAGTGGACACGGCGAAGAGATAAACGACATGCAACGGCTAATGGGTGGGCATCAGATATCGGGCTACCTGTTGAGAGTAACATCCAATAAGAAGTCCAAGGTGCTCGTAATAGGTTTCCCCTCTCCCTCAAATCTAACTGAGTACGGGCCTCCATCAAATCGTGTCTCACACCAGCAGGAACACGCCGGACTAGGTAACTACTCTCCCATCTATGCATGCATGGGAAAAAGGCCTCGGCAACATGACTAGCGGTGGGCAACATGCATGGATGCATGTTGGCCGTGTACTCGTTGTACCAACACGGCAACATGTACCAAAATTCAAACATCTGTTGAACCAATCCTAAAGCGTAAGAGTCAAGAGCGGTATATAGATGACCCAAAATAGCAGTGCCCCAATTAATCTTATGCAGCTGATCTGAATCGGGTAGCTGCTAGATAACCTGATCTAATCATACTCCCTTGGTTCGAAAAGAATGTCGACCCAAGGAGATATAAAATGGTGGCCCGATACACTATGTCCTGGAAATCCACAGCATCGAGATGCACTGTAATGTAATAAAGTAAATAAGAGACGGAAACGACCCCATTGGAGATATGAGCTGTGGACAAATCTGGCAAATACTGAAGGTAAGACTCGGGTGACTCATAGGAGGTATCAAATGGACAGGAGACTCTATCAGGGAGGCCAATCTCAATTCCCATAAACATGTAAAAATCTGCTAGGGTGATACCTAACTCAAAATCAGGGAAGTAAAAACTGTAAGTCGTAGGCCACCATCTCTCTAATAAGGCCTATACCAAAGGTCGATCGAAGGACCAAGGAGGTACAATCTGTAAAAATAGTCCGAACAGACTGGCCAATAGCCTCTCTCGAATATGTAATGGTAATATGTCAAGGGCCTGTGTACTAAACTTCGCCCAACTACCGCGAACGTACATGTACATGTCCTATTAAAAATTATAACAGTTCAATAACTATAAAATCAACATTTCACTCATTTAAAAATTATAACATACATGCACTAAACTATAACTATAACACCATCAGGTCATGTTACGTACTTAATTTAGTAAACTATTTAACATTTCAGTAAATATAAATGTTAAAATTAAAATTTATACTATAATGGTGTCGAGCGCGGTAAATGAACGATGACTGTATCCCTCTGGCAACTCATGAAGGATAAGTAAGTCCTCAATCATTGTCCCCTCAGGTGGAGGAGGATGCTGTTGACCAGCCGTGTCATCCAGCTGAGCTTGAACTGTACGTTTCTCCGCCTTCGTCACGCGTGGCGGCATCCCTGCGTCAAACACAATAAAAAAAGAGAAAAAAGGGGAAAGGTTGGGGGGGGGGCTCAGCCCTACCGTGCCGTACTTATAGGCGCGGTATGCTGCACGCCGAATTTATTGGCTCGCGATGCTGGCGAGCCGAAAAATTCGGTGCGTGTTGAGTTATTCAAGGCACACCGATTAAATCGGCGCGCCACTCTTGGGAGTTATCAAAGATATCTCCCTGAATGTTACAGATCGTAGCATTACGATCCGTAACCTTATTGGAGTTGCTCTTAGTCATAGCATTACGATCGTAGCATTAAATCTTTAGGCCATCTTCTTGTAATCCGTTTCAAGATTTGCCATCTACTCAGCGCTGGCATGTTAAGCCAAATATATATTTGAAAGAAAAGCGTACTATGCACAATGTACATAATTTTAAATGGATGCCACTGTACCATTCCAACAGACCAAAGTACGTACAATAAAGAAACCTGACGATAAAATAATAATAATACCATCATACATATGCACCAAATGATCCCTGATAAACACGACTTGTCTATTTTCCATTCGTCCTTCTTGGTATTGAATTGTTATAACATAATTTTTTTATCGCTTTTCCATAACATATATACGAAGAAATACTTCTAATGTAAATCATTCATTTTTGTTTTAATTTTAGGTAATGGCAAATGCATGAATGGGTGATTAGTACTTATTTTTGAAACAAGAATACTAAATCACACACAAAAATTCATGTCGTATGTAAAATAAAATAAAAATTAAAGATCTGAATTTTGAATGACGAAAGTTCAATGGAGAAATTTGGTATAAATGGCATCCTCAAGAATTTCCATCCAATTTCAGTAGTTGATCCAATCCTCCCCAACTCATGTATCGGTGAAGGTAGGATTTACGTAACGACTAGTTAAAGGTGATCGCTCTGTTTTGTCCATTCATTCTCATTGGGTCTTAGCCTGTCTGGCAAGGGTTTCATACATTACATACATGCCGCCCAGATTAATATATACATGGCCTCGTCCTACTTCTTTTTAACGAGGGCGCGCGACTTGAAGCTAACATGGTATAAAACTGACTGAAAAGGTGGAATTCCTTCAACATTAGGCTACCTTTCCACTATACTGAATTTAGGCTTGTTCACTCTGGACAATGTAGCGTAGATGTAGCAGCTACGCCGAGGAGAAGCAAGAACGGAGAAGCCACATCTACGCCGGGAGTGAGCGACATGGTAGTGTTGCAAGACCATCTCCGGATAAGGTAGCGTAATAACAACAACAATGGGAACAAGGCAAGCATAACTAACTTAAGGTAGCATAGCCAGCGCGGTGCAAAAGTGATTGAAAAGGTAGAATTCCTTCAATATCGGCAACTATAGTCCTTGGGACAGGAATGCTTTAAGGGATCACACAAATGTTAGGCCATGCTGGATGAAACTTTGAGCTTCATGTCTAATTTGCACTCATTTTCATTAATTGACTACAACATGTCATTTTGAAATCAACCTTAATTAAGCATTTTCATAAACCTTTCAAAGAAAACATTCTCTCATCTATGCTTAACACATGACAGATTTAGGTAAACTAGTTTGTAATTCCCAAGGGAAGAAATAGAAAATAGATTATTTGATTATCAAATTCAAGCTAAAGAGAACTTTAGAACGTCTATATAATTAGTTGTTGAATTGAAGTCCTTCCTTATCGATGGGATATTACATCCTGTATTATCATATTCCATTCTAGCGTATCTTATTTCCAGTAGTACATTAAACCCCTGAGTCTGTGGAAACCAGTAAGAGTAGTGAAGAGGGATTTCGAGTTACAATTATAGTTTTAGTTGCTTCGCAAGCACCTGCGTTTTGTCTAAGGTAAAGGACTAAGGAATATGTTTCATACCAAGCGTACCTGAACTTACGGGGGACTACAAGTAATAATACTTTATAAGACAGGCCTAGCATATTTTTTGTAGTGTAAAATTCTTTCTTCAATCTAACTAGCAACTATAGCCTTGTTGGTTGTAATCGTCTCTGACCTTCTGATTGATGGCCTACACGTATGTCTACACTTCTATAAATCCACTCTTTCATGTTCTAAAGCTCTAGCAAACCCTCCCAATTGCATGACCTTGATATATGTTTACCCTCCTATTAATCCAATCTCTCGTGACCTAAAACGTTTACGTTGTTCTCATCCAACTTGAGTGAGGCATACATTCGCCCATTAGCAGCCCACCCAGCAAATACCTCAAACTATTTTTTTAGTGTTTTCAGGAAGGCTGCCAAGAGAATCACAAATGCCATCAATAAAGAAAATAAAGGAAACCACATGCAAAAATAATTGATGGAAATCCATCCTACTCATCACTTCCTACTTACTCAATATTCTTCTTCTTTCCATGTGACCATGAATCCATGAAAATATAGACATCCACTACATAAAAGAATTACAAACAAAAAGGATATATAAACTTACAATATAAGCAAATAAATCCACAAAGGAATGTTCGATTGTTTCATGGAAAATTTGGAATGTTTTTATTAGTTTCCTAATGCATAGGAAAAAATAAAATTTGTATCAAAATAAAAGGTGAAAAACGGAAATCATAATAAAAGCAACAAACTCACCTCTGGCTTTGGGTTGAAGACATGGCAATTGGTTCAAAGTTATGTATATATTGCCATCAATTGAAATTGTCAAATCTACAAACATCAGTTTCTCCAGATCAAGATATCAAGCAATTTAACAAACAATTTAAATGAACAAATGTTACATAATTTAATAAAGCTATAAATAAAAAGGGATTAGACACATAAAATAGCACTTATGATTGTAAAATCAACTACATTTCATATTGTACCATAATTATGATAGCAAGAGATTTAAAAGTTTGAAAATTTTGAATTAGAACTTGTATTAGCACACTAAATGCCATGTATCCCAAGCATAATCATGATGACCTATCCACTTGAACTTAACAATCATCAAACTTTCAGTGTAGTTTTAGCTCCTTCTTTTATGTTTCAGCAGACGGGTTATTAAAGTATGCAGAATGATACTAATTAATGCAAAATATGTTACTTTATCAATATACTTTATTCTATCCTAAAAACACACAATATAAAACTATTTTAAGAGCTAGCTATATCACACTACACCAACAAACAACTGACCAAATGTTAACACCGAAGCAACAAAGTTTATAAATAAATTTTAGAACAAATCAAGAGCTGTAGTGGTAAATATGCTTGGTTTCGCATGCACGGTTTGGACTATTTCGTGCTAAACAAAACAACATACTGTTAATTTTGGTGCTTCTCGGTTAGAAGTACAATATGATAATTACTTAACCCTAAAAAAATTGTGAAATAAATTAGGTAAAACTAATTACTTAAAAAAAATATTACCTCCAAAGCCAAATCCTCAATTGATCTTTACTGTTTGTCCGTCTATCGAATACCGCTGTAGATTTTTGATGAAATAAACTATGAGTTGATGCCAAAAACTGGTGTCACACCCAACGATTCTCGAGAATAGGAGAATAAAGTTTCGTATACGTAAACGTAAGTGTAGAAAGCAAGAGCAAAAAAATTTATAATGGTTCAGTTTGTATTGAACCTATGTCCACTTTGAAGCGTTTGCTGGAATTAAAGGTTACAAGAGTTTAACATCATCATTATAATGGTCTACAATATTTGGTTAAGTATTCGGGAGTCATTATTTGCATGTATGAAGCCTTGAGAAAAATATATTTCTTCTTCCTCAAGGCTTAGGCTGCCATCAATGGTGTCCAAGGTCCTTCTTGAGGTGTAAAATCAAGACAATGCCAACCTTTTTGAAGTATGAGGTAGTGGGAATTTATAGGTAGTAGATTAGGTGGGAGTATGTGATAATTGGATACCATAGGCCGAATTTTGCATCCTGAAGAGCTGTTGTGGAGATTTCGCATCATGCCATCGTGGTACTGGAGATTTCGCATGCCCCTATGAGATACATATTTCTCATCCAGAGGGATGCGAAATTTGCAATTCAGAGGGATACAAAGTCACACCCCGAAGAAGGGGTGCATGCCTTCGCATCCAAGGAGATGCGAGATCGCATCTTGGAAGGATGCGGGTTTTAGCATCCTAGTGAATGCGAGATCGCATCCTTGAGGGATGCGAGTTCATGCATCTCGAGGGATGCGAAACCGCATCCTTGAGGGATGCGAATTGTGTTGAGCACACACGTACAAGCAGATGCAAAATCACATGGGATGCAAAATGTGGCTTGGTAGGATGCGAAATTACAAGGGATACAAAATTATGAGGGATGTGAAATTATGTTGAGGGCACTTAGTGAGGGGTTGTGAGTCCTACGCTCGCACGACTCCTTCTGAGCCTGGATCTTGAGTGCTTTAGCGATACTCCGGGCTTTTGTACCACGCGATGGGCCTAGTCAAGTGGGCCTTGTATGCTTTAGAGAACCAGACCAAAAGGTCGGTTATCACTTGCCCCCAAGGTACGTCTTTTCTTGACATGATGTGCTTTGAGTTGAGTTGATCATCTCTTGAAGTTGAAAAGATTTCCAAGCTGTGTCGAGCGATTGGTTGCGACCATTCCGTTGAGCATGTTGAGAATTTTGATTCCCTGATACTTTCATTAAACATATAATTCCTGTTGTCTCGAGAAATTAAATGTTAGTAATAGATTCCCGCTTATATCGAAACATAAATGAGTCGTTTTCGACTTAATATCGCGTATCCGCTCATCGTTTTCATGTGATTTTGCTTGATGCGATCAGAGTTTGAAATAGAACATAATCAGTACATATGTCTTTGGTTTACGATTGCGTGAGTTGGTTTTCGAAAATGATATCGAATCGTGAACTCGACCGCTTGGCATACGCTCTTGAGTCATTTAAACTTACGAATGCATAATTGTTTAGCAAATCGAATTGCGCTCGATGGTCGTAATTTCAAAAAAGCAAACACGTAGCCGCAACCGAAATCATGAGTTAGGAATTCCTCAAAGTTGGAAATTCGATTCTCAGTTTTTTTTAATGGAGATGGGAAATGTCGTATCCTTGGGAGATACAGACTTTTGTATGCCGGTGGGGTGCGAAATTTCGTGAAATGACCCAAACTCACCCTTAGGGAAAGCCCGGATTGAGTTGAGAACACGACAATTAATAACACAAATAGAAGAAATTTTCATTGATTATTATAACAATTACGTCAGAGTACAAGAATATAACAGAGTATGAATAAATAACATACATTTGATAAATATCAGAGATTTAAAATTACAATGCAGCGGAAAAATAATACATAACACAACTGAAAGAAATACACGGGCACAGAGCTTTCCGAGTATAGTTCCAGCTGTAAATCCAGGATCCTGTGAATATAATATCTACAGGAACCCAACTACTAGCTGCCTGTGTGGAAAATAAGGGCACCCAGAGTTTAGGTTAAAACAATAAACTCCAGGTCAGTCATGTGACTGGTATGAGAACTAAAACAATTTTTTAGAACTTTACTTTAATATAAAGTAAATCAAGGGACCACGCCATATAACACAGAACGAGTTTCCTCCCAAGAATACAAGTGCATAAAACAAACAGTGCAATGCTTTTTGGAAAAATGAGGCTATTATAAGACTCAGGTCCCATCACACTATGCAACGCAAGCCGGAGGGTAGAGTTTTACCTTATAATAGCCAAACATGCTTGATACGTTATAAAACAAACCATTTTGATATCACTATAAGTGTATAGTGTCAAATCAACTTCAAATATAAATGTATCAATCATAGTCGGCATAGTATCCCATGCTACTATGTCGCCATATAGGTTTACAACTAAAGCCAAAATGTCTTGTACTGGAAATTGGATTCCATCTATGAGTCGAGGCCAGGGATGGCTCCTCACTGCTTCGAGACACTCTAGCAAATGTCTCAGGACTACACACTCTGGGCGACCCTTGGATCAGTTGGGCCGGTCCTCTCTTACGTTTGAGGATTACTTATTCCTGAACACACGTTTCTCAGTCCTATAGGGCCTATCAATCGGCTCTGTAGTAACCGATATATCTGAGGTGCCTTGCTATCCATCATCCACATAGGTAAAAATATATAAATGTCTAGGCTCTATACCATGACACCACCCATAGCTAGAAAGAAACGTCATGTTCTCCCAAAGGTCCGATCCTGTTTTTGAATCATACCGAGGTGTGAGGCAGACGAATTAACGCTATACACAAAGCTATGCCCTTTAAGGCCGTGCTTTGATCATCAACCACAAGACTCTGCTTTTCAATAGAAGCCTTGATCATTTGCATCTCAACATATAACACTGGCAATTCACGCCATGCAACTGATGTCTGTCGATGTATAACCTCTGAGCTCGTACGTCTCAGAGAAGGGTGTTAAGCAAGAGAATAAATTCTCCACCACCAAACAGATATATATTTAATAGAGATCAATCAACACAGAATAAAATCCAATGGCAGACACACATCCATTTAATAGTTCATTCTGGGTCTGAACAAAACCAGAGGCACCTTATTCCTCGTCCTATATGTCTAATACAGGAGAGAGGTCCTCGCATATCCGGTCGATCTCCAAGTACGTCTGGACGATCATCACTTATATTTCCTTGGCTTGGGTGTACAACCCAATCAAGACATCAGAAATCATCCAAACGATGTGAAGACCTCCGGTCTTCAACCACCGTCTTCATCGTCGACTTATCGTCGAATCACTTATTCAGAATGGGTATAAACCCAGTCTTTCCGAATAACTCGTGTATTTTATAAACAAGTGCTATAAAAATACAATATACGCCTCATTCCAATTCTGAATATTCTTTTATTCAAATATTCATATCCTTTAGGAAAGGTTCCCATTAATTTTACCAAAGATAAATTCTTTTAAATTAATACTTTAATCTTCCTTTGGATATCAATTCAAACCAAATTAAGGTTTATCCAAACTAGTCAGGATTAGCGCACCTTACCAAAGTAATCATTTGTTTTATTTCCCAGTCCCAACCTATTCATCCCATGGAGAAAAACTGGTAATACTCCATATCTAACACCACGATGTTATTGGTAAATTTAATTACCATTTCACGTTCAAATCTAATTAAAGATTTAACTATTGCCTGGAGTAAAACTGGTGATACTCCATTCTCGACCATTTCCCAAATTTGATAATTTAAATTATCATATCCTCATTTCAATCTAATTAAAGATTCATTAAAACCCCACTTAGTTTTAATCTTCCCAAAAATCAATATTAATGATTGTTTAACTTTGGAAAATCAAACATGTCGCATTGACAATCTACACTGTACCATCGATTTCTGCCGATATATAACCTCTGAGCTCGTACGTCTCAAAGAAGGGTGTTAAGAAAGAGAATAAATTCTCCACCACCAAACAAATATATATTTAGCAGAGATCAACGAATACGGTATAAAGGAATCAATGTCAGACATGTAATCCTGTCTTTAACTGGGTTAAAGAACTAATGTCATTTAAAACACAATTAATGATAAACCCAAAATCACATTCCATTAACCATGGAATCTTCACGGAAAACAGATCAATATATAATCGATATCAATTTCCGTACCCGACTAATAATATAAATGGAATAACGACTAAGCCTTTAAAATTTCACATATATTAATAGTGTTCCTCCATAGAAGCTCACTTCGATTATTACTAAATCGAATTCCATTCAATTCCTATTTAATATATTAAACTGGAAAACTTTACTTTGGAAAAATTCCATTAAATCTTAATAAAAGGTTTATAAATTCCGAATCATCTCTTCACTGTTAATTGGGTTAAAGAACAAGTGTTATTTAAAACACCATTCACGATAAACCTAAAATCCAACTTCAATTCAATTCCAATTAAATATTAAATAAGTGGTAAACTTTTCTAAATCTTAATTAAAAGATTTATTCTTTTCTCAACTGGGTTTAAGAACAGTGTTACTGAAGATACTATTCACGACAAACCCAAAATCCAATTTGATATTAAATACAAGGCTCTGAATAGAAATTATATTGGCTTATATTCAATATCAAATTCTGAAACCAACAAATATCATATTGGAAATAACAATATAAAATATATCTTCCAAATTTCCATAACAATATCTGTATAATCACGAAATCCAATATCAAAATATTCCGAAGATTATTTCCATTCCAAATCCATTCCAAATCCATTCCAATTTGTTCGTTGGAAATTTCTGATTATATAAAAACCATTCACAAATCCAATTTTTTTTTTATTTAAAAATTATTGGAATTCAAAACTAGTTAATAACTAGTTCATTTTGATAAAAATATATTTTTATCTTTACAAATGTGGGATTTTTCATCCCAATTCTTTCTATATCATTTATTAGATTTTACAAAAATCATTAGTATTTTTAATAATTTTTAAGGCCCTTTCAGTCGATTTCCATAAACGGTCATCGAACAACAATTACAATGACCTTTTCCAAATTTGATTTGGACATAATTCCAAATCCATCCGTTAGATTTCAAATCTATTATATTCGTTGGAAATCTCTTTTCGATACGAACCAACGGTTCCGGCTTTAGGATAATTCGACGGTCGGATCTCCCGTAATATCAGTTTGAAGTCAATGGTTGAAATTCGCGAACTGTCGCGGCGCATTCTATTCAGGCCATTAAATATATATATATAATATATATATATATATATATATATTATATATATCTCGTTGAATTCCATTTAAGTCATATTTTATAAATCGTTTATAAATTCATTTTAAAACAATTTTAACTTCATTTTCAATTTTAAATCAAAATTGAATATTCCTTATCATTGTAATATTTAAATGATAATATTTTCAAAATATCTGATTTGAAATCATTTCCTTTTCGATATTCATTATAAAAATGAATAAAATCGATATAAATATCGTTCGCATCAAAATGGCGCTTATCTAATCAACACGGCTTCATAAATTTCAATACTTTCATGTCCATCCCAAATCGGACATAAAAATCATATTTTTATCCTTTACAGAATATTCGTTATTTTAAAATATTCGTTATTTGAAAATATTCGTTATTCCTGAATTGGAATCAGACACAGTCAATTACCATATAATTTCATTTATATGGATTTCACACACATGTATACAACAATAATCATACACAGTCAACCATCATCCAGAGTGCATTACACAACTACATAAGCGTTAGATATAAATAACTAACTCTTATAACAGTCTGTTAACCCATCGATTGACATACAACTAAACAATTGGGATTAGTTTACGTCAAATATCATCCCAATACCCGTGTGGGGTTTCAACCAACAAATATTGAATATTGTTTGTGCAGTTGGGCGATGTGTAAAATTATCGTCCAAATCAATATCAGTTAAATGAGTGTACATAAACAAATCGTCCGATTTGTAAATGAATATTTATTTTATTTATATACACGTATCGTCCAATTTGTAAATGAATATTTATTTTAATGATGAAATGTTTTATTCAGCACATGAATATTTTATACGGTTCATTCATACAATAAAAACGATATTTTTATCGTTCTAACATATTTTAGAAAATATTGGTAGCATAACTGCGTGATACTAGAACCGGAATAAGGTCTAGCCTTATCCCCTGCCTAATACTAGCTCGCGCCATACACGTACCCATTCCAATCAATTCAATTCACATCCCAAACCAAATTCAAACAAATCAATCAACCAAATAAAATAAACAACCAAACATCCATGGTTTCGATCAAAGGTGTCGGGTGCTACTAATCACCGTCTACATCCTAGTATATATTTAACTGTTAACAAAATTAGTGTGAGAAGAAGTTCTCACCTTTGGTTTCCACTCCGTCGTGCCTTTGATTGTCAATCTTAAAAATTTCCAGAAATCCAACATGTCTATTTTATAAATAACACACATACGTTAAAAATTATATTTTTAACTATAGAATAATTCATAGCTTGACTATGTTATAAATAGCATACGTAGGCTAAAAATCATATTTTTATCTTTCTAAAAATATTTTCATATATACGATAAAAATCATATTTTTATACCGCTGCTTCATATATAAAAATCACATTTTTATACCGCTACTTCATATATAAAAATCACATTTTTAATAATGCTTCATATATTTTAATATCACATGTTTAAATCGATGTTATAAATATAAAAATCATATTTTTATTTGCTATTCATGTATATAAAAATCAAATTTTTATTCGCTATTCATATATATAAAAATCAAATTTTTATATAACTAAAAATCATAGCTTTATGTTCATAAAAATCAAAACTTTATGAAATAAAAATCATAGCTTTATGTTATTAAAAATCCAACCTTTATATAATTAAAAATCTCACCTTTTCCTTTCTAAAAATCATACCTTTATATGTATAAAAATCGTACCTTTATATATTTAAAAATCATAACTTTCTTATCATAAAAATCATATTTTTCTAATCATAAAAATCATGTTTTCTAATCATAAGGATCCTATTTCTCTAATCGTAAAGATCATATTTTTCTAATCTAAAAATAAAAATCAGAGAGCTTACATTGATGATAGGGCTCCGGGTGGTCGGGGGAGGTTTGTGGGGTGCTGGTGCTCGCGCGGGGGTGGAGGAGCTGTGCATTGGCGGCGTCAGGCGACGGGGGTCTCGCGGTGCTAATGAAAAAGGGGCGGGTGTGCGGGTTCTTCAAATAGAAGGGGGAAGGGGAGAAGGAGGATTGGCAGAAGCGGGGGGAGATGCGGCGGCGGTTCTCTGGTACGGAGGGCGACGCGGTTATAGGTTTTTTTATTTAGAATAACTGACGGGGAGAAAGAAGCAAGAAGGGGGTATTATTTATATAATTTTATTTTTATTATATTTGATTTCGAAAAGTTAATAATTTTTTTCCGAACTCTAAATCGAGCCCAACGACTGTCGCCCCTAGCTAAACACTCCATTCCAAACACAGTGGGATATGTCCTGTAATCCAGTTCGACTATTTCGATCAGCTTCCATTAAAATTAAAATATAAATTAATTTAACGTTCAAAACTGATTTCAACGTACATTTTAATTTACCAGAGCCACATACTAACTCCAAAAATTCCTAAAAAATAAATCTAGCTATGTTTTGACGATACGGTCCTGAAAAACTAATTTCGTCGAATTTGGAGACCGTTTGAAAAATATTCATTTTCTGGTTGATTCAATTCAACTAAAATTATCAAAACACGTTTTCTTTTGCCACGCTCACATATTGATTCCAAAAATTATGAAAATTGGAATCTAGCAATAATTTGACATTCCAGATCTAACAAAAGTGGTCTCGTCAAAAACGGAGGTCGTTTGCAAAATGGCTATTTTTAAGGGCTATATTTATATAAAATATATATAAATTCCATAGCGACTATTCTGAATCTTCAACTGGGCATAACTTCTTACTCCCATTATGAAATCTGGAATTTTCACATTCTTAGAAAGATATTATTCAATAGATAAAAATATTCCTATTTTTACTGAAATCCGATTTATTTTGAATCCTGTACATTCATTTAAAATTTGAAATCGAATTTTCAAACTGCCGCGCCATTTCAGGCTCTTATATAATTAAAATAAATTTATACCTTTCAACTTCGATTTAAATAAATTTTTAGTCATTATTATTTAAAATAAATCATTTTTAATATTAAAAATCCATTAAAATAACTAAAATAAAAATTTTAAATTGGTTCTGAAAATCCGGGTTGTTACGTTTCATATCATAGATGGGATGTGAAATTTTGTATCTCCGATGGGATACGATTCTTCTGAGTACGCTAAGCCTCTCCCCCATATAAATATTGTGATGAAATTTTGTATCTCCAAGGACTTAGGATTTTTTTCTCGAAATAACAATGCCTCCCAAAGAGACCTTGAACACGATATACATGTGGGTTTAGATCTCGAACCGGATTCAATTTTTTCACTAAGGCCTTACTCGAATCGAGCTCGAGCTTTGATTTTTTGGCGTTGAGAGCTCGAGATCGTGTCCTGAAGCTCGGCCATAGCCTCTTGAAAGTGGGAAGCGAGGTCTCCTCATGGGAGATGATAGAGTAGAGGCGAAGTTCTAGGGGTTCGAGCTCCTGGGCTTTCATATCCAGGCGATGCTTCAAGAAAGTAAAGGAAGAAGGGAACGAAGTGGATTCACATCTAGGAGAGGGGATCCAAAGCAGCACTTCGTATCTTGGAGATTTAGTGGGGATGCGAAGCTTAGTTCCGTGTTCCCAAGAGTGAAGGCGAAACTTCGAGTTTCACATCCCTGAAGAGGATACGAAATGAGGGATTCACATCGGGATGCGAATTTTCGCAAGCCAGTTAAGATGTGAAATTCATATAGCAAGGGGGATGTGAATTTGCTGAGACTTAAGAATATGAATTTCGCATCCCTGAGACTTAAGCATATTTTGAACCGCCAGGTGTACTGGATGCGAATTTCGCATTAACGTGGGGATGTGAAGTAACTAGGTTTTGGGATGCGATTTTCTCATCTCTGGGACTTAGCAGATTTTGAATCCCCTATATTGTTGGATTGGTTGTTACACCACACTATACCTAGTGAAAATTCGAATCTTGGGAGGCTTATCATTCGATTTATATCATTTTTGCGACGTTACATGATTGGATCGGACTTGGGTTTTGATGTATTTATTGATAACATCTTTACGCTCAAATAAGAGTTGGTAATTTGGACTTGCACACAGGTTTAGAGCATAAACTCAAACTATGGATTTATGATTAAACTACCGATCTTTAGATTTGACTTCCGATCTCAATCACGATGTAATTGCGACACGACGACATTAGTTGACAACGACGAGGATTTTAGTCCTAGGGACTAGCGATTGTCGCTGTGTTCCAAGTTTTTTTATAATTGTATCAGCATATCACGACACTTCACGCTCCATGTTAGTTTATCACGTGGGGTACAAGTTTTTATGTGTGGTATTTACTACGACTATGTTAAAAGTATAGTTTACAATGCCATCAAAATCTTCTCGAAGACTTCAGGGCTTGGAAGATGAAGCTTTAGAACACTCATCATCCCTGACTGGGTCGTCTAGCAACTCCAGTTCAGAGGGCAACGAACTTGAGACTTCAGGGGTTTACACTCCCTCGTGGCTTATAAGCTCGCCTATTGCACCCGACTAGTGTGTGCAATAAGAGAAACCACAACAATCGGCCGAGCGCACAGCCGAGCCAATGATTTCAGAAGGGGTTGAATTTGCAGAAGGAAACCTCGAGGGAGAAGAGGATGTAGATATCACGAGGGAAGACATTCCTGAGTCACCAGACATGATTGTGGATGCTGCCATAGTTAACGACCCATCGGAATCAGTGCCTTTGCTGATGGATGAAGCAGTGTTAAGGCGCATGTTCAAGTAATACGACATTCCCTGGAACGATGTAACGATGTTCGCGTCCCTTAAGAGGGGGATAGGAAGTATGCACCTCCATAAGGATAAACTATATGGAACATGCATATGTGTGCTTCTAGATGCTTGCCACCGTCCTTTGGGATCGTTCGGGATATGTTGCGCTACTTTTGCCTAGCGCCAATGCAGTTTCACCCAAACGCGTACACATTCCTTCGTGGTACCTGCATCATATTCACGGAATATCTGCATATAGTACTTATTAGGGAGGACATCTGGTTTCTTTTCCAGATGAAGAGGAGAACTGCCATTGTGCCCTCCCTTGTCTACTTGGAAGCACAAGCCAACACCCAGTTTTTCCTGGGGACATGGAGCAAGCTTAGCATTTTTAAATATGATTGGTTTTATGTCCGCTGCCCCTAGGATTCACGAGGCGATGGCTGGCCAGAAGTGAGTATCTTTCTTGCCTCGGGTTCATAGTTAGTCGAGTCATAAGCTCAAGGCTAACTTTATGTTTACGTGATAGGTATTCTTTCAATAAAAAAGGCAAAGTGTACCAAGAACGTCTAGAAGCACTAATGGCTATTCCAGCCGAGTCTCGCATCACCAAGAATGTTTTAAATATCGAACTTCTTTATCGAATAGGCTTACTTCCCGAAGGCGTCCGATTAGTGATGGATAGAAAGGAGAGGCAGAAAATGAGGGAGGAAAGAGTCCTCCGGGTTCGCAAGTGCACCCTATCGCGTCCAAACAAGACAAGGTCATAAGGACACAGGAAGAACCTAGTGAGCGCAGTGCCCGTGATGAGGAGATAATTACTGGAGAAGAGGGTTTGCCGCTCACCCCTATCCCATCACCAAAAACTAAGGCGAGGTCAAGAGCGTCACCCAAGCTGATTTCTCTAGTATTACCTCTAGGACCACCGCATTCCTGGAAATAAAGGGGAATTTTAAAGAAAGACCCCCCTTGATCTTGCGTTGTCTTGTCCTAGTGGCACAAGTACTGGAAGCCTTACGCTAAACGTTGGGGGGTCACTCCTTCAAGCAGGATTAACTTTGGTCCATGGAGAGAACACTGAGGACACACACTCATAAACACTGCATAACACAACATTTATTTGTGTGCATAGAGTGTTCGATTCTAACTTTGAATCAGTTCCGTGCAGGTGAAATGGCTCAAGATAGCGACGGAGACCGAGGTCAAGGGTCCGGAGGTTAGCGGCCTTAGAAGAGCGGGGTCTTGAGTAGTTTTAGATGAGGTACAGATTTGTTCACACAACCCCTCATTCTTATGACCGTAGTAGTGAACGTCGTTATAAAGATCAACCTTGGCGCTCGGAATCTTTGCCACCTCTCATGCGATCGTCAGGAACAGATTCGAGGCTAGAAACTACAAGCATAAGGCAGCAGGCATCGATGATTCCTCCTTATGTTCCCCCTTGGCGCACATGACCATATCTGCAAGTAACGAGTTAGCGCCTGGGGATCAGAGACATGAGAAGAAAGGAGCAACAAAGAGAGGTCCATAGTTGCCTGACATGTTGGGGATCACACATCTCGGTCCCAAACAGAAAGTTACTTAAGCGGTTATTCCTCGATTTCTATTTTAACGAACTGGTGTTGTTACCGAACATTCATCAGATCCCAATGGACGTGGACAAGGATGAGAATAATAAAGTATATGACGTCTACTTCCAGTACAGGAGATGCGTAGGTACGCAAGGCATCTGTCGGAGTTGATCTTTAAGAAGAATGTTGAAATCCATAATTTGGAACTGGTGTTAAAGCTGAAAGGGAAAGCCTTTAAAGTAGGAAGAACGAATTGAGTAAGATAATCCTATAAATTGTATTTTTTTTGCGTATATGAGTAACACGTTTATATTTTAACTCTTTGTTGTCGAAACAGAATAACTTGAGTCAGAGCACAAGAGGATCGAGGTCGAGGCGAAGCAAGCTCGACAGTTGTAAAAAGATATAGTAGCCTTGGCCTCATCCGAGAATATAACTCTCAAGCAAGATAACAAAGCTCCGACAGAGCATAATATCCGATTGGAGAATGAAAATAAGAGGTGCACCAGCTCCGCAAAGACAAAGAGGTCCTGACTAAAGGGAACAAGAAGCCAAGAGAAGAGAATGAGCAAGCACAGCGACTCATCAATGAGAACAATGAGCTCAGAAAGCTTCTTGACTTGAGGAATGCTGAGCTCGCTTAGGTTATGAAGGAGAAAGCAGACGCTGAGGCCATGAACAAGGAGGTATTGAGCTTGGTGGACAGTTTAAAAGCCGAACACTAGGTTAAGGTGGAAAGGCTCAAGGCTGAAATTGCAGACACCGAGGCTAGAGTGGAAGAGTCTCTAGAACCATACATTTGGGACATGTACGTCAAAGCACTTCGATTTTGGGGAATCTCGTGGGTCAAAGATTATCCTCGAATTATGGCTCAAACTTCGGGAGAGGCTGGTGCATTTTGAAGCTAGGTTGCGGTAGGTGGACTCGGTCAATGAACTTGATTTAATGTTTGAACATTTGACCGAGGACGCGCAAGGTGTTGGATGAAAGGAGAACATTGTTGAGAGAGGATGCCGAGAAGGCGGAACTTGCTACTGGAAAGGGGAAGCCATTGACTGCCAAAAGCGTGATAGTTGCTCACGAGTTTGTAGGAGGCAACTCTCAGCAACACCAAGTTGTCTCATCCGCCTCTACAAGTGGTGCATTGGTCCCAGCCGCTATCACTACCGAGTATGATCCCGATTATCCGGTGTTGGGACATGAAAGCTCACTTCAGCCAATAGTTGGGAGCACTATGCCTGCTGAACTATGCCGCAAGTGTTGGAAGGTAAAGTCTCATTATCACGAGTGCTTAGAAGGATGGTGATAAGAAGTTGAATTAGACTAGTTTGTCTTCCTTTTCATTGTGCAGGTTCCTCAAGTAGTGGCAATGAGCTTCGTGCCAACATTGCTTGCATTGCTTGGGTTTGGTGTGGGAATTCAAGGGGAACAACTTGGAAAAGGAGAAAATCACTTAGACACTTTCTCTGGCTTGGATCGTGGGGATTTTGGAGACTTTCTCTCGAAGGATAAAGGAAAGGATGGCAAGGATGTGCAAGTGACTGGACCGATGGGAGCGGGTGAGCAAATGATGCATGATTTGGTCGAGAAATGAAAAAGATGAGCTGCTCGCTAAATCATAAGAAAAGGAAGAGAAGAGGAAAGTAGATGAGGCAGACCTGTAAACGGCTCAGGCGGAGGCTAGGAAGAAAGACGAGGATGAGGTTCTGGCTAAAGTGCACGAGGCGGCAAAGAAGAAAGCCGATAATGAAGCCACAAAGAAAAGAGCCGTTGACGAGGCCTCCAAGAAGTGAGCCGATGATGAGTTCAAGAAGTTGTAGGAGGAAGAGGCCAGGAAGCACAAGGATGGATGCATGACTGAACAGAAGGGGACTAGGGAAGCTAAGAAAAAGGATGATAAGGATGCGAAGAAAGATAAGGATGCCGGGAAGCAGGAGGGCACCAAGGCAATACTAGCACTTGCCAACAAAGTCGTAACCAAACCTTTGAAAGTGATCGCTCCCGTTGATGAGCAAGTCATTGAGATCTCGAGTAGCGATGATGATGAAGAGAAGTTCAAGAAGGATACCCATGGGTCGACTACCCTGACCAAGGGGAGGAAAAGAAGAGGAGGGAGCTGCTTCCGAAAGAGGAAGACGTAGGTTGGTGATGGGTCATCCGGTGTTCGGTTCGACAACAAGAAGAAGAAGGGCGGCTCGTCCAAGTGATGGTTATAGGGAGTTTTTGGTTATGTAGGCCGATAGGATATGCGAGTACTACCCTAGCTTTTGGGGGCATGATGTGTTTTTCATGTACATCACGTCATTAGAAAGAAATAGATAGTTGTATTTTGCTTTTGTGAATGAAAATTTAGTTGAATTTTCTTATATCACATGTTGTATTAAGTATGTGAACTTTCTTCTACGCTTTCCAATGCTTGTACTTGCATAAATCTACTCATCGTCAGAATTGGGCTAACGTTGTTTGTGGCCTCGCTCTTGAGATTCTCAAGTCATGCGAATCTTGTATGTGCTGACTCCGCTCTTGGGATTTCCCTTCAGTTGGTAACCTCGAGTCGTGCAGAGTTTGAGTTTGGTGACCCCTCTCAGGATCTCCTAACGGTTGTTGATCACGAGTTGTGAAGAGGCAAGGTATAAGTCGTGGTTTCATCCTTTACACTCTTCCGTCGTTTCGTTTGGGTTAGAATTCGAGGGTGTGGTTTGTTCGCCAATTTTATACTCGGATCCAGACCCTGTGGGTTGGATGGAGCCGAGAGAGTGATCAATGTCACACTCACCCAGCTGGTTGGTTGCCCCCAATCCCAAAAACCTATAAACGGGGTTGGACACTCAAGTTAATGAGCTTCGGGGATTATTTATACATGTCCTAGTCATTGGTTTGAGACTCGAGTTTACTTGTGAAGGGAGGACCACATCACAAGGTTTGATTCTTTATTAAGACTCAAATGGGTGGATCGATGCCAAGCTTCGAAGTGTCGATCCATTGTTGTGCGCTTGTGTATGCAAGTCAGTTGTCATAATTGCTCAAACATACTACGAAAAATGTAAGCACACCAAAAACATGGACATCTGAAATTTCTTTACTGTTAACTTTGGCAGTAATGGTCTTTTCTTTACAATGCCTTGAACTTCGAAATAAAACATTAGTGGAAAGCAGTAAATCTGTATAGTAGACTAAGTGAAGTAACGACAGAGGTGTTCGTTGTTCCATGCTCTTAGTAATTCGGCACCATCAATGGTCGTTACTTTGAAGGTTCCATCTCCAAGCCTCCATTGTATAGTGTATGGACCTTACCAGCGAGGACTGAAATCGGTCGGTGTGGGAAAGATTCACTTCAGGACGAGGTCGCTGATGTCAAAGTGCTTTGGATGGAATTTGGAGTGGAAGTACCGGGGGATTCATTGTCATTGAGCGGTGGCTCTGGGTTCAGCTTTATCTCTTTTCTCTTCAAGTAACTCAAGTGATTTCAAGAGAAGGTCTTGGTTGGTCTTAAAATCATAGTATGTAACTCAATGAGATTGGAGCTTGAGTCAATGGGAATGACAGCTTCAGATTCATATGAGAAAGCAATGGGTGTGATCGGTCGCTAACTTATGGGTAATCCGGTGAACCCAAAGGTCTAGAGGGATTCCATCTACCCATAAGTGTTGACCCGCCTTTTGTCAAGGCCGTCAACCCATGGACCCATCACAGGATCACTCAGGACTCGAGCAGGGCCTGGACAAGCCCATACATTTTTGGCCCGAGGCTCCTTGGCTCGAGGGATCTCGGATAGAAGCACTTCAGCCTTATAGACCTAGGCTAGGTGGTCATGAGATCAGCTTACACTACAACAATGACTTGGTCATGAGATATATTTCATAGCCTATTTACTTGGTCCAACTACCTATTCTAAAGCCTATAAACTCGGATCTAACTACATTTATGATGCCACATATTGAAGGGAACTTCTCCACGTAATCAAGACTTAGCTCCATTATTTGCTATTCACATGGATCAACCGACATATGGAACCTCCAATTATTGAAGCCTACTGCCTATAAATACACCAAGCAATACAACAAAGAGGGGATCTTCTTCGGCTCAGATTAGAGCTGAACTCTTTGGCCCATGCATGACTCAATCATTGCTGCCAACCACTATCATCACGAAATACTTGCTATATTCCTCAAAAATGGCTATGTAATAGAGATCCTGACGATCTCATTCATTGTATCTCCGAATTTATGATAGTATTATGAGATTATAAAGTGGACGTAGGCTCGTTAACGCCGAACCACTATAAAAATGCTGTTGTCTTGCTTTTTCTCATTTTTTCTGATATTTCTTCATATATCATGCTCATATTTGACTTTTGGTCGTTGATGACTACATTTTGGCGTCAACAGTTTGGTGCTTTCATTGAGAAATGAATTTTCAACGTCTTAAGGGTTTTGCTCAACTATTGGATCACCAAGTCCAAGACGAAATCCTAGTTTCAGTCATCTTCAGCAGCCATTGTTTCCAATACTTCTACACATGCTTTGGAAAGCCAAAGCAGCAACATCTGCATAAAAAAAAACTGATTTTTTCCCAGTTCTGGGTTCGACCCGACCAGAAGACCAGCCAGTAATAATTGTATATTGGAAGGCTCCCTGTATGCAGTTTGGCTCGAAACAAATCTTGGGTCTGGATGATATCGATTCGAACAACCACCGTCATAGTGATGTTGAATCTCTCCAGGTCGACCAACTTCAGATCGATCGATCCCTTTGAAGCTGTCCAGGTCGACCTGCTTCGAACCAACTTTTCCAGATATACTGGCCCAGATTACTAGCCATTTTTAAAAGCCCTACACATCGACCCGAGACAGGGTCATTTTCAGAAAAAATGCATTTTTCTGATCGTTTCAGAAAAGGCTCCATCTTCTAAAATCGAAAAAATCGTGCGGTGCCCACACTTTCGACCTAACCGGTTAGGTCGATCGCCGCCGGGACTGTGGGGCCCCGGACCCCCACCGGCGCTGTGCCCGGACCCGCTTGACAGCTCGCCTTCAGCTCGGCATATATTTTGGCCAACAATAACTGTAAAGACTTATCATCCAAGATTTGATGGATGGTCCGAGAATATCAACAGCAAGATGGAAACGATTTGGATTCTTCCAAGAGCCATTACCCCTATTTACTGAGATTATTCAATCCTGATCGACTGCTTCAGCCTTGCTTGAATATCGACGAGTTAAAAGTTTGAAACACTCAAGCCATGAGGCTGGTTGATTATTTATACATCGGCTCTTATTCCCCGAAGAGGGATCAAAGACATAACTGCGGATGGACGAGGCATGTCTACATTTCTATCCTCCGTATCCCACTTCCTAACATGTAAAGGGAAAGATTTTTATAAGCATGGATCCATTGTTCTTTTGTCGATCACCGTCTTAGCATCAACAAGATGAGATGCCACCATTAGCGATTCTGATCTACCTGACCCTTATTCCTTGCCCTTGACGTGGGGATAAGAAAGCGATTCAAGGGAATCATAACCTCATCATTCACCCACAAAGGCCGCTCGACCGCCTTTATTATCCCAATAGCTCGATCAAGGTGTAATCATTCTTGCATTGCCGCCACATAAGGATCTGAAAAGACTTCCTCCATCAACTAAAACTTCAGTAGTCGTCAGAGATTGGACAAAGCAGAATGGACTGGGAAAGGATATGCGATACCATTCTCATTCTGAATAACATTCATTCCATTAACAGGATTATTTTTTACCCATATTTCATATCTTTGCATGCTTTATGAGTTAGTAACGTGACTAACTCATATGAATTTGTATATGAATGATGCAGGTACCCGAGGTCTGGTACCAATCGCTCCTTCCATAGTTTGATTGGAGGAACGTAAAGCTTTGGCGAATGTGATTCGACTATTCACCTGCTTACTATTGGCCCAACGCCAACATTCTAACATAAATGAAGTTCGACCATTAATTCGTTGACTTTTTGCCCTTAACATAAGGGGCAATAAAATAAACGCACATGAGTTCGACGTGTGTTATTTTTACATGGGCATACTAATGAGGCCTCCTCAACCTCTGCCTTTGATTCGCCAGGAAAGATAGAGATGTATTCGGGTGTGACATAACTATTCAGTAGACCGACGACTCTCTCCCTTGATCTAACGGGAAGAGTGCAATAGTGACGAGTATAATCCCATGAACGACATAACTTTGCTCTTCGATGTAGGGGCGAAAGAGAAATGTTAAGACGAGGATGAGTATGACTCGACCGCTCTCCAATGACGTCTTTAAATCCTTCCCATGCTTACGACGAGAGGAGTCTAAACTCAACAGGGACGTGAATAGACCATCCCAGATGGCGACCTTTTCCCTTGACGAGGGAGCAAAGGGACGATGCCAAGGCAAATGTGACCCAACTGTTTGCCCGACTAACTCTAATCCTCAAAGCTTGGATATGAGTATAAACCTAGGACGAGTGTGACGGGCGCGCCAAGATTTAAGACCACTCGATCCACAACTCTAACCCTGATTGACGAAGGGAGAGTATAAAGGACGAGCTACGACGTCTATAACTCTAACTCTCATGACTTGAGAGAGAGTATAAATCTATTGCGTTAGTGTGAATGGTGCACCACGACTTAAGACCGCTAAACCCATAACTCTAACTCTCATGACTTGGGAGAGAGTATAAAGGACGATGCTGCGACATGCATGCAATCTCCATCTCCCTCCGACTGAGGACAGGAGCATAAAAGACTTACGGACCGGACGTTCGAATGACTTAACCTGGTTCCCACCAACGTTGGGGGCACGGGCATAGACTTCTGAATTAACTTCAAACACGCTTCGGACACGACCCGTGTTTCAAAGTTAAATCGAGATTACAGACACTATACCTCCAAACTAAGACACTTAACACTTCGACATTTAATCACTTTATGCTAGAGAGCTTAGCACTTAAAATGTTTTCTTTTCATGCTAGAATTGCTTGTGACTTAAAGATCGACTTAGTGGCTTGCAAGTCTAAGTGAATTATTTTATTTCGAATTGCAAGTTCATGCGCAGATACCAAACACAGACATGAGGGCCACACTCACATACACCAACGAAGGTTCACGTTCGAAGGGATGACTTCAACTCCTAATTCTAAACTTCCCACACGACTCAATGCAATGGCCAAAAGGAGGCCTTGAGAGTGGGAGGTTCATTAACACATCACATGACCTAAGGCAATGACCGAGTGGGGGCCTTAAGAGTGATATCTGGAATCGATACACATACCCATATGTGGCTCACTATAACCCAAATGCAACGACGAGTTTCATATTGCAAGTACACTGAATAAAAAATGCAATAGCTCGAGCATTTGGATGACACAATCACTTAAGATTTAACAACCATACTTTTTGTATGCGTACATGTCTAAATTTGAAATGGGTGTGGTCTGACCATCTATCTTTTGCCATTACCCTCGGACTGGGGGCATAACCATTGAAAGTATTTACAAACGGCATAACTTATTTGCATGTACATGACTTATGCTTTGATCCTGCCAGGCCGCATGTGGACCACGAAAGGGGTGCAGAGTGACCATCCATTGTCTGATCCGAACCTGCTTCCCAATTGGAAGGGGAAGAATGAGAGCATTTGAAAGTGACTACAGTCTGACCTCTCGCAGCCCAACTTCGATCCTCAAAGCTTGGATGGGAGAGCAGAAACAAGTATGGGCTGAGTACCAACAAATCATTTTGCATCCTACTCTAACCCACGACACGATGAGGAAGTATGCATCCTAAGAAGACATGGATTTGAAGTCCACTACTCAGTCAAGCCCCCAATGACTAGGGACGAAGAGTGCGAGCCATGAAAAGCATGAATCTACTACTCGACTACTCTATGCACATTTTCAACTTCTTAAAGTTTCGCAGGATCCCAAACCACAACAGAAATGATGACCTCAATGGAACCGAGCATGAAGAACAAACTCAACAAGAGAATGATGACCATTTTGGATTATGTTAAAACATGAACAAAGGGGTTCGAATAACACCCTAGCAACGTTCATTCGCTTGCATTTTGATGAACTTACTAGATTTTGCGACTATTCATATAAAAGTAACCAAGTCCACTGACGCTCGATGAGGCGATCCTCACTTTCCGACTAAGGTAAATGAACAATGCCTAGACATGTGTGATTCTACTGCTCGTATGTTCAACCATAACTCTCGCCGACTCAAGAGAGAAAGTATAAAACGATTTGAGTTGGCTAAGACTACCAAACCTGCAACTCTAACCAGAAACAATGACGGAGAGTATAAAGGCTTAAGGGCTGGACGCCCGACTGACTTAGCTCGACCCCCACTGACACTGGGGGCATGAGCACTGGCTTCGTTTATTCCCCACCGACGCTGTGGGCATGAGCGTCAGCTTACAGACTGACTTTGAACACGTCCTTGACTTGACACATGATTCAAATGATATATACTATACCTTCGGACCATGACACGATTTGTCTTACTCAAACGTTCAAGAGAGACTGCTTATGTGTTCGACATGACTGGACTCACTCATTCTAGCGAGACTGCTTATGAGTTCGACATTACTTGACCTTACACTTGACCATGTCCTCGACTCGCATAAGAAGATGACACCATTTGGCGAAGACTCTTTACGAACAACCATGTACAGAAGCCAACGACCCAGCTTGACTTATGATGATATCACTCCACCTCTTGACTCGACGAGGCATAATGATTACATGTTCATCTCAGCTTCTCCCACCTCGAACTTTGGCTCGATGAGTACCAAAGATGGTGATGTGATACATGACACCTATTTGCACAGAGAAAAGGAAAAAGAATTCAAGATTCAAGACTATTCTCAAAGACATGACAATTCAACATTGCTTTCTCGAAGATGAATGATATTTCAAAGAGATACAGTTCGACTTACTCAAAGTACATCATGTCCGCCACACGATGTACTTTAGGGGGCAAAGTGTTGACCCGCCTTTTGGCAAGGCCGTCAACCCTTGGACCCATCACAGGATCACTCAGGACTCGAGCAGGGCCTGGACAAGCCCATACATTTTTGGCCCGAGGCTCCTTGGCTCGAGGGATCTCGGATAGAAGCACTTCAGCCCTATAGACCTAGGCTAGGTGGTCATGAGATCAACTTACACTACAGCAATGACTTGGTCATGAGATATATTTCATAGCCTATTTACTTGGTCCAACTACCTATTCTAAAGCCTATAAACTCGGATCTAACTACATTTATGATGCCACATATTGAAGGGAACTTCTCCACGTAATCAAAACTTAGCTCCATTATTTGCTATTCACATGGATCAACCGACACATGGAACCTCCAATTATTGAAGCCTACTGCCTATAAATACACCAAGCAATACAACAAAGAGGGGATCTTCTTCGGCTCAGATTAGAGCTGAACTCTTTGGCCCATGCATGACTCAATCATGGCTGCCAACCACTTTCATCATGAAATACTTGCCATATTCCTCAAAAACGACTATGTAATAGAGATCCTGACGATCTCTTTCATTGTATCTCCGAATTTACGATATTATTATGAGATTATAAAGTGGACGTAGGCTCGTTAACGCCGAACCACTATAAAAATGTTGTTGTCTTGCTTTTTCTCATTTTTTTCTAATATTTCTTCATATATCATGCTCATATCTGACATTTGGCCGTTGATGACCACTTTATGGCGTCAACAATAAGCCTCTGGGCTTTTCTAGATGCTTCTTGCTAATGGATTTAACACTTTTTTGATAACCTCAACTTTCCCGTTGGCTTGAGAATGAGCTACTGTCGAGAATTTCTTCTCAATGTTGTATCGTCGGCATAAGGTCTTTAACTCAGCACTCTCGAATTGGGTCCCGTTATCAGAAACGATAGTCTTGGGAACTCGAAAACGACAGATTATGTTGCGGAGTACGAAGTTTAACACTTTCTTCATAGTAATTATAGTTAGGGGTTCGGCTTCGGCCCACTTGGTAAAGTAATCAACCACAACGATAAATATCGTGCACCACCTCTGGCCATTTGAAGAGTTCCTATGATATCAATTCTCCACATGGCAAATGGCCAAGGACTGACCATTTGCGTAAGTTCAGTAGGGGGCTCTTGGAATCTTAGAAAACTTCTAGCATTTGTCGCACTTGCGGGCATAGTTTGTTGTGTCCAGCTCGAGTATTAGCCAAAAATATACATATCTAAAAATCTTCTTCGCCATATTTTGCCCTCCAATGTGGTCACCGCACTTGAACTCCTGCACATCCTGCAGTACATGATATGCATCGTTGTGGGCTAAACACCAGAGTAATGGAATCGGTAGAGCACTCCATCTTGAATGATGTAGCGTGATGACTTGCGGATGAGTGCTCGCATCTTCTTTGAGTTATTGTGGAGGATTCCATGGAGCAGGTAGTTCTTGATCGGTGTTATCTAGACTCGGATTCGGGAGACTTAGTCTCCGTCGTTGATATCGAATAAGTTTGCATCTGATCAATACTTGGAGAGTCGAGTACTTAGACTGTGACAAGTCCCAAGAATTGCGCATCCTCGGATCTTGCTAGCTTGGCTAATGAATCGGCTTTCCCATTTTGTTCTCAAGCGATGTGTGTTAAAATGTAGTGGTCGAAGTGGGTAAGCAGTTTGCGGACCCGAGCAAGGTATAGAGCAGATCATGCCCCCTTAGCTTGATGTTAACCCTGCACCTGACGTATGATGAGTTGTGAGTTAGTGTAAATATGGACGGTCTTGATGTTGAGTTCGATTCCAATTTTAAGTCCAATAATCAAAGCTTTATATTCTGCATCATTGTTGGAGGTAGGGAAGTTGAGCTTTAGAGCGTAATAGATCGAGCTTTCCTCAGGAGTAATAAGTACAATTCCGGTGCCAAAACACTAATGTTAGAAGACCCATCAACGAATAGTTTCAATTGAATGTTGGGAGGCTCACTTTCTTACGGCGGAGGCTCTTCGGGAATAGTGAACTCCACAACGAAGTCCGCTAGGGCTTGTCCGAGGATGGATCGACAAGGAACAAATGTAATCTCAAATTGGCTCAGTTCTATATTCCACCTCAAAAGTATCCCAGATGTCTTGGATCATTGTAGGATCTGTCGTAGCGACTGGTCAGTGTAGACTTCGATTGGATGGGATTGAAAGTATGGTCGTAACAACTCGGAATTTTGGAACCAATTTAAAATTTTTATTTTAACAATTTTAATGGATTTCGAATATTTAAAATAATTTATTTTAAATAATAACGATTAAAAATTTATTTTAATTGAAGTTAGAACGTATATATTTATTTTAATTATAAAAGGAATTAGAAATAGAGCGGTAGTTTGAAAATTTGAATTTGAACTTTGACTGAATGTACATGATTCAAAATAAATCGGATTGTGGTGAAACAAAAAATATTATAATCTGTTTAACAATATCTTTCCAACTAATCTGAAAAATTGAAATTTTATATCGGGAATCAAAAGTTATGCCCATTTTAAAATTCAGAATAGTCGCTATAGAATTTAATATAATATATAGCCCATATAAATAGCCATTTTGCAAACGACCTCCATTTTCGACGAAACCACTTTGGTTGAATCCAGAATGTAAAATTATTGGTAGGTTCTAATTTTCATAATTTTTGGAATCAATATGTGAGCGTGGAAAAAGAAAACGTGTTTTGTCAATTTCAGTCAAATTGGATCGACCAGAAAACGGCCATTTTTCAAACGGTCTCCAAATTCAACAAAATTAATTTTATTAGGATCGTATCGTCAAAACATAGCTAGATATAATTTTTCTGTAATTTTTGGAGTTAGTACGTGGCCCCGGTAAATTTAAATGTATGATCAAATTAAATAATTAAATGTTTTATATTTTAAATTAAAGAAAAGTGGGCTAAGACGATCAAATGGGATGACGGGACCTAGTCCATTATGTTCGTAATAGGGGCAATATTCGTTGGGCTGGATTTGGAATTGGTAGGAGTTAATGGGCTTTTTGGTGAATTAAAGAATTAAATTATTAAAATATTATAAATATATAGGTTACTAAACCCTAATTCAGTATTGCAGCCGCCGCCTTTATACACTCCAATGGCCGGTATCCTCCTATTTGAAATCCTTATAGTCTCACAATCCTTCTCAAATTAATTCAATCTTTCAAAGCGGAAATCGAAGAGCATCCCAAGCTCTTCTAAATCATATGGTTAAGATGGGTTTTCGGGGACCATTGTTCGTGATTTAGGCGTTCAAAGATGACGAGTTTGGTGGGGTTTTTACAGCGCTAGGGTGATGCGAGGTGGACGTCACGGCGGGCTTGGAGAGCTGGCGACGACGGCTTCAGAGTGGTGGTTCCTGATCGTGCTCTGAAGGCCTGGATTGATGTTCGCAGGGGATTGTTTCAGTCGATGGTGGGTTGCAGCTTTGTGCCTGAAGGAGACGAATGAAGAGGGATTAAGGAAAACAAAATGTAATTAAGTTTTTAATTTTTATTTAATTATTTAGTTATGTAATCAAATCTTTAAAAACCCGTAACTCATTCAAACAACAACAGAATCAGATGAAATCAGTTGCGTTGGAATCAGAAAAATCGAGATCTACAACATGGAACTAACTAGAGCTGAAACAGAGCACGTTGGAAATTCAGACAGAAAATCAATGTGAGATTTCTCGATTTAAAATTAATATATATATATATATATATATTGTGATTGTAATATTAAATATATGCACCGTATAAAATTGAGATTGGCTGATTAATTGTGGTTGTGATGATTTGGTGAATTATATTCATGTAAAAAAAACATTTTGTTAGATAATGTTATGTAAAATAAAAATAACATTTTGTTAGATAAAGTTATGTAAAATAAATTTCATATGCTAGTTACATAGAAAAATGTTCATTTGAATATATATGTTTTGTTAGTTAAAACATTATCATTCATATGCTAGTTACATAGAAGAATGTTCAATTGTTCATATATGTTTGTTAGTTAAAACATTATCATTCATATGTTAGAAACATAGTAAATTGTTTATTTGATTATTTATGTTTTGTTAATTAAAACATTATCATTCATATGTTAGTGAAATAGAAAAATGCTCATTTATGAAACATATGTTGATTCATTAAAAATAGTGTTACTTAACATTGGTAGCATTACAAAAATGCCATTTAGTTAGGACATGTTTTGTGAAATAAAAATACATTAGTTAGAATAATGTTTTGTGAAAACAAAAATATCACTTGTAGTGTTAGACAAGAATAAAAACATTTAAGGTAAATATATATCTCGTTAGACAAGAATGTCAATTTTATCATGTTAAGATAGAATAAAAAGAATTACATGAAAGAAAAATGTATTGTCATTAAAAATGACATTTTTATCATGAGAAATTAAAATAAATATAAAAACATCGTTTGTATTATGTTAATGAAACGAAATAAATAATCATGTCTTGAAATATATGTTGTGATGTTGAAATGTTTAGCGTATTAAAAATAATGTTAACATTAATATGGTAGTTGAAATTAAAATTATAAACATTTATTTATAATTTAAACAGTAAAAATTGGTTAAATAGAAAATAATTCAAACCGAATTAGAATTGGTTAAAGTATTAACCAATAATTTATTTAAATAAATAAACTGTTGTTGTTTGAAAACCCCACACGGGTATTGGGATGATATTTAACATACACTATTCCCAATATTTAATTAATTGTCAATCGATGGATTGACAGTCTGTGATAAGTGTTATTTATTTATTTGAATGCTCACATAGTTATAAACTTCATTTAGGATGAGAATGGATTGTTGAATGATTATGTATCATTATTGTTGTATACATGCGAGGTATGAAATCCATATAACTAAAATTATATTGTAATTGATTGAGTTGCATTCCGATTCAAAATAAAGAACATTTTCAAAAGAATATTTTAACATAAAGAATATTTTAAAATAAAGAGTATTTTAAAATAATTCAGTGAAGAATAATATTATGACTTTTATGTCCATTTTTGGAGGAACACAAAAATATAAAAATATGAAGCCGGATTAAGTATAGAAACGCCATTTTTAACCCAAACGGGTTTATCGATCGATTTTTTTTATTTTAAAATGAATTTCGAAAAGTAGTGATTTCAAAATATAATATCTTGGAAATGTTATCTTCTTAATATGATAAAGATATAGAATATTCAATTTTGATTTAACATTGAAAATGAAGTTAAAATCATTTTAAATGAATTTATAAATATTTTATAAAATATGTTTTAAATAGAAATCGATGAAATATATATATATATATATATATATATATATATATATATAATGGCCTGAATAGAGCGCGCCGCACAGCGACTATTCGCGAATTTTGACCATTAACTTCAAATTGATGTAACGGGAGACCCGACCATCGAATTCTCCTAAAATCAGAACTGTTGGGTTCGTATCGGAAAGAGCTTTCTAATGAATATAAGACTTTTGAAACCTAACGGTTAGATTTGGAGTTATGTCCAAATCAATTTAGAAAAGGTCACTGTAAGTGTAGTTCGATGACCATTTATGGAAATCGACTGAAATGGCCTTAAGAAAATTATTAAAAATATGGAAAAATTATGTAAAATTATAATAAATGATTTAAAAAGATTTTGGATGAAAATTCCATATTTGAAAAGATAAATATATATTTTTATCGAAATGAATTAGTTATTAACTAGAGTAAATCTTTTAAATTAAGATTTAATGAAAATTACGAATTGATTAATATTTAATTGGAATTAAATAAATAATAAATTGGATTTTGGGTTGTCGTGAATGGTGTCTTAAATAACACTGTTCTTAAACCCAGTTGAGATAAAGAATAAATCTTTAAATTAAGATTTAATGAAGCTTTCCAATTAATTAATATTAAATTGGAATTAAATAAAATAAATTGGATTTTTGTGTTTGTCGTGAATGGTGTCTTCAATAACACTGTTCTTAAACCCTGTATGAAAAGAATAAATCTTTTAATTAAGATTATTAGAGTTTCCAATTATATTTAGTAATTGGAATAAAATGAAATGTGAATTGGGTTTATTGTGAGCTGTGTTTTTAACGACATTCGTTCTTTAACCTGATTAACAGTGAAAATATAATTTGGAATTTATAAGTCTTTATTAAGATTTAATGGGAATTTTCCAAAGTAAAGTTTTCCAATTTAATATATTAAATTGGAATTGAATGGAATTCGATTTAAATAATAATCGAGATGAGCTTCTGTAAAAGAAGATCGTTATTATATATGGAACTTAAAAGGCTTTGCCGTTATTCCATTTATATTATTAGTCTGATACGGAAATTTATATCGATTATATATTGATTTGATTTCTTTGAAAATTCCATATTAAATGGAAGATGATTTTGGGTTTATCGTGAAATGTGTTTTAAATGACATTGGTTCTTTAACCCAGTTAAAGACAAGATTAATTTCTTAAAGTTAAATAATCATAAAGTAATGATTTTTGATATTAAATCTGAATTGGAGTTTTAATGAATCTTTAAAAAGAAGATTAAAGAATAAATTTAAAAGAATTTACCTTTGATAAAATTAACGGGAACCTTTCCCTAATAGTGTGAATATTTTATTAAAAGAATATTCTGAATTGGAATGAGGCGTATGATGTGTTTCTATATCACTTAATTATTGATTATAAAATACACGAGTTATTCGGAAAGACCGGGTTTAACCCATTTCGAATAATTACTACGACGATTAATAGTCGAAGATGAAGACGGTGGTTAAAGACCGGAGGTCTTCACATCGTTTGGATGATTACTGATGTCTTGATTGGGAGGCATCCCAAGACAAGATAATAAGTGGTGATCGTCCAGACGTACTTGGAGATCGACCGGATATGCGAGGACCTCTCTCCTGTATTGGACATATGGGACAAGGAATGTAACACCCCTAATTCCCACATCGTGGAAGCCTTTGTAAAGTGGGTACTTATATAATAGAGCCCATCTCTTACTAATGCCGAGGCCTTTTGAGGAACAAAACCCCACACCTATACGGTGGCTAAGCTGGGGACAATATCTTGCGTGAACGGAGGTATGGGCTATTACAGTGATATCAGAGCCAATACCCCGCCGAAATTGTGTCTCCTGTGTGGTTTACAGCGCCTGGGTAAGGTGTTTGTGAGCCAACGGGGACGTTGGGCTCTGTAGGAGGGGAGAATGTAATGCCCCTAAGTCCCACATCGTGGAAGCCTGTGTGTAGTGTGTACTTATATAGTAGAGACCATCTCTTACTAATGCCGAGGCCTTTTGAGGAACAAAACCCCACACCTATACAGTGGCTAAGTTGGGGACAATATCTTGCGTGAACGGAGCTGCGGGCTATTACAGGGAATAAGGTGCCTCCGGTTTCGTTCAGACCCAGAACGGACTTGTAAATGGATGGTATGTCTGACGTTGTATTCCTTTATGCCGTATTCGTTGATCTCTGCTAAATATATATCTCTTTGGTGGCAGAGAATTTATTCTCTTGCTTAACACCCTTCTCTGAGACGTACAAGCTTAGAGGTTATATATTGGCAAAAATCAATGGTATGGTATGGATTGACAATGTGGCATGCTAAGATGCAAATGATCAAGGCTTTTGTTGAAAAGCAGAGCCTTGTGGTTGATGATCAAACACAGCTTTATTTAGCATAGCTTTGTGTAGCGTTACTTCGCAAGACTCACACCCCGGTATGAACTAGAAACAAGAGAAGGACACCAGGGAGGACATGCGTTTCTTTATGGCTAGAAGTTGTGTCTGGGTTTTACAAGCCCAAATATTTTAACTTATGTGGATGATGGAAAGTGAGGTACCTCGGACTTGAGTCCCTAGTGGCTCTTTATTTATGCCCCATAGGGCGGGGAGATGTATTGTTAAGACATAACTAATCCACTAACATATTTGTGGACCAACCCTGGCGCTCCTTGGTGCAGTTGCGGCTGTATCCTAAGACTCGAGCTAGAGAGTCTCAGATTCGGTAAGGAAGATCCCTTGCCTTGGTTCATGATGGAAATCCAACTTCCAATAAGACACCATACGGTTTTGATTGTAAATCTATATTTGGCAACATAGTATATGGTAGCTATGCCGTCTATGATTGATATATTATGATTGAAATGTTTTTAAAACATATATACACTAATAACAATATCAAATACATTTTATCATATCAAGCATTTTTGGCCATTATAAGGTAAAACTCTATCCTCCGGTTTGCGTTGCATTGTGTAATGGGATTTGAGTCTTATAATGGTTTCATTTTTCTAAAGAGCAATGCGATGTTTTAAACTATTTACTTTATTTATGCACTGGCAATCCAATGGAGTGAATGCGTTCCGCGATAGCGGCGTGGTCCTGTGATAGGCCTTATTCTTATTAAATAAGTTAAGTAAGATTTCTCATACCAGTCCCATGACTGACTCGTAGTTTGTTTCACTTTGCAAACTCGGGTGCCCTCTTTTCCACATGGGCAGTCGAGTGGCTTGTTTTGCAGATATCTATTTATTAGGCATGATTCTGGATATAAGCTTAAAGCTGTGGCCCAAGCAATGATAGTCTTTCGTTGCATTGTGCTAAGTTTATTGCAAATTAATCTTCCGCTGTATTGTTATTTATTCGATGTACTCTGATATTATGTACTCTGATGTAACATTATTATGATTTTTATAAAAGTCTTCTGTTATTTGTTCTGATGTGTTGTATGCCCAAAATTAGTGTATCCGGTGATTTCCCGTGAGGGGAAGGTTCGGGGCCTTACAGTTTTTCAAGATTTGGATAATCCTTTTTAGCACCTGTCAACCTCTTGTTGATGTAGTAAACATGCTATTGGACACGATCTTCTACGCACACTAGCGCAGAGCTAATAGCCTACATTGAAACAACCAAATAGATGTATAAGTATTCGTGATCCACGGGTTTTGACAAGATATGTGTCACTTTAAATGATTCAAGAGGTCATATAATGCAACAATGCAGTCCATTGTCTATGAGAAATTGCACTTCCCTTTTTTGAGCAAGCCGAAAAAGGGAATGCACTTATCAGTAGCTTTTGATATGAATCAACTTAGGGTGACCACTTTTCATTTTAATCTTTGAACATATTTGATGCTCTAAGTGAACTGAATATCCCAGGTACTTGGATTTTTTTTGTATTTGCCTTGATTCCTTGTAAATTGACAATGAAACCCAGGAATTTTCCCGATGCTACGCTAAAAGAACATTTCAAGGGATTGAGTTTCATTCCATATTTACGAAGGACATTGAACATTTTTGCGAGCTCATTGACGTAGTTGTTTGACACCCTCATTTTCATGAGCATATCATCTACGTAGATCTCTATGGATCTCCCGATCTGGTCTTTGAACATGCGGTTGACTAGTCATTGATAGGTGGCCCAAGCATTCTTGAGACCGAAAGGCATGACAACATAAAAATAGATCCCAACATCGGTAATAAATGAGGTGTACTCCTGATCTGGAAGTTACATTGGAATTTGATTGTATCCTGAGTATGGATCCATGAAGTAGAGAAGCTGGTAGCCGGCAGTTGAATCAACTAGCTGGTCAATCTTTAGAAGCGGAAAGCTATCTTTTGGGCAGGCTTTGTTCAAGTCCGAGGAGTCGATACACGTTCGCCACTTCCCATTTGATATCCTGGCCAAGACTAGGTTGAGACCCATTCGGGGTAGAGGGCATCACAGATAAAGCCATTGTCGAGCAGCCTATTCACCTCCTCTTTGAGTGTCGTCGATCTCTCTTTTCTTAAGGTTCGATGCTTTTGTTTGACTGGAAGATGCTTCGGGTTGATACTAAGCATGTGGCAGGCGATTCCGGGTCGATGTCACACATATTTGAATGGGTCCAAGCAAAAACATCAAGAGTGACCCTTAAGAAGTACACGAGCTCTTCCATTATTGTTGGGTGGAGTTGTGATCCAATCTTCAAGGCCCTAGTCAGGTCTGTAGGATTGATTGGAATGTCGATAGCCGGTTCCACCGGGGTAACCCTTTCAAAACCAGACTCTTCTTTTTCCCTTAGATCAAGGTCGTCGGAAAGACGATAGTGACGTCTGAGCAAGGACCCTAACTCCAGTGGCAGCTGTGCACTGGCAGTTTTGGTGTAGTGGATTGGTTTTGTGCTCCTGCCTTTCTCCTTATTGATGGCATCTTTCCATTGATGTGGTATCGAGATCTCGTTGTGGCATGCTCGCCCTTGATGGTTCCGATCCCGTTCTCAATTGGGAACTTCATGAGAAGGGACTATGGTGCTATGCAGACTCGGAACTTTGCAATGAAAGGATGTCCCATAAAGACGTTTTATGGGGAAATGACATCAGTAACTACGAACGTGAGCATCTAGACTCTGCTTCAGTCCCTAATTCCAAGCTCGACCGACAATTCTACCATTCCCACTGGCTGGTTAGAGGAGCCATTGAAGTCGTGGACAGTTGCGTGGCAAGGCTTCAAGTATTTAGCCTCAAGTTTCATTTGGTCTTACGCTGACTTGAAGATGATATTAACAGAGCTCCCTGAGTAGATGAGAACTATTCGGACATAGGCTGGGTCTATGGATGTAGATATGTGTAACAACCCGAAATTTAACAACATGTTAAATCAAGAATCAAGGCAGAATTATATTATAAAATCTGAATCAGGAGAAACGGGCTGTGCCATTGCGTTCGTCTCGGAAAAATACGCAAAATAGAGTCCGAAATTTCGTAAATCGGAGTCCGTATGGCCGAGATATGGCCTTCGGAAGTTTCACGAAAAATCAGAATTCAAAACAGATTTCAAAAACACAGAAATCAGAGCAGGCGGGAAAAATCCCGCCCAGGCAGGGTCGACATAGGGGTCGACACCTGTGTCGACCCCCCCAATGGGTCGACACCCATGTCGATCCAGGGGTCGACCCCCCCTGTCGGACTAGTTTTTCTGGTGCACCTGTTTTGGCTCCTTGGTCTTGTTTTGGAGGCTTGTGACGATTTTTGAGGGTTCAGATCTATCCTAGGGTTTATCCTACGGCCTAAACTACTTCTAATCTCTATAAAAAGACCCCTAACCTAGCCTAAACCCTCATAAATTGATCCTACAACTAAACTATGCCAAAATTTCTAATGATCATGGCCTCCACTCAAAACCCTAGCCTCCATCCTCTTGTCATAAATTCTATCTTCATTCTCTTGAGAGATTACATGATCATATGAGTGTATGAGAGTTTCTATGTTCATATGAGAGCTTCTAAACTTGATTTCAAGGCAAATCTTCATCAAAGCAAGGATCTTTCTTATTATTTTCTCAAGGATTTTAATTGGAGCTTATTGATTTGGGGTTTTAGCTAGTGTGGCTTCGTCTCAATCTTTTTATATATTGATTTATGCCTTCATAGCATTGTAAGCCCCCTCCTACTCTTAGATATTAACTATGAAGTTAAATGTTCATGTTGCAAGTTTTGGGTTTGAACTTGAGTAGGTTACATGCTTAGAAACTATCATGTTATGTGTAGATTTATCCTATGCATATTCGTAAAGTCATCACCTTGATGTTGTGGGCTAAAAGCTATAAGCTTTATGTTGAAATGTTGCATTATGCAACATAAGAACTCTCTTATCCCTTGAGTTAACTTGCATAGAATGCTATATGCGAACTTCTAGCCATTTTTCTATGTCGTCTATCACCATGATTCACCTATATGCTAAGTTTTGGGGTTATGCATGTTTTTGGGGCTTAATAATGTAACATGCAAGTTTGTGAACACATTATGTCTCATATGCCACCATGTTTAACTTGCGGCCTTATACCCCTTTTGTCATACCTTTGCCAATTTCCTTCTTTTAATCCATTATGCGTTGTTGCGAATGTATGTGCGAGTTTAAAAGCGTTGGGGTCACGTTATGGGTAAACTTTAATGACATGAAACATGATTTGGGTAAATTGGTATAAACATGACAACATGAAATTTTGGCTATGAACATGGGACTTGGAAACTTGACACGTATGGGTTGTAAGTGTAATAAGACACTAGACCAAACATGAAAGTGGCCAACTCGAGGTTGGGTTGAGTTTGTAGCATAAATCTACCCGGACCCGCCCGACTTAACTAGTGGCTACAAACAATAGGACCCAATGTGAGTAGTTGGTCATATGGCACTCAAAACCCGAGGTTATCCTAGGTTGTGGTGTAAATCTACCCGGACCCGCCCGGCTTAACTAGTAACCACAACAAAGTCTAATGTGAGAGGTTGGGGTGCATTAATCTAATTAATGCCACATGAAAAGGTTAAGTAATTTTTACTAATGACACTTAACCGATATGACACGAATGGGTAGGTTAAGTGGAACCAGACTTGATTTCTTAATGACACTTAACCATATAAGACAATTAGGGGATGGGGTTAAGTAATTTACACTTAACAAATCTAAACACGGTAATTAGATGGAGTTAAGTAACCTACACTTAACTAATCTAAACACGGTAATTAGATGGAGTTAAGTAACCTACACTTAACTAATCTAAACACGGTAATTAGATGGGGTTGAGTAACCTACACTTAACTAATCTAAACACGGTAATTCGATGGGGTTAAGTTAAACACTTAACAAATCTAAACTTGGTAATTTAATGAGGTTAAGTAACCAATGCTTAACCAACTTAACATGATAATTTAATGGGGTTAAGTAACTTACACTTAACCAATTATACATGATGATTTGATGAGGTTAAGTAACCTATACTTAACTAATCTAATATGCGGACCTGATAGGGTTAAGTCACAAGACCTTTTAAATGTACTTAACCAATCCAACTCGATAATACGATGAGGTTAAGGTAATCTATGCTTAACCAATCTAACATGATAATCTGATAGGGTTAAGACAAATAAATACTTAACCAATTTGACTTGATAGGGTTAAGTCATGAGCTTCTTGGTACACTTAACCAACTTGTAGGGCTAAGCCTTGAACTTGAGTACTTAGCCAATCTTGACATGATTCGTAGGCGGGTTAAGTCATGAACTTGGATAACAACACTTAACCCATTTGACAAAACCCTAGCTCAGGGGACTAGGTTGAAAATCGTAGTTAATCAAGGGTAACGGGGAAATGAAGCTAAGTGGTAAACCTTAGTTAAGTATAACTAAGTAATAATTCTTAGCCAAGGACATGGGACTAGTTCATGAATAGATGAGTAACCCGGTACGGTAGGTCATCGCTTAAAACACGAGGAGGAGCAAATTATCTGACTTAGATAAAGGCTCCAACGAACTGGGTGACGAAGCGGTAGCTTCGGGGGACGTGAGGGTACTCTTGGTATCCCTCTGTGAGGTGGCAGATGGTCCATGAAACCCGGCCTCACAGGGGTTAAGGTCTGCGATAGAAGAGCCAAGAGTATGCCTTGGTTGCTATGAGAGCGACCTAAAGACTGGGATGGAATTAGCGTGGAGTCGACGATACTTGATTTTGCCCTGGATAGCACGTCGCCGACTACCTACCATCTTTAGTCAATCGTGTAACGAACGGAAAGGCAGGGAACCCCCAACAGACCATGTTCTTGCTATCAAGTCATGGGTGAGGTTGGCCCGTAGGAAAGTGGGGCTATAGTGGGGCCGGGATGTGGTTCTCATACATGATTTTTCTTGGATTGCCTTTCAGTAGTTGAGGGAGGGGTCACGTGGGACCATAGCCACGGGTACAAAAACAGACCTTGATATCTGCATCAGCAGACGACTCAAAGCTCCCGACCGAGTTCCGTATTTCTTGATGTGCCCTGGCACGGAACTCGGATGGCACATTGAGGAACATGTGCGTCTAGACATGGAAAACGATTCACAATACTTACACGGGATAAAGGGCGTGGTTGACGGGTGGCATAATCCCTAGTGGCCCTAGGTTGCTTGAACCCAAACCGAGACACGGAAACGTTCATTAGGTAGCGTAATCCCTAGTGGTCCTAGGTGGCATAAATCCTAAGTGTACACGCGATAGTTCATGGTAAGAAAACATAACCAGATCAAGGGTAGCAGTCCAAAACAACTTCAAGGATAAAATGGTACTACGTTGAGGTGGTATAGATTTACATGGGAAAGCCCGTACGGCCTACGGCAAAGGACTGAACTAATACATGGAAAGAAACATACGAGTTGGGAAAACCTACATATGCTATATATTAGGTTGACATGGACCATTACATGGCATTGGGCAAGGGACATTCATAGTTAACACATGACGCAGGTTGGGATACTAGTACGAGAGGTGCAGAGCAAATATACATGATAAATACCTTAGGATGTTATACATGATAGATACCTTGGGATAGTATACTTGATAGAAACCTGACGATGTGACACCTTGATTTATCTTGACACCGTAGTTTATCATGTCACACTCGTTTATCTTGGTACAGTAGTTCATCCTGTTATTTTGGTTTAGCTTATCTATCTTATCATCATACTTATGTTCATCTCATTTCCTCATGCCAGTTAACTTTACTAGTTTATATACTGATAGTAGATAGGTCTTACCAGTCTTTATGACTGACCCCGTTTTGTTTCGCCTCTTTGTCTTCCGTTTCCCCCCCAGGTTACAGGGAGGAAATGCTATTGTTAGTTCGGACTTCTCCTGTTTGAAGGTCATCATGTATGGCTTGGACTTTTCTTGGCTATGGCTACTTTACTGTTTTACTTGGGGAATAATTTATGAAAAGGTTTTTTATGCTTCTTTACTATTGCAAGACAGGTTTCCATGTAAGAAATTCTCTGATGTAAAAGGCTTTAGACCTTATTTATTAATGATATGAAAGTTGGTTTTACTTCCGCTATTTTATATGTTCTGTCTTGTAATATTTCTGTACATGTTTACCAATAATACCCCTCTAAAGCTAGTGCATTCCTTTGCGAGTGACCCTAGCGGAGGTGGGGTGTTACAATATGACGAAAGGGTTTATAGTCGGGATGTCAATTTTTAGTAGACTCTCTCTCGCAGAAAACTTTGTCGTCCCACATAGTCTTCTGAAACTTGTCCAGAACAGATTCGTTTGCGACCGAACATGCTTGCAAGTCAACATGCTTGATTGAATTGGTGTATTCCTCCAAACGCCGAAAGCTCTCATTTATAGGGAGAGGGCCCACTGGATATGGTGTTGATCACGATGCCCCCACAGGGTCTTTGATTAGACGGCCGTGAAGATGCATTAATTGGAGGAAGTGCAAGCGTTGAAGGGGACCGCGACTACTTCTTAGGGAGCAGGGAATTCTTCCTCATTCTCTTTTAGCTCAAAACAAAAGGAAACCCCACGGAAATTTAGGAGAAACCTTACCTGTAAATTGAAAATTATCCTCCAATCCTCTCCCAAAAAACTAATTTGAGTTTCTAATACAAATCTATAGTGGGTAATCATCTCAAGGCTCATATTTAATCCATCCTTTACTAATTTTGACTTGTGAATTTACTTTAAATGATCTGCATGTTGCTATAGTTGACAGTGTAGGGAGAAAAGCTCCGATTTCTTAGTTTTTCAGCCTCCGAAAGCTTTTAATCATCTTCAATTTTGTTTCAAATCAAGGATGAGGGTTCTCTCACTTTTTTAACTTTATTCAGTAGCTTTTTATGCGAAATTATTTGTGAAAATTTGCAAGTTATGTAAGATTACTTTTGTGTGTTGAGTTGCAAAAATTGTTAAACTAGAAATGAAATTTAGCATATCTTTTACGTTTCTTATCAAAATTGGGTTATCTTGGATGTTTAGGAAAGCTTAAAACATGTTCCACAAGTTTCATATTTTGATTTTTCTATGATTTTGGTGATAATTTATTCTAGTTTGCATTTTTATATTGTTGTCCTGAGAATAAAAATCCGAGAGAAGCTCTTTGTTGAATCTGAAAAGAAATTATGCATAACTTTTTCATTTCTTATCCGAATTCGATTATTTTGGACGTTCTGGAAAGCTTTAAACATGTTTTACAAGTTTAATGTTTTGAGTTTTCTACGATTTTGATGATACTTTATTCTAATTAGCATTTTTATACTACTGTCCTGAGAATAAAAATCCGACACTAACTCTTTGTTAAATCTGGAACGAAATTATGCATATCTTTATCATTTCGTATCCGAATTCAATTATCTTGGATGTTCTAGAAAGCTTGAAATATGCTCTATAAGTTTTATATTTGAGATTTTGATGATAATTTATTCTAATTTGCATTTTGTACTGTTGTTCTAAGAATAAAAATCCGACAGTAGCTCTTTGTGAACCTGAATAGGTTTTTCTTGTTGTTTTGATGATTTTGAAGTGGATTTTGGTAGAGTTCGATTATAATGAACAAGCCAATATTGTATGCAAATTCTTACCATGGATTTGCAATTTTGTGTCATTGCGGATGATGTTTTCATGTCAAAATTGATAAATCAGTGACACATTCACATTTTTATAAATTATTTCGAAATGTTCTGAATAAAAAAGTCTAGTTTTGAAAATAAATATTTTAACTAGATTGTATGAATTTTATTAATAATAATATTTATTTAAACAAGGATATTCAAAGCTATTCTATTTTCAGAGATTTTCCGATAAACTATATTTTCCAAACTATTTTTGTAAAATATGACTTTATAAACGTACACAATTTCACCCTCCGAGAAAGTGTGCTGGTGATCGAATAATATCCAATATCATGCGGTACGAGACATTGTGATATGCGATATCATTTAATTCTTAATCCGTCTAATTGAAGTAATAAATCTTAGAGATTTATAGTGTTATTTAGTGACCTATGTGATACTTTGTGATATTCAAGTAGTTTCTTGTGATTTCGTGTAATTTTTGTGTTTTGTGGTGTGGGGTTGACTTATAGTGAGTAAACCGTTAAGTGGAAATGTTTGGTATGGGATGCACGATTAACACTTATCGGTTTACTATCTAAGAGTTTATGACACATTCTTGTGTGATCGCCAGTACTAAACCTTCGAGTCAAACCTGTATGAACGTTGTGTGGACCTTCGGGTCAATCTTGTGTAAACTCTGTGGATCTCCGGGTCATTTGGGTACTCTACTATGTGATATGGTACTGGTTATGGCTACAAGCCATTCTATGTGATAGCATGTGCAGGCATAGCCTTGGCTTGCCACTCTGTGATGGATCCTTTGTCAATGATTTTGTGTTTTGTTCCTGTTAAGCTTCATCTATGATTTTAAAGTCTTATCAGAGTTTTCTATAATTCTGTGATTTTTTTATGAATCTGTATTTTATGTGAATTTGTGACTTCATCTAGTGAACTTCAAAAATATTATTCCTATAACAAATTTATAGGAATTTAGCTTTACCGTGTATGTGCACCTTATTCCTTTGTGATCTAAAGGAATATTTTTCCCTAATCATTCATTACTATCATACTTATACTAGTTATCTAATTCAAGTTGGTATGATCCGTTTGTGTTCCTCGGGTCAGATAGATTTACAAGTTAGGATTGTCTGCCTCATGCTAAGATGTTCACTTGGATATTCTACTTCACCCTTTTGGAGTCGCATAGTTTTTGTTCTGTCATTTGTAGTCTAGTTTTGGACATTACATTGCATATTCTTTTGTGCAGATTTTGATGTATATGTATGTATATTTTGTGTAGTGACTATCAGACTTGATGATATATGATGTATTGTACAGGAAGTGTATGTATGCATTTCTATGTCTATTGTTTTGTATTCTATGTTGGATATTATACTGTGTTTTGTTTTGAATAGATCCCGAAGCCATCGTAGTAGTGTATTTGATAAAGATTAGACATGTCGATATCTGGAGAGAGAGAAAGAGACTCGAGATATTTAATATTTATTCAATGAAATATTACATATTATTGCTGCTACGTGCCCTATTTTTCGTATTAGCGTGCTATATTACCCATTAATACTCGTTGTTAATATGGGTCTTGGGGCAGGGCATCACAACTTGGTATCAGAGCAGGGTTCAGAACAAAATGTTATATAAATACAGAACATTGTACGCCTTACGATACATCGATCTATAATACTAAACATCATATCTCAACCTAAGTGATCATTGTCATGTCCTTAACCTTCCCTTGCATTCGACGTATTGTTTTAATGGAATACATTTAGGAACATGAATTTTGAATTCCATTGTATTCCTTTAAGCAATACACACACACATCTCATTGCCCACTGAATAGATTCTTCATCCTGTGTGAGTTGCTAAATTTAGTGATTTCATTTGATGACTTATTCAGATTACTTGGATTATTTTATATTTTAAGACTTTGAGCAAGGGTTTCTAACCACCCATATATCCTCGTTTAACTCTGAAAGGCATAGTGTAACCATTAGCCGTAATCCTTTGGAATAATTATGATTCCTTTCCATCTCATGTCTGTTGAGTAATGAAATCTAAATGCTCAACTTGTTTTATTAAGTTGGCATGTCCAAATCTTTTCCCTTTACATTTGCTGGTGGAGCTGAAATGTGATTTAAACGTTTGTTAAATACCCAAGGTTTTAAATCTCGGATATCGGTCGTGTTTCGTCTCGGGGATTTTATAGACTCGGTCTCATATCGGTGGAGATCTCGGATGAGATGAGTCTAACTCGGGAGGTCGTCTTAGATTTTCATCTCGGATCTGAAAGTTCATATCGGAACAATCTCGGGGTACATGATATGTTGAAAATGATATTTTAACAAAATAATTTTTATGAATGCTATCAAAAACATAGTAACTTAAACTTAAAATGCAAAATAACTTTATTATTCTTTATTTTGCGAAAGATCATTCATACTCTAAATCGTAATATGCTAAAAGCATGAATATTGTTAGACAGGAAACATTAAAAGGATCCAAAACGTTAAAAAATTCAGCATAAATGGACCATAAAATACATAATTTCATAAGTAACATCTATGTAAAAAGACGAATATGAAAATCATAAGCATTGTAAAACATATACGAACATACAATATAGTCATTTAACATGCAAAATGTAAAATAACAAAAGAATGATATGGCTAGATTTGAGTTTTTTAATTCTAGTTCTAGTTCAGGCACAAATTTAAACTTTAACCAAAAAACTAAAGTCTCAGATGATATTCCAGTATTTTGTCTTGGTCGATATATCGTTCGATATTGCAATATCTCGGGAGATATATTCGAAAGGAGATCTAGAGTGATATTTGCTGTTTCATTTCGGAAGCATCCCAAAACGAGATATCGGAGGAGATCTCGGGCGATATTTGCGAGATTTGAAACAGTGTAAATATCAATGTGTAAATAATCTAAATTTATCAGAGTGCGCAATGGGAATAAGTTGATCGTCTCGGCTGAGCATATTAATTAACATCTCTTGAGAATTGTTTATAATTATTTTCTATAATTTATAAGATAGTATTATAAGATGATTAAATTAGAGTTAATTAGAGATGAATGTATTAAGTGTTTTTGTTGCGGTTATTGATAGTGTTGAGATGTCTAGGCATGGTTTAAGAATCCCAGTCGAGACAAGGGACGTCTTGGGTTGATAAGGGTTCCAAAATAATGTATGAGACATGGTTGACATAGGAAATGACCACTATAAATTTAACAGATAAAGAATGATTTTTATAGTTTTTAAGTTAAGTGATTTTAAAGTTGTAAAGAATAAAGTAGTATATGAGTTTAATAAAGTTTTGGAAAATAGATAAAATGGTTATGAAAGTGTTAATAAATGAGGAAATTGTGTATTGTCCAAGTCTTGAAACTTTAAGTGTTGAAATGCACACATTAAAACATTTAATTCATTATATAGCTAAATTAATACAAGTTTGAATAATATGTCCATATTTATGTAGAAGGCATAGTTTGATGTAAATTTCAAATTTTGGTGTTAAAAAGAGCTTGAAAATAATTTATTAGTGTTGTAAATAATCTTAGTTTTGTCATTTGATGTTATTAATATGGTTGTCATGTGAAGAAATTGTGTAAACATTATTCTATAAGTCTAAACCTAGGACATAATAGCATAAACACCATTAGTGGCTTAGATGATGTAGTTTTGGGAATAAAGCTGCTTTTATCTTGACTCTCTTTTATTTATGTTGTAATATTAAGGCGGTGAAAGATCATAATAAATTTTTTTCGAAAAGCTAACCTGAAGTTGATTGATTTTGGAGATAGTAGAGTTTTCTTTTGATATATATTATTAAACATAGTAAAAATCTAATTGTGTTAGCAAATAAATGACTCATGAAAACAAAAGTTTAATAATTTTGTCACCCTTCAATAAATATATAATAATTAATGGTTGGGTGTTTTATGCTTAATTGGGTATTTTTATCTGTATGTTAATTTAGAATGTAATTAAGAAGTGATTGTGAATTTAACCAAGTATAGCAATGTGAATAAAGTTTGAATTAATAATAATAACACTTGGAAGCTCCCTTGTGCTTTCTGGTCTTTGATGCTGGGGCCCTGAGGTGAGGCCCAGAACTTGTGCTTTGATCCAACCGTTTAAGTCTGAAGCCTCAACATGAATTAAGGAAATTCAACATCGGTGCTATCTGTTGCTTCCGCAAAAGAATTAAGTCATTTCTTTTGATCTAGAACACCCTTTCTGGTCATACCCAATCAAACTTCTTTTAGTTTTTTCCATTCTGGATGGATTATGAGATTTTCGCATATTCGATCTCTTGTTAGTTGCGTTGTGTTACACAAGTCATTCGCAAGGGCTGGCGTAATCTCTGTAGGCTTTAAGTGCAGAGGATTAGTTTCCTTTAGTTTTTCCCTACGATAGCCTTTTGCGTAAATTCTTAGGAAGATTTTTGTTAAGCTAGCTGTTGCATTGTTGGTAATCTTGGGTTCCATGAACATCATCATTTCTATATTAGAATCAACAACATCTTTGGTTTATCTTGTGTGCATTGGCGTGGTTAATGCAGAAATTTTACATGGAAAATTATGTATTGGTCGTTGTTTTGTTGCATTGAGTCTGGCTGGGAGTACGTGTATTAAACTCATATTCTTTGATGAAGCCTTTGAGACGGTATATCATTTGATCGCGTATGGTAAAAGGCATCTAGTCACCTTAAACCCAACACAAATCCGTATGAGGCATTATGAGATTTGTTGGTTGTTCTTTCTTCATCCAATATTTACTTCGCGAGGCGTTAAAAAGCCACTTCCTACCTTCTAGCTCATCCACCTTGGTGTTTTTCAGTGTAACCCTCCTTTATTAGTCTTAGAAGTGACAACGTGCACTATTCCTTTTATAAGGAAGTGTCTGGAGTATTTCTATTCGGTGCTTATGTTCATTGCTATACTTATGAGTTGTTTTGCGTGGTGAATCATTGCATATCCTTAAGTATTTTGCTCTAAAGGATAAACGCCTTTGTAGAAAGCTTTGGGTGCTCTTGCCTTCTTTTTATCCTTGTATTTACTCAATCGTCCATCAAATGTGTCGAATCCTTGTTTTCATCTTTTCCGAGCTAAAAGATAAGGAATTCTAGGTTCAAGCTTACCTCATTCGGTGCTAATTTTGTGTATTGATGTTATTGGGTTAGGTTGTACACGATTTATGAAATTGCGGGGATGCAATTTTTGTAAAGGGGAGAGTATGTAACAACCCGGGCTTTGGTGATTACCTACTATGATTATTAATAACTTAGAAATTAATACTAAGGTGGTGAATAAGTTGAATCTATCAATTTAATTGGTAAATTTACCCTAGTCATTTAAGTTGGTGTTAAAAAAATGCGTATCTTAGAATTTATTGTGGTAAAATAAAAATTAATAATTTTTGATGATTAATTCGAGGCTTGGAGGTTACTAAATTGTAAAAATATGGTTTTGTTGAATATTAGTGCAAATGGTCGAATATTGAGGAAAACTAAAAGGCTAGGTGGCTTATAAAGAAACCAAATAGTAGAATTCAAGATTTGTTTCTAATATGCGGTATTATAATAAATCTCGATCTTGCATGTTGGTTTAAGACATAATTTAATATTGTGAATTTTGAAATAATACTCAAACATTAATGTTGGGAAAAATCTTGTTGAAAATATATATTTGGAAATTTTGCAATTAAAGCAAATATAGTTTTGTAGACGTAATGACAAGTTTTTGTGTTAGGTGAATTTTTGAGAATTTATATAAGAACAATATTTGTATGTGTGAAATTTGTTGTAAAATATTATTAAAATATAGAAAATATTTTTTATGTCATTTGGTTAATTAGCGTGTTATTGTAAAATTATTGAAATGTTAATTTTATAGTTATACAAAAATTTGCACAAATCATGTCAAAATGGTAATATTTTGTGTAAAAATGTTAAATTTTGTTATAAAGTGAAAATGTAAATAATAATTTAGCGGCTTAATTGCTTAAAAATTGGACTTAGTTAAATTAAATTGGTCCATTAGGGGTTTATTAGCAAAAGAAATCTCCACAAATCATTTAGCTGTACATAACTTTCAGGAAGGTTTCTTCTTCCTCATTCTCTTTTAGCTCAAAACGGAAAGAAACTCATAAAAATTGAGAAGCCTTACTATAAATTGAAAATTAGCCTCCAATCCTCTCCTAAAAACTTATTTTAGTTGCTAATACAAAATCTACAGCAGGTAATCATCTCAAGGCTCAAATTTAATCCATCATTTTCTAAGTTTGATTTGTGAATTTACTTTAAATGATTTGCATGTTGCTGTAGTTGACATTGCAGGGAGAAAAGCTTCAATTTCCTAGTGTTTCAGCCTCCTAAAGCTTCTAATCATTTTCAATTTGCAAATCAAAGCTAAGGGTTCTCTCGCTCTTCTAACTTGATTCAGTAGTTTTTTTGTGTGAAATTGTTTGCAAAAATTTGCAAGTTACGTAAGTTTACTTCTCTGTGTGTTTCTGAGTTGCAAAAATTATTGAATCAGAAACGAAATTTAGCATATCTTTTACATTTCTTATCGAAATTGGATTATCTTGGATAATATGAAAAGATTCAAACATGTTCTACAAGTTTCATGTTTTGAGTTTTCTATGATTTTTATGATAATTTATTCTAATTTGCATTTTTATACTGTTGTCCTTGTAATAAAAATCCGACAATAGCTTTTTATTAAATCTGAAACGAAATTGTGCACAACTTTTTTGTTTCTTATTTGAATTCAATTATTCTGGATTTTTTTGAAAGTTTAAAATATGTTATGCGAGTTTAATGTTTTGAGTTTCCTATGATTTTCATGATAATTTATTCTAATTTGTATTTTTATACTATTGTCCTGAAAATAAAAATCCTATAATAGCTCTTTGTTAAATCTGAAATGAAATTAAGAAATCTTTTTCGTTCCTTATTCGAATTCGATTATTTTAGATGTTCCAGAAATCTTAAAATATGTTCGACAAGCTTCATATTTTAAGTTTTCGATGATTTTGATGATAATTTATTCTAATTTGCATTTTTTACTGTTGTCCTGAGAATAAAAATCCGATAATAGCTCTTTGTGAACCCGAATGGGTTTATTTTGTTGTGTTGATGATTTTAAAGTGGATTTTTATAGGCTTTGATTATGGTGGACAAGCCAATATTGTACGCAAATTCGCGCCTTGGATTTGCAAATTTGTGTCATTGCGGATGATGTTGTCATGTTGAAATTGATAAATCAGTGAGACATGCACATTTTTATAAATTATTTCGAAATGTTTTGAATAAAAAGCATTGTTTTGAAAATAATTTTTTAACTAGATTGTATGAATTTTATTAACAATAATACTTATTTAAACAAGGATTTTCAAAACTATTCTATTTTCAAAGATTTTACGATAAACTATATTTTCCGAACTATTTTCGTAAAATATGATTTTATTTAAAACCATACAGATTTGCACCCTTCGAGAAAGTGTGTTGGTGATCGAATAATATCCTATATCCTATGGTGTAGGACGTGGTGATATACAATGTCATTTAACCCCAGATGCTTCTAATCGAAGTAATAAATCTTAAAGATTTTGTAATGTTATTCAGTGACCTCTATGACACTTTGTGATATTCAAGTGGTTTCTTGTGATTTCGTGTGATTTCTGTGTTTTGTGGTATGGTGCTGACTTATAGTGAGTAAACCGTTAAGTGAAAACGTGTTGTATGAGACGCACAATTAACACTTCAAGGGTTACTGTTTAAGAGTTTGTGATACGTTCATGTGTGACCGCCAGTACTAAACCTTCAAATCAATCCTTTATGAACTCTATGTGGACCTTCGGTTCAATCCTGTGTGAACTCTGTGGATCTTCGGGTCATTTGGGTACCGTGCTGTGTGATATAATACTGGTTATAGCTACTTGCCTTCCTGTGTGATAGCACATGCATGCATAACATTGGCTTGCCACTCTATGATGGATCCATAGTCTGTGGTTTTGTGTCTGTTAAGCTTTCATCTGTGATTTTAAAGTTTATCACAGTTTTCTATGATTCTATGAATTCATGATTCAATGATTTTTTGTGAATTTGTGACTTCTTCTTGTAAAGTTAAAATTTTTTCTATAACTAATTATAGGAATTTAACTTTATAGTGTATTGTGCCACCTTATTCCTTTGTGATCTAAAGGAATATTTTTCCCTAGTCATTCATTACTTATCATACTTATACTAATTATCTAATTCAAATTAGCCTGGCCCGTGTGTGTTCTTTGGGTCAGACCGAGTTGCAGGTTACGATTGTCTGCCTCATGCTAAGTTGTTCACTTGGATATTCTACTTCACCCTTTTGGAGTCGCATAGTTTTTGTTTCAACTTTTTTAGTCTACTCTTGAACATATCATTGTTATATTATTTTGCAGGGGTTTTGATGTATATGTATGTATATTTTGTGTAGTGACTATCAAACTTCATGATATATGATGTATTGTACAGGATTTGTACGTATGTATGTATTTTTGTGTTTGCTCTGTATTCTATATTGGATATTATATTGTGTTTTGTTCTACATAGATCCTGAAGGCACCGTAGTGGTGTATTGTATAAAGATTAGATATGTCGATATGTAGAAGAAGAAAAAATGAGAATCGACATATTTATCACTTATTCAATGCAATATTACAAATGATCACTCCTACATGCTCTATTCTCCGTATTAAGAGACAACATTTTCCATTAATACTCTCTGTTAATATGGGTCTCGGGAGGGGAGTCACACAAACGGTGCAACATGAGTAAATGCTCCATGATTTCCATAATATAACGTTGTGGGAAAAGCACCTTTGACCATGTCCATTATCAGCGTTCATAGAGTAAACATGGTTCTTATGAAATTTTTGGTGGAATTAATTTGTACTTTGCTAGAATACCCGAAAGCACTCGGATAATATAACCGAAATAGAGAGAAAACAAAGGGGTCCATTTCCAGAATTCAAGGCGGAATTCATGGGGATCCACTTTTTTCTCTCTTATTCGGGTATTTTAGCCGATTTAGTTTCGGATGAAATAGCATTTTCCAATTAATTTCTTGTAAGCGCTAAGAAAAATTAATATTAAATTTTTTTTCCCTTCCAATTCCATGCTTCCCCTAATTATACAGTTTTCAACCTCCATTATCTCTCTCCTTTTCACCAGCTAAAACCGTAATTCTCTCTTCTAATCTCAGAAATTTGCCTCCTCGTTGCTTCGCCGGCCAGCCAAGTTCCTTCATCTCGCAACATATCCATTGACAGGTATGCAGTTTCACTCTCGTTGATTTTATTTTGGTTTAATATTTGTTCGTCGATTTTAATTAGGTTCAGTATTTGTTCATTGATTTTATTTAGGTTTAAAAAGTTTGATTTATTTTCTGTGAATATTTTTATTTGTTCCTTCATCGTTTTGTACGTTAAACGTAAAGCTTGTAATAATTTTTTATTTTATTTCATACTATACCTTATATCAGGGAACTCGTCGGATGAATTTGTCGTGGTGTTTCTGCATTCAAGGAGTGTTGATGATCTGGTGCCATCAAATGTGATTACAATTGTCAATTCATTCACTATCAACTGCCTGACTGTCTGATCGCCTTCGTCGAATAGGATTTTGTTCACATCCTTTTTAGGGATGTGAACAAAACACTCCACCCTGATTGGTGGAAATCAGGGGGACCCATATGGACCCCCCTGATTTCCACCAATGGGAACCGAGTGTTTTGTTCACATCCCTTAAAAGATGTGAACAAAATCGCACTCGCCTTCATCTGGTATCTACAAGGAATTATTTCTGCCATCTCTGCTTGGGAACTTGTGTCATTTTGGTTGAAGTCAACACCATTATTAATCAGTGAATATTATTTACTTTTTTTATTATGAATTTATCTTTTAAATAATAGTAAAACAGGACCTTTAAACCTCTCTCCTTAATTCTCTATGTTATCCATGTTTAGCTTAAAGCTCTCGAGATATTTTATATTAAATTTAGATTTGAATACTATATTTTAGGAAAAAGGCAATAAGTGGTCATATAGATATCAATGTGAAAGCAAATTTTACCAAAGAGTATGATTGAGTCCGCTTGAAACATTATGACTGATATTTATATGGTAATATCAGACATTGTATCCATATGTAATATCAAACAAAGTCATTAGGTTAGATATTGACATAGTAATATCAAACTAATTATTCAAATATAAACATTGTTTTAACCTACCATTTATAAGAATGCGCCAGGCAGAGTGCACAATTATAGAAGTACACAAAGTATGTATTAAACCCATGAATAAGAAACTTCAGATTCTTTTCTTTTATTAATATTATTTAATATATACATAAACAATAATAAAAAAATTAATATATTATTTATTTATCTCGATTAATTTATCATACACCAAAGAAAAAAAATCCAGCTTCAAGTTCTAGAATTTTAATATTTCCATAATTATTTACTGAACCCTCTCAATTCTTTTGTTATTTTCATACTTTAATCCTTATGTTTAAACTACTCATGAAATCTTAAATTCAAATTAGTTAAATAAACTAATCAATATCTAGTGAAATTTTTAATAGATCTAAAAAAATATGCTCTAATTTTATTATATATATATATACACATATATATATATTGAAAATTATATACATATACATATACATATATATATATGGAAAATGATATTCTTTTTATCCAACTATAAAAATGTATAAATCACATAAACAAATTATGTGCATCAATAATTAATTTGTAAATAAATTGTTGGTCTTTTATAGCAAGGACATATCACTCATCATATCACAAAATTATTTTTCAATGTTAATTACTCTAGAATAAATTTATACACTCACAAATTTATTCTCGGTTCTTCTTGTTCTACGTCCATATATTTAAATTATTTTGTAATTTTAAATTTATCTTACTTAAAAAAATTCTATTAAATAATATTTACTAATTCATCTTATAAATTAATAGCGTATGTCAGTTTCAACATATATGATGTATTCATAATAACAAAAATTATAAAATTAGGATGCTACTATTCACATTTATGGCTACCAAAACTAAAAGCACCCCAAATATTTCAAATTTCCTCTATTGACCACCGTTTAATTTAATAACCTAAAAATGGAGAGGCCACCACCAGCACCTTCCTCTAAATGAACGCTTCCTTCCTCACTTACATCATGCATTTATGTCTTGTGAGTCATTTGTTCAAACATCTTGCATTATATTAACACAACCATTATGTTTATTGTTCAATTTATCCTCATCCAAATACTCCATCTACCAACGACAAAAAAAGTTAATGTATCAATTTGTAAAACTAGATACGTAAGTTATACGGATAAAACCCTACAAGTCAAAACTTACATTATCATTCTCAACGTCGTCAAATTTAATATACTCCAAACTTGAAATTTCCTATGGAGAGGAAAAATATCCTAAAATGCAATGGAAAACCCTAACCTATAAAAAAACCCTACAACATGTTCTATAACATAATAGAAAACAATAAAGATCAAGCAATTTTAATCTCTATTTTTTCTTAGGAGAAGTACGATGGTGAGTAACTGAGTGAAAAAATAATAAAAATAATCATTTGTATTAAATTTAGAAAGGTGACCGGAAGTGTAAACCAGGGTATGAATAGTAGCACCATTGTGGTGATAAGGGCACCCCAATTTCCTCTTCCTATTACCACAACGAAAAAATACGACAAGATTACCCTTCCACTCTTCCTAATACCTCACATTAAAAAATAGGGGCTACCACCATTTATACATATTTCTCCCTCTTAGTTTTGATTCGTCAGTTCTTTCCCTTTCGAAAACCATATAGTGCCATGATTTTCATTTCCGACGTGTTCATCCACCTTTTTCTTCACCGAATTCTACACTACTACAAGAGTGAGTGGATGCAAATAAAAAAGTTATGAATAAAGATCGAATTTAGCAAAATAGAAGAAGAAGTAAAGATGAATTTTGAAGCCGTGAAAAGCAGCAGTAAAGGAACGTATGAATTAGGATTTAAGATTAGGGTTGAATACATGATTATTTAGGCAATCAATGGTTGAGTGAGAGATTAGAAATAAATCAATGTGGTATTGGGAAACATAGAAAATTTAGTGTGTTTTAATTTTTTAGCTGTGATAACAGGAAGAATAAATTGGGGTGCCCTTAGCAACACACTAAAATTATTTTTCTCTCAAATACACATATATACATATTGTGTCTATAGTTATAGAACATAAATTACACGCAACTAGTAATAATTGCATTAATTTATATTTTTATATCTCGTCAAAATTTATTTTATATTGCATAATAGAGTTCTCATTTTAACACTAATATAATAAATTTTCTATTTAATAATATTGTCATGTGTAACGCACGAGTTACACACTAGTTAACAATAATTATAGATTATGAGATCGTTTGTTTTTGGTTATCATCATGTTTGTTGATAACTGGTTATTTTGCTGTAATATTGTTAAAAACAAAAATCCAGTGGGTTTCTATATTTGTAATTTTGTGCCCATTGCAGAGCTTTATGCTAATCAAAAGTTGAGAATCATTTATGTCTAGAACTTCGGCCAGAGTCCTTCTTATCGTTATATTTTATGCCTTCATTGATGAGTGGTAACGACACATGCTTTGTTTTTGGATATAATTTTTTTCCTTTTACCTCTTGATTCATGCGAATGTAATCACCGTTTTTATGTACCTTCTAGTTATTAATAAGCTAGAAGGTATGGTATGATCTATACAAATGTACTCACTTTTTTCCCTCTACATGCCTCTAATAACCTGAAAACTAATTGTAACAACATGAAGTTTAAAAAAATGATGAATTAATTGAAATTTAAGTTTTCAAGAAATTAAGGTTTAATTTATTATCGAATTATATGAAATAAATGAATCAGATTCCTATATACTAAAATGATTGTGGACAATTTGATAATGAGAATTAAATGGTTGTAAACACATATTTTAATTGTGAGTTAATTTTATTTATATTATTATCGTCGGAGTTTAAGTTAATTCTTAAAAATTAAATTTTAAATAATAAACTTGAATACTCAATAATGTAGTTACTAAATCTACTTAAATAAAAACTTTTAATTGAAAAAGTCAATTTTGGTCAAACTTTGTTAAAATTTGAATTTGATTTGGAATTTCAAAACTTAGAAAATTCAAATGTGTTTTATGATTCTTCTCTAAGTTTCGAGTCGACTCACCTTTTCTGTTTCGTGAAAATCCGCTTTCGTTTACTCTAGATATGAGTTTTACAACGTGTAAAACAGGCTTTGCCTCCTCATACCTAATTAATAATTTTACGTTTGATTTTTAAAAGTCTTCTGAGGAAATAAAGTTATGTATTCACTTTCTCAACTTCCCGTTTTCATTTCCTCAAAGCTTTGTCTTCCATTCACCTTCTTCCCCCTCATTCCTCTTCCTCTATAAAATTTCTTCATTGTAAATTTCTATTCTCATCGTTCTCCTCTCCTTGTATTAAAACAAATTCAAATCCAAGCTCCCATCTCTTCCTCCTTTCAAATACTAAAGCAAAACCCTAGCTGTAATCACAAATTCTTTACTTAGATTTCTCAATTTTTTTAAATTTTTTTTGTCTTGCAGAGGTTATAACTTTCTCATAGATATACCAAAACTACTTATTTTTAAGTGGATGAAATTGAAATATCTACAACTTTTATATTGAATTTTTTTCCCTATGTCAAACTTGTGAAACTTTCAGACCCATTTGTGGATCCAGATTTTTGACTCAAAAATTTAGATGTTATTGTTTCAGTTGTGTCTCCATCAAAATTTACTTAAAACATGTTTTTTTAGGGATGTGCATGTAAAAATGCACATTTATATTCACATATTTATTCTTGTTTAATGCTAATAAATGTCATATATGGGTATTTTATCATGTTTAAACAATAATTGAATTGATTTCAAAACATCATGCATTTATCATCATATAGGGGGAAATGGTCATTTTTGTGCTTGTATTATTTTAAGAATGATTACTTGGACATTTTTCATACTTTTACAGAAATTGGATGCATGTAAAAGAGGACTACATAAGGATATATATGCATACAAAGGAAAAAGAAGGAAATCAATGCCTTGCCCAAAAAATGAACGGGAAATCAATCAATGGAAAAGAGAGAATCAATTCAAATAGAGGATTAATGGAGGACCCCACTCAATCTCCCTCCTTCTTTAGTGGGGACAAAAATTATGGCTTCATGAATCATTATTGCTAAAGACAAAATGAAGCTTAAGGAGGGGGCATTCTTGATAACACACAAAAAGTGAATTAGGGTTTAGTCATGTATAAATAACCCATGTATATTAATGTAAAAGGGATCTAGGATTTTTAGTTGAGAGTGGAGGCTGAAATAAAAACCTCTATTTTTCTTCCATGGCTTCTTAGCCATTTGTTTTTGTAGTTCTCGTTTTAGTGCAATCTTAATTTGTCATATTTTATTTACATTTTATTTTCTTTTATGCTAGTAGGTTAGTTGTAGTTTTAGTTATTTAGCCTGCATTTTCTTTTATTTCTTTCATGCTGAAAACTACATTTGTTGTTAAAATAACAAACATGAGAGGCTAAATCCCTACAACTTAGGGATAATGAAGCTCTCTTTATTCATGTAGGTTCAATATACTTGTTTATTCATGATCACTTTTTGTGCTTTAGTTCATATTGATGGTTATGGTTTTTGTGTTCATTATTGAGTTCGATAGCCTATAGTGTTGACACCACATAGACTATGCTTGTTCATATGCTCACTAATTACATCTTCATCTACATATGATTATGGTAATTAAGTGGAGATTGAAATCTAAATTTGATGGTTTATACTCCTAATTAATAGGGGATAGGTCATGCTTAAAGTATGATTCAATTTCAACTTGTTATCATTTTTCATAAAATTAGTAAAGTTGTTTAATAGGTGTGACAAAATTTGATGGCTTATGTTGGGCTAATCAATAGCACAAATAGGTCATACTTAGAATAGTCACATCAATTAAATTAACTATTGACCAAAAAGAGAGATCATGGTTTCATTTTATATTGATTCATGTGATCTTAAGAGTGAATTTGCTCCTAAGTTGTCTTTTGATCTCTTATTTTTCAATCAACGTTTGTAGTTAATAGTTTGTTAGATTTTGCTAATTTTTAGCTAGTTAGTTAACATTCTCACTCGCTTTCGGTTTAATTTGATTGAGTAATTTTAGAATTAATTCTTTCCCTGTGGATCGACCCGTATTCGCCATGTACTACGATTGTACGCCGTGCGCTTGCGGTATTATCACGATATTTCGTGTTAACGGTTTTCTAATTTAATAGAATATCCGTTTAGCGAACATGTTTTTGGCGCCGTTGCCGGGGAAAGAATTTAATTTTAGTTTTACTACTCGAATTAATTTTCTTGTTTGTTTTTCTAAAAAAATAAAAAAGTGTGTGTTGTTCATAGTTTGTCTGTTTTGTTTTTGATCCTTTGTTATTTCATTTTGCGTGTGCTTGTTTGTGTGTTCATTAAAAAGAGAAGTAAAAAAAAAGAGTTGTGTTTGTGTTTTGTTTTACTTTTGTTTGTGTGTTTTTTCTTTTCGTTTGTGTGTTTTTATTTTGTGTGTATGTGTGTTGATAGATTTCATATTGTATTAGTTCTTCTATCTCCTCTCTTCTATAAAAAAAAAGAAATATACACTTGCCTTTTGTCTTCAATCTCTTTCCCATTTTTGTGTTTTCAATTTCCTTTATTTCTTTCTCTTTTTCTTTCTCTCATTTATTTCTTTCCTTTTTTTTTTCTTACAAATAAATTAAAAAAAATTTACTGCTTTCCTTTTCTTCCCAAATTTTCTCTCCTTGCCTTATTTCTATACCACATAACCTCTACACCAATTCATCACCACCACTTCTGTCATTTTTCTTTCACCGTCTTCTGCTTCTCAGTCTCTCACTCCTGATGCAACTCCTCCTTCCTTCTCATCTTCACTATCTCCTACTCCATACCTAAACACAAACATCCTTCAATTCCTACATCACCTCTTCATACAATTCCTACATCACCTCTCATTTTTATTCCCTATTTTATTTTTCCTTTCCCTTCTTTCATTTATTTCTTGGCTGCCTTCCTACTTTTTCTTTCCTGTAATTAATTAAAATTATATCTTTCCATTTTTTCTCTTTTACTTCTTCCCCTTTCTCCTTCTCTCATTTATCTCTTTCTTTTTTCTTGTCCTCCCTCTATAATCTTCCTCCCTTCTCTGCCTTATTCTATTCACAATCTTTTATAAACCAACCTCCACTTAACCTTCTATTTTCTCTACCATTTCTCACAACATTTTCTAATCATCCATCAAAACAAATCTCATTCACAACCAATTTTCCAAATCCATCTGCCATTACCACTTCATATAAAATTCCAATCAACCCTCATCAACTAACCCCCTCCTTCCTACAAGCCACGCACAACAACAATTCTTCTACACAAAAGTTCTTCCGGACTTCTTCCCGATCCTCAGCCATAACCGCAACCACAAACCATAACAAACCACAACAAACCACAACCTCAAATTGAAGACGCAAAATTCCCACCACAACCACAAACCACAACAAACCTTCACTCCACCACATATTACATCCACAAGCTACCACCACGTCATCCCAGTTTATACCACTTCAACTCCAAAATCGCCAACACACCTCTAATTAGCAACGTAAAAACCGAATTTGACAGCTATCTTCAATAATATGTGATTTGGGGGTTCAGGATTATTTCTGTGTTTGATCTTTTGATTAGGTTACCAGATATTGGGAAATTGAGGGATCATATTGGTGTTGGGTGCGGTTTTATTTTGATTAGGTCAGTGGGCTTGCTTGTGGGCTGCGTTGGCTAGTAAATTAATTCAAACTTGTGGGCTATTTCTATTTTGGACTGCCTAGTTTATTTTTGTTTGTGCTCTTTCACTTTTTCTTTTCTATTTAGTTCATAGTTCTTCCTAACACAAAAAAAAGCCAAACAAAAAAAATCGTCTTTCTTTTGTTTAATTAGGATTAGATTAGTTTAGTTTACATTTTGTTTTTCACTCATCTTGTTTTTAGTCCATTTTGCTTTAAGTTTCATTAAAAAAAAGAGATCGTTTTGTTTTCATTTTCTCCAAGTGTATATATTGTCTTCAAATCTCTTTCAGGTTGCAGAAGGGACAAGGATCGCTTACTTTGCTCGGCTTCACTAAAAAAACGCGCTGCTTGCTTGCTTAAAAAAATTGCCGTTAAAAAAAATTTGCTAAAAAAATCAGACGCTCTAGTATTGTGCTCTTCTCTCTTGTTTTTATTTCATTGCATTGTTGTTTGCTTGCATTTACATTCGCAAAAAAAATATATCTAAAAACAGAATAGAAATTCATTCGTAACTGCATTGTTAATACACGTTTAATTTCTGTTTTGCATTCATCTCGTTTTATTTTTATTTTCTAAGGACATCATTATATTTTGAAAAATTGGTTTATTTCTAGCGAATTATTTCTCGGTGTCTAGACTATGACAGAGTAATTATCGTTTATAAATATTACGGTGATTCGTAAATAATATAGCGGATGTTCCTCTGAAGGTACTCAAAACTTCGGCTGCATTGCTAGGGTGATTCTTGGTGCACCGATAACTCCTATCCGTTAACTGGCTGAGAAGTCTTTTGTTGAAATTAATCAAACCGTCATTATATAATTTTAGAAAAACTGTAAATACGTATTTTGCATTCATATAGTTGCATCGGGTTCATGCATACATAAAAAAATGAAAAAGATACAAAAATCCAAAATCTTAAAAAAAAAACTTTCTTGAAAATGTCCCAATTTCCCTATTCCTACGGATTTTATGATAGTTGTGAAAATCAATATAATCCATATAATTTTACACCAAATTCATATGGATATTTTAATAATAACTATTGTACAAATAACTTTCAAAATAATCCTGATTTTAAACCACCAAATTTTCAAAATGATGATCAACCCTCATGTCTTGAAACAAGTATTCAAGCTGCTTGAAGAAAGTCAAAGATTTAATGAATTAAGTCAAAGATTAAGGGAATTAATGTGCAACAATTCAAGTCAACGTTTTTGTAACGACTTGCCTTTTTGACCGTTCCCAGTCGGTATTTAAACCAACTCAGAACGTTCAAAACGACGGGTAGTTATTTTAGCTTACAGGATTTAATGGAATAATACACAAAATCACATACACAGCAATGATAACAATAGCTCACAACGGGATTTTATACACAAATTTTAGAGTTTATACAAAATTATTTGTATAGTACAACGAAAGATATATAAATGTATACACGAAATTTTAAAGAAATAAACTTTACAGTTTGGTCTGGCTTGCGCATGCATGCGTCTTTACGTGCCACTCCACTTCGTTACGAGCTGAAATTTCTAAGCCTGGAACACTTAGGACCTGATCCGAGCGTTCCATGCAAAATACACAAAAACATTCGAGTCAGGATTAAACTTATTTCAAATCAGCAAATTTCGATAAAATCACATAAATATAATTAATTAATCTCAGTAAATTGTTAACCATTCGAGTATAGGAGCCCATTAATACTAAAATAAAACATTATAAGCAGAGTAGATAGCATGTGTATGAAACACGTACCCATTTCCAAGATGTAAAACAAACATATGATGATGTTACACATAACGTTTCACTAATGAAAATGGGCATGGCAGATTTCAAATAACCAATCTTACATAGCGGGAGGAGCCAAACTCAAACTATATTGCATGCGTAGGACAGCCCAGGGGTAACAAATTTCAATAGGAAACTTGAGTAAGGAATCAAACGCAACATGTATTCTAATTTAACCCAAATGCACAAGCAAGTATAAATGAAAAATATACTTTAGTGAGAGTGACACTATGAAAAGCGCAACATTAAAGAGGAACAATATCTAAAGTGGGTTTCATAAGCATGATATTCAAATTAACCAAACAACTCCTAGACAGGTTATACTATCATGCAAATAGATGAATAGGAATTAAGGTATATTATACTGAAAGACAGCAGTACCAAGCCAAAAATAGAAATCAATAAAATATCTCGAACAACAATACCCCAAACTAATTCAGCCCAGGTTAATAAGAAAGTGACCACATAGTTTCATTTTCTAAGGAACCAATACACAACACTGTTTTAAAGGAAATAAGGTGATAAATGTCTGACAGTGCAACAAATAACATATATTAAATAGTGAGGGAATACAGAAGTAAACAACCCCAAACAAATAACATATATCAAATAATAGTATACATTTGCAATTTTCTAAATTATCAAAATGCATATATTAAATAGTGTAAACTTGAGTAGTTGTATGATAAAAATATAAAAATACACCCCCAACGTTGTACAATTTTCGTATCACGTAACCCAGATGACGGAATACAGAAGTAAACAACCCCAAACTAATCATATTCAGTGAAAAATGCAAATTTTACCGCTTGAAACCAGTTTAATCATAAGTTAGACTTACCTACAGTCAGAGAAATGGGACTCGGCGACGGTGCCGAAGACTAAAGCATAAGCGACGGCTCCAATTCGCGGTGCCTGGCCTTCTAGGTGCTGACGCAGTACTCTCGGTCCCACCAGGTGCAGGAGCGGCATCGGCAACCGGAATTCATACCAGCGATGATTCTGGAGACCGGTGGGGTTCTGAGACAGCTGGCTTCGTCAATGGTGGGCGGAGCGTTGGCTATAAGTGGTTGCGCAGGGATCGAAGTGGTGGTGGCATCGGCCATTAATTGAAGGAACGATTTGGGGAAAAAAAGAATTTTTCAGCTGGTACGGTTTTGAAACAAATGAAAGGTACGTATTATATATTTATATATGCGGATAAGGCATACAAGAAGAAAACATGGAGAAAGAAGGGAACGGTTCAAAGAAGATGAGGGGATCGAGGCGTGTGAATAGTTCAAATAAAGAAAATGCGAATAGTTCAAACTCCAAGTAACGTTACAATTTGAATGGCTCTTCATTTTTTTTTCCAAACTAACATGTATCCATTAAGTTTGTGTAAGCTCACGTAATGATATGCATGCAATAGACTTGCACACTTTGCGACAACATCCTGGCATGTTTCAACACATGACTGCTTAAGAATGTAAGAAGTAATGTAGTGGACAACCACATTAAAATGAGATAATAGTGAACAATACTTGATTATGTACAACATTCATATTTATATGTTATTAATCTTTTTTTTTGTGAACGTTTCTTTTATTTATACCAGAAGATGACACATGGAAGCAAGCACTTTACATTCATTTTCTATACCAAAGTTGCTCGTTGGAAAATGCAATTGCATGGGAACATGGAGACAATGTTATGTTTAAATAACGAATAGTGATGTTAACGTGTTCAAATGAATAGTGCAATGCTATGTTGTAAATTTCACGCAGAATGGCAAAATGTGCCTTGAAAAATGGGAGAAAACGTTTTTTTTTTGTGGAACATGCAATGCACATGCATGCAATAAAATGAATGATTTAAAGAATGGTAGGCATGCATGTTTGGAAAGTTATAAAAGTGTCCAACTTGTAAATAAAAAGACAAACGAATGGTTTAATAAAACAAAATGAAAGGTTTTGCAGATCCAAAATGACTAGAAAAAATATGAGGGATCCGAATATGGACACTTCAAACTCAAATGACTTTATTTCAAAAATGAACTGTGCACGCCTTTTTGGAATTACAGCGCGAACCAAGGACCAAAACTTACAAATGAATATATTGCGCTAATCAACGCGACGAGACGGACACAACGGTATAAAATTTGCAGTGTCAGGATGCTCCGTTCAAAAAGGCATTACAGACCCTTTTGAAAGGAAAAATGGCACGAGAAAATAATTAAACGAAGATCAAAACGTCCGAATTTTGCGAAACAAATTTCTCCGACGTATTCGTGACAACGAATAGAATATTTTTCATGTTTGTCCGAACTGATTTCGGAGATATTTTACAGTTGCTAAAATTTGAACTGTTAGGTGCAGCTTTACACTGAAAATGCGCGAATGGAAACATTCAAATTTTTCAATGAAATTAATTTCTACGCTATGTCTGGTTAGACGCATCTCAAATATAACTTTTTCGATTTTTTATTTTCATTTTACATTTTCATTTTTATTTGGGATATATCGGTAGCCGCTACCGCTAATAATCGTCAAAACTGATCTAAACGAAGTGACTAAAATTTGACGTTTTCAATATAAAATTATTTAAATCTCTTCCAAAATAAAATAACAAAATATTAAAGATAAACATTTCACTATAAAGCAATTTCATGTTTTAATTTTCCAAAATAAATTCAAATTTAACTAAATAGACTCGATTTAATTTATATACTAAATAAGATCGAAATTGAAATTATTATTAAAATATATTCGTATCAAATCAATTCATTCGTTATATAAAAACCAAAATAAATTTAGTTTTTAATTCAAAATCAAAATAGTTATAAAATACAACAAATCGAGTTTTAAACGAATAAAATAAAATAAAAGTCAAAATTTAAATCGAATAATCAAATAAAAATACACTTAAAATTCTGTTTGTTACAGTTTTCAAAATAATCAAAATTAAAATTCAACTTCAACCTCAAATGGTTTTGATTATTACCCTTGTGAATCCAATTTCGAACTCCGAAAAGAATTGCAAATTCAAAATGGAAATGTGAATAACTTTTCAAATAGTTTTGTCAATGAAGAATAATTTCAATTGTGGTGCAACTGAAAACTTTTGTTCTCAACAATTTCAAATTGAAAATTCTCATGTAAATAATTATAAATTTGATTTTGTTGAGCAAACGAACATACTTGACGATTACTTGAAGTTTCATGAGAAACAAAATCAAATCCAAACTTGTGACGATTCGAATAAAAATCCACCTTTGTTCACAATCGACGATTTTCAAATAACAACTTTTGAAATTGATGAAAATCTTAATGAAGTTGTTGAAAGCTCTGTAATTGATCTAAATTTGAATTCTCTTGAAAACGAAGACGTCAATCTTCAATTCGATCCTCCTCCCTCAGATTTTGAAAATTTTGTAAATTTAGCAACTTTAGATTGTCAACATGACAAAACTAATGAAGTTGTTAACAATTGTTTAGGTGAGGATGACTTTGATGAGCGAAAACTTCTTGAACTGATTGACGATAATGTTGTTGGGTCTGAAACTGAAAATGAAAAATTTGAAAACTTTGAAATTCTTGAGGTTGAAAACAACGAAACTGATGAATGTGATCTTAAGCACAATAACGATTTTTCTAAAACTGTTGAAACTCCTTGCGACTTGATCGTTTTAACTGAACCTCACTGTGATCACTTGTTTTTCTATGATAAATTTCTGCAGTATATGAACTCTTTCTGGAATAACACTGTTTTTGAGAAAACACAATTTCGAAATTTACGGAAAATTCATTTGTTTGGTTTTAACTTTAGGTTTAAGAATGAACCTTTAGTCAACAAAATTTTAAATATCAAAGCAAAACTGAACAATATTTCTCAAAACAAGTGTGAAGGTGAGAACGATGCACATGTCTCTCAATTTACACATCATCTGAGCAAGTCAAACTTTGTTTTTGAAACTTTTTCTGAACCCCAGCTCACTGACTTCTCTTTAGTTGCTATAGAAATTCAATTCGATTTTCGGATCAACTGTAAGCTCAAAATTTTAAAATTAGCAACTCAAACTTTTGAAAAAACAATTTTTTTTCCAAATATGAAATGCAATATAAAATCCTTTATAGTTTGGTTTTCTGTGCTTAAGCTGTGTCTCATAATTTTAATGAGGCAGATCCATTGGTCCATCGTGGACCGGTTCATCTATTCGATGACTGCATATTTTTTGCATGCACATTTGGTAAGTCGCACTAACACTCTTTTGTACATATGTAAATATTTATCTTTCGTTCATTCATTGTGTCATGCATCGACTGTGGGGACACAATCGAAATCAAATGTGGGGGGAGTCTCATTTTCATTCTATTTTGCATAGTTTAAGTTTGCATTTTTTTTCTTTCCTCTTTTTGCATTTTTTTCCTTTTCTAAAATAAAAATAAAAATCACACTTCTATTTACTTTTAAATAAGACATGATGGAGTTATTAGCATATAATTTTGGTCGTTCAATTAAATTGTTTGGAAATTTACTTCTCTTAGCGGATAACGAAAGGAAAGTTTGAATTATGAGCAAATTTGGTGTAACTAGTATATTGGGAGATTCGTGGGTGATGAGTATGAAATGTTTTCTGAATTGTAATCCGATTAAATGAATGGTTGATTTAGACTACTTGCGATAACATTTTAGATTGTTTAAGTGAAGTTGTGCGCTTAATTCTCTCTCTTATGTAAAGAAAAGAAGAAAGAAAAGAAGAAGAAGAAGTATATATATAATTATCCAAGGGTATCCAACATTGCTAGTACATATGGCGTTGGTGTGCAAACCCGTCAAGCTCTTTCCGACACCTTATTGACAAAATCAGCGTTGGTATATCTTGGTCTCATTTTATGAGTTGGACACCTAAGGATTACCAACATCTTGTTGACAAAGTCAGCGTTGGTCTGCACAATCCGCCAAGCTCTGTCCCAAACTCTCACGTCAGTCCGCGAGGCAGTGCATGGGTGGTATACCTTGGTCTTTTCGGTTAGGTATTTGTAAATAATAATAATAATAATGTAAATAATTTTCAAAATAAAGAGAGAGTTAGTACTTAAAATCCAAGCACACTCTTCACTTATTCGACCTAACTTGTCAACAAAAAGGAAGTTGAGACGCCGTTTTGCGGTTGTTGATATCGATTATAGAATTCATTTCGTAATTGCACTATGTTTCTATCAAAACAACTGGCCAAGCCAGAGGAGTTTGTAACGATAACATGACTTTTGTTTGAAATTTTGATTAGTAACAGACTCAAATTTCATAGCGATGACCCATATTTGTGTTAACTCATTCGTGTAATATTTAAAAGTAAATTGCCCATTTGTAAATATTCCATTAAAAACATGCATTCATATTGTAAATATTTTCAATTTTGCATTTTGTACATACTTTTTGCTTTTGGATTTTGTGGGTAGTATCCGCTGAAAACCCTCACGAGACAACACTCGTCCTACTTAGGACACCTAGAGGTTTAACGGCTTGTTGCATACGCTCAATGCAATCGTGCTCCCTACGAAAATGGGTTTAGCTTAGTTTTTACTTTATTCAAGGACGAATAAAAAGATAAGTGTAGGGGTATTTGATGTGCACGTAAAAATGCACATTTATATTCACATATTTATATTTATTTCTTTCACATATGAAGTTGTATGGTCATGTAACTTTGGGAGACGACTATTGGGGTTATTTCCCATATTCATGATTTTTACCGATTTTTGAATGACCGTTTTGTCTCCTAGCTGATCTTGTTTCGATCATAACTTTTGATTGGAAAGAAGTTTTGACTTGAAACCACTTCCGTTAGGTCTGGATGATGATTTACCTTTCCGTAGAGTGGTCACATTAGCCAAACAGACTCACTGTTTGGGAGATATGGCTGAAACAAGTTTCAGATGGGGAAAAACAGCTTAATTGGGCTTAACTGGATGATTAACAGCTAGGCCCAAAGGGGAATTTCGGGATTTGGAGTATTTAAGGTCTGTTAGGGTTTGGAGAATACCCTTTATCTCAGTTTCACAGCCGCCATTTTCATTATTGGAACCCTAGTAATGGCCTCCAACATCTAAAACACCCCAAATCACCTTCTAATCGCTAATTAAGCCAAATCTACATCAAATCAAGGAAGATCTACACCAAATCAGTATTAGGACTACTATGTTGCCTTAGTATTCACGCCTAAATAGAGAATCATTTCAGATCTAAAGTTTATTCGTGGCAAAGGTGAGTGATTTGCATAGTTCCTCACTAATTATGGTTAATTAAGGGTAATTAGTGATAATTAGCGAATTTATACATGTTAGAAATCTGGAAAAATATTGATAAATTTCGAAATATTGTTCTAGGCCTTTGTTAGAAAATTTGGTTAGTTTGATTAAGTTTTACTAATCCTATCACTAGTTTGGCTTAAACATGCTTAAGGGAAGATATGGGGTTTTGGCTATGTTTGATCCGTTTTAATTTACCAAATTGATGTTTTGGTGTTTATGGTTCTACATGTTGCTATGACTGTATGATATGCTTTGTGATTGATTAGAATAGTTAGATTGGTCGAAAACGCCATTGTATGGCATAAAACAGTCGCTGGAAAGAAGTGCAGGAAATTGCCCGAACCAGATCGGATCGGAGGAGGAAAGCACGATCCGACCCGCTCGCCTGGAAGCTCCACGATCCGACCCGTTTGTGAGAAGGAGCTCCAATCCGAACCGATGCCACTCACGAGCTGCTCCACCTTTCCACGAACCGCCTGGGAAAGCACACCACGAGTGAAGGAGCCACGAACAGGTGTAGTGATCCGACCCGACCAGAAGGCACGATCCGACCCGGAGCAGGGACCACCTACGAACTGAGCTGGAGCATGATGTCACGACCAGGAGCTTAGCACCACGACCCGATCCAATGCAAGTGGCTCGAACCAATCTGAAAGAGGATGATGACCACGAACCAAACTCAGAAGTTTTGAACGCGAGGCATGGGTTGCGAACCAAATGAAGATCGATCCGGAGAAGACCAAAATCCGAGATGCAAAGGTAGTCCAAATGAGAAGTAGAACTCAGGATCCAGATGGGAACCAGCTAGTCGACTTCATGAGTTGGGCTTTGCTGCGGGACGTGTGCTAAGGGGTTGTCAATGTCTATGACTGTGGATCACTATGTGTAGGGGGTACGTGAACGGATTCAGGACCACAGTGGCCTAGGTACGACTAGTGGGCTATAGACCAATGAAGTGGGGGTCATTTGAAAAGGTTTGGTCATGATCCCATGGGATAAGCTTGGTGGTAACAGTAGTTGTACAAGTCGAACTCCGTCATTACCTCGATGGGTCTAGTGGTCAAAGTGGTGGATATCGTATGCTTTACGCACTGGGTGAGAGATGTGAGGATGGTTGCTATGTTTGATTTTTATTGCCATCACTATGACATGCACACCCCCACCCCTATTCTTTACACCATATGTTAGTGGCACCTTAGAGTATTGTACAACATGTAGTGCTAACTCTTTGGTTGCAGGTCCAGGTTCAGGTATGGTTTAGTATACCTATTATTGTTCTGTTTTGCTGCTTATCGCTCGTACTAGACTTTTGTCTGACCCAGAGTTTTATGTCTCTTCTTATTAATCTGGGTGCTCTCACAAGCAGACTAGAGACAGGTTAGCTGGTGAAGCACGAGTAGCTGTACTGGAGATGAGCAGGAGGATTCCACGTATGATATATATATATATATATTCTCCCTGTGTCGCTGTTGGTCACTACTTTGGGCATTAGTAGTGTACCTTTCCTTTCTTTTGCTTTAGAGACAGTTTTAAAGTTGTAACAATGATGATGTGGAACATAAGCTGTATTTGGATTTTCCACTGCTATGATGTTTAGTTTCAGCTTATGCACTGTCTCACCTGTTTTATGTCAAGTATGTTATTATTATATTTTATTCCTTGCGCTGTGAGACATTCTACAGGTTCTTTGTTAGTTCACCAGTAAGTCCTTTCCTTTTTCCTTTCTTTAGCGACCGTCCCGTGCCGACTGGACATCGGCACAACGCATTTTCATGGGGAATGTCGGCTGGAGCGGGGCGGGCCGTCACAGAAACAAATTAAACTACGTCTACGGAAATTAATGACGAAGTAATAATTTAAATGATTACTTTGTCATGAAATTCATCAAAGTAAAGAAAGCAAAGTTGAAATGGAATACTAGTTGAATATTGTGAAAGGAGTTTATGAACATATTTTATCGTGAAACCCGAGAGTCATAAATGAAGTTATCAAAGATATTTTAAGCGAATACGAGGGTTTGAATCAAATATTTATTCAACATTTGGATTAAGTTAAAATAAGTCAAGTAAAGAAGGGGTTTATTAAAAACCTAAGATTATAAATATGGCTTATAAAGAGATGAGGTGTTAAAACATTGATTTTAAATCAACAATACTTAATAATGATATTAAGTGAAACAAATGTATTTGAAATGAGATTTTCAAAGTGGAAATGGTGAAAAAAAATTAGAAGCAGAATAAAATGGGGCGATAAGGAGTTAAGATGAGAAATTTAAGAATTGGAACCTAACTAGAGATTAGTTGAGTTGAGTGATTTTCGGAGTGTTAATCTGACGTTAATTTCGGTCTTCAGGGTTGATACTTAGGAAGTTATTCGCTTATGAATTTACGGTTAGGGACTAATGAAGGTTGAAGTAGCAGAAATAAAACGGATTTTAGAATATAAAATAGTATTTCCAAAGTAATGGAACTGAAAAGAGTTTTTGCAGAAATATATTACTATGTTTCCAAGATTTAAGGAATTATGAAGATGAGTTTTGAATAAGTTTATTCAAAGGGGAAGTGTTGGTTATTGTTTTGAGAAGTAGAACCAAAGAGATTTCGTAATGATGTTTTTACGAGAAATTTGATTGAACTCAAAGTGAGAATATATACATCTGATTTATTCTAAGTATTTAAAATAGTTTTGTAAATACTCGTAAAATAAGATAAGAAGTTAATATTGCGTTTTAAAGATTCAGAAGTTAATTATTTGTAATTAAAAAGGCTAAGTGATGCTGAGTACTAAAGCAATGAACTCATTTCTATTTTCACGATTAAATGGTTGTTTATTTGATAGTTAAATAATCGACTATCAAATTTGACCCATACGATTGTTGGTACAGAAAGTCCGGGATCGAATCTATATTCGAAAACCTTTCCGAACCAGCAAATACGAAATCGTCGTAGATGCTGATTGAAGATAGAGCAGTTGAAGACCGTGGATCTTCATAAGCGAAAGGACTACTTGTCAAATTTCTCTGATGTTTCAACCAGATTTATTTTGATTTGTGATTCCGACGTGATTGGAATCTACGGATTTGCAAGGAATACTCACTACTGATCTACAGGGTGATTCCTTAGATGCAGTAGGAGGGTGCCTTCGGTTTGTCCAATCCCAGGACAACTTGTATGGACGAATGTTTGACAAAGTATTTCCAAATGGATCATGTACGTTGACTTCTTCATACGTACCATAGTTGGTGGCGAAGAAGGCACTTTCTCTTAGCTTAACAACTAGGGTATTTTTGTGGAAATCAATTTGTGATTCCTGGCGGATTTGACGATGTGGCATTCAAAGTAATTGGTGGACAGATATTCTAAAGGTAATTCAATCCTCAAGCCTCACAATTGAGAAATGACAAAAATCGAACATGCAACACGGCTAAGTGGATCGTTCCCAAGTAGAGTGTATAATCACCTATCTAGAGAAAATTCATTTCATTCTTTAATCTACTTCGATGTTGTCCCTTTTTGGGAAATGGTTGTTGATCCCAACCGTTGGTGATATACATCGATACACTCAATCGAAATGAGTGGTCGGTCCTGTGTGGCCGGGTTGCAAGATGTTCTTGTTGAACCGATTGTATTCCCCTCTAGAGATACACTATTGGCAGGTGGTTCCAAACGTTGTCATAGTGGGAATCCAATCTCCAATAGCACCCGTGGTTTTGATTGTATAATATATATGTGGAGCGTGAGATGCAAGCATACGCTAGATTGATATTGATTTGTACATAGACATTATTACAATATCAGAATAAGATATTGATTTCAAAATGTTTTGGGTTAACATAAGGTAAAAACCATTCGTATTTATGTGTGGATTGGTCTTACGCTTATCAATTTCTTTTGAAAGAAATGTTTTGACTTTAAAATCAAGTTGGATGATATTATAAACTAAGTGGGTTTCTCACTCTGGTTCACTAGACTTATCCGACGTTTGTAAATGCTCGGGTTAGACCGGGTTTTGCAGGTTCAGGTTATTGGACTCTACGAAGTTCAAAAGACATGTTGGAGGAGTTTAGACATATTAGTATTTATTTCTCTTTGTGTTGTATATGAGGATAGAATGTTATAACTGTCCATGTATATGGATGTACTCTGATGATTTTAAGTCTTATATCAAGCTCTCAATAAAGATTATTTCTATATTATATTTTGTTCTTCTGTGATGTGAGACTCTGTGTTGTGTTAGTTCTTCTTCTTCTTCTATTCTAATATTTCTTTCTTACTTATCTCACCCTCCAATTTCTTTTTATTAACTATTTGTTGATTTCAATACTTGGGTTTTGGCAAGTGATACGGATTTTATGTATTATTGTCAAAATTCGGGCATCGAACCCGATGGGTCGTTACACCAGGGGTACTAAGAAAACCAAATGAATGTAACAACATAGAATGAGAGGGGTATGAACACTGATAGTAAATTGCTACAGGCCTGCAAGTATTCATCTTCTTTCAATTTGACAGGGCTTCTATTGCTGCCATGCTTGAGACTAGACTGCCTACTTCTGTCTTTCTTTTATCAGAAAAACAAAAACAGAAAGAGGACTTCAAGAAAAAAAAAATCTTTAACATAGAATATAACTTCATGCATAGTACATGTTGGGAAAGTTTTATTTATGTTATGAGTTTATTTAAAAGAATTAATTGTGTTACCAAAAATTTATTATAGAGCAATTAATACAATAGAGCCATTGAAAGTTATAACGGAAATATATTTACATATATGTGAAGATTAATGAGTCATTATCGATTGAACAGTAACAGTCATATATGCATCTGACCTTTTATGGAGTTGTAACAAAAGAATAAATATATGGTATTTAAATCTTGCAATGAATGATAATCAATTAAAATTAGTTACCATTTATCTCTTTCGAAACATGCAAATGTACATAAACTGCAACATTTTGTACGTTCCTCTAATTTAATAATGGTATTAATTACGTCCAATTTTTCTCCCACTAACCTAACTGATGTTACTCTTTGTTTTTTTTCTGTATAAAGAATAAGATAGAAAAAGGTAATACACACAACATTCTTCTCTTTGCTCTCTTTCTCAAAAACTCTCTTATCTTTATTGAATTTATATTATAATACAAAAGAGCAGTAAACTTTTAACTTAAGTGCAAATCAAGCTCAATTCGTTGTGCAAGCGAATTGATATCATAAAGAAGAAGGCTGTTTTATCCTAGAAGCGGCGGTGAAAGGTACGAATTGCTTTGCATCATTGAGTAGATCGCCGAAACGTCTTCAAGAGAGTGACTTTATACGTGACTCACCCATTAGTTTTCCAAGAAGTTGAAGACGTTCAGACAACTAATGGCTTCCGCTTTTTCCACCGCTGCAAACAGCAGGTTAGTAGAGATGCAATCTCATGAGTTTCCGAAAATAACCCATGAGATCATTTCCAAAGGTATGACTTTGAACGAACAATTTCAAATTGCTGTAATAATTTACAAATTTCCCCAAGATGGAATTTATTTTTAAATAATGTGCTAAGGCACAAGACTAAGAATTTTCCTTAGAGAGCTTGATCATTCTCCTTTATATTGAGGAGGAGGCACACAAATAGAAACAGAAAGAGGATGTGCTAGTTGTCACAAACAACAACACTAAAAAGACAAAACCACCTATTTTAAAACTGAATGCGAAAGCATCCTAAAATCAAAATCATCGCAACAAATTGAATTGGAACCCGCAAGGGAACCTAAAAAGACAGCAGCGACCAACCCAAAAGGGTGAACCTGGGCAGTTGTTTCTCTGTTACAATTGTGGAAAACCAGGTCATATGGCACGTAATTGTCGAAACAGATCAGGCCCTGCACCGTAGGCTAACCTGACTGAGGAGCCTATAACTTCTATGTTTACTAAGATTCACCTTGTTGGTGGATCAGACGTTTGGTGGGTGGATACTGGTGCTTCTCGCCATGTTTGTTATGATCGTGATATGTTCATTACATACACGACTGCTGATAATCAGAAGGTGATGTTGGGAGATTCTCACACCACTAGAGTTGTTGGGGTTGGAAATGTAGAAATTAAGTTTACATTTGGAAAAGATGGTAAACCTAGAAATTAATTTTGATTGAAATAAGGTTGATTTAAGTACAATTAAGATTGAGAAAATCTTTATATATTTAAATGTAGACTTTCTAGTTTTAAGAACATTTAATTAGAATGATAAATGTATAGTAAATTTGATAGAGAATTTATGTTACATTTATCCTTGACCTAAAGTTACTATCTTAAAAAAAATGTGACTTTGGTATTAGAAAATTTGGACCTTCGAAATTAATTCATGTGAACCACTCAAAGTAATGTGTAAAAATAATCTCTACTCTATTACATTTAATGATGATTATTTTGATGTCACTTATGTACATCTTATGGACAATAAGAACTAAGTGGAAGAAAGGTTTTTTTTAAAAGTCACTAAAATCGAGATTAATTGAATGCAAAATTCGGAAATGCCTTTATTATAAATGGGCATTAATTACATGCACAATGTTTTTTTTGGAATGTCATTAAGAAATGACATTACTCGAATGATGTAGATTTAATAATCAATGAGTGTATTTTATGTGAAAATGAATAACATTGAATAGACATGGACACCGCTATTTTATCACTTTTATTAACGGTTGTTCTGATTTCACCTATGTATATCTCATGAAAAATAAAAGTGATGCATCTGATATGTTTAAGACATTCAAAACTGAAATTGAAAATCAGTTAAACAAGAAAATTAAAGGGCTTCGTAGTGATAGAGGAACAAAATAAGAATCTAATTCTATTCTGGATTACTATAAACTATATGGCATTATACATGGAAGAACTGCACCTTATTCACTTGAAAAGAACGGTAAAGCAAAAAAAATAGGACCTTTACCGAATTAGTAGTTGCCATTTTATTAAATTCTGGTGCAGTAAAACACTGGTAGGGGGATATATTATTAACGGTGTGTTATGTAAAAAATAGTATCCATAAATCAAAAAAGTAAAATTTCAACTTTTGAAATTTTGAAAAATTACAAACCCAATGTGTCCTATTTTAGAACTTGGGGATGTTTGACATATCTTTGTATTCCAGGCCCTAAGAGAATTAAATTAGCAAGTAGAGCATATGAATGTGGATTTATTGGATATTCAATTGATAGCAAAACATACAGATTTTATAACATAAATACACATAATATAATCGAATCAAATGATGCTGATTTCTATGAAACAAAAATTTCCTTTTAAATTAAGGAAAAGTGGAGGTACATTAAGTAATTTATTACCTGTAAGAACAGAACTGAATGAACATTCTGAAAATGAACCAAGAAGAAGTGAAAGGCAAGAACCACAAAAGATTTTGGTTCACTTTTTTTTGCTTTTACTAAAGAGGGGGATCCCTTAAACCTCAAAGAGGCCTTATCTTCATTAGATGCCGATTTTTCCCAAGAGGCTATAAATAAATGAGATGGATTCTTTAGAATCCAATAATAATTGGCACTTAGTTGATTTACCACCTAGTTGTAAATCAATAGGCTGTAAATGGGTGCTTAAAAAGAAATTAAAACCTGATGGCACTATCGATAAATATAAAGTCTGTCTAGTAGTTAAAGGTTTTAAACAAAGAGAAAATGTAGATTTCTTCGACACTTTTTCACCTGCAACAAGAATTACATCCATTCAGGTATTAATTTCACTTGCGTCTATTCATAATTTATTAATTCACTAAATGGATTTTGAAACTACTTTATTTTTAAATGGTGAGTTAGAAGAAGAAATTTGTATGGATGAACATGAAGAATTTGTAGTTCCTGGTCAAGAACATAAAATTTGCAAATTAGATAAATCATTATATGGTTTAAAACAAGCCCCTAAGCAATGGCATGAAAATTTGATAACTTAGTAATCTCAAATACTTTTAGAGTTATTGAAAGTGACAAATGCATTTATTATAAATTAGAAAATTACATTTACTTATTTTTGGATCAAACATTCATGCCATAAACACTATCAAAACTTTATAAAGTGCCAATATTGACATGAAATATTTAGATTAGGCGAGTGTAATCGTTGGTATTAAAATTACTAGGTCAGAGAAGGGACTTTCTTTGGATCAATCTCATTACATTGACTGTAAACCTGCATGTACACAATATGATCCCGGTGTAATGTTATTTAAGAACACCGGTGAAGGTGTAAGGCAGTCTGATTATGCAAGCATCATTAGTAGCCTTCGGTATGCCACTGATTGTCTTAAACCCGACACTGCCGATGTCATGGGATTATTTTGCAGGTTTATCAGTAGACCTAGTATAGAGCATTAACATGCTATTGAGAGGATCATGGGTTACCTAAAATAAACCATGAACCTTGGATTACATTATGGAAAGTTTCCAGCTATTCTTGAAGGTTATTCCGGTGCAGATTGGAACACTTTATATTATGATTCAAAAGCGACCGATGGCCATATTTATTTAGCATTATTGGAGTTATTTCTTGAATAATCCAGGAAACATATAATTTTGACTCAGTTTACTATAGAGACTAAGATAATAGCACTACCCACAGCTAGCGAAGTAGAGAACTAAAGAAATCTGCTAGTTAAGATCTCCATATGGGAGGAGTCGACACTAGTGGTGTAATCTATTGCGATAGTTCCTTGGCCATCACAAAAAGTACAGAACCGTTAGTACAACGGTAATGACGACAGTCGTAAGCACAATGCTGTAAGAAAAAAAATCACATATGTAGTGATGACAATTTTACTGCTATTGAAAAGAAGGACAAAACCGATATTACAATGGTAAGAAATGACAATCGTATGCACAGTATTGTTAGAGAACATCACATATGAAGTGATGATAATTTGGCAGATCCTTTGACGAAGGGGCTGACCAGAAAGAAAGTCTTTAATGATTAAAAAAGTGTGAGATTATTGCCTTGAGATTGAGGAATCACACACAATGGTAACCCGACCTAAATGACTCGAGATACCAAGAACTAGGTTCAATGGGTAAAAACAAGTTGTGTTGTGATAGTAGATGAACATGCTAAATTTATATATTAAAAAGCATGTATTCCTGAAGTGATTAGAGGATGAGTTAATAGAAACTCTTAATGAGATCTATAATCTATTTGGAGTGGAGTACCTACTTCAGGAGTACTCTTGATAGACTCTCCTATGTGAATGTGGAAATGTGGTCATTTCGTATGGAGTTTTAGGCAAGATTCCTAGAGCGTTCACTAAACTGGGATAGACGTGCATGGTCATTAACGCACAGGCTTATTTGATTGCACTATAAAAAGGTTGTGTATGGTCTGATGTCAGGAACTGAGTTCAAGACCACATGTTACTCTAGTAAAACTGAATCTTATTCACTATGCAAAGGTTCAAGTCGGATGACACCTTTGTTTATGCACAATCTTATATTTTTTTAGAAACTGCTCGATTTTTTTTTTAAAAAAAAATTCAAATGGGGGATTGTTGGAAATATTTTATTTGTGTTATGAATTTATTCAAAGAAACTAATTGTGTTACCAAAAATTTATTATTGAGCAATTAATATAATAGAGCCATTGAAAGTTATAACGAAAATATATTTACATATATGTAACATTAGTAAGCCATTATTGATTGAACAATAACAGTCATATATGCATGTGACCTTTTATAGAGCTGTTACAAAAGAATAAACATATGGTATTTAAATCTTGCAATGAATGATAATCAATTAAGATTGGGTATTAGTTATCTCTTTTGAAACATGCAAATGTACATAAACTGCAATATTTTGTATGTTCTTCTGATTTAAAACTGGTATTAATTACGTCCAATTTTTCTCCCATTAACCAAGCTGACGTTTCTCTTTATTTTTTTTCTATATAAAGAATAAGATAGAAAAAAGCAATATGCACAACATTATTCTCTTAGCTCTCTTTCTCAAAAACTCTTTTGTCTTCATTGAATTTATATTATAATACAAAAGAACAGTAAACTTTTAACTTGAGTGCAAATCAAGCTCAATTCATTGTGCAAGCGAATTGATATCATAAAGAATAAGGATGTTTTATCCTAGAGGCGGCGGCGAAAGGTATGTACTACTTTACACCATTGAGCAGACCACCGAATTGTCTTCAAGGGAGCGACTTTGTATGTGACTCAGCCATTTGTTTTCCAACAATACATACTACTGCTAAAAAGCTTGCACATTTTCTTCGGTATACGAGCTAAACAAATCACTAATTACTCAACCACCCTCCACCCCCCCCCCCCCCCCCCGCCCGCGAACACTTCTATTTTTATTATTGGTCATGTTATTACAAAAATCCCAGATTTCTCCAGAACATAAAATGTGAATTTTATCTGTGCAGAACACCTTATTATCTTAACGTTGTCTGTTGTTCTACCAGTTACTCACTGCGTGATCATTCATTCTGTCATATGCGAACCATATTGTTAATAAGCCTAGTTTATAGTAGACAACAAAAAGATGGTAGACGCAATCGACCCAAACCTTTATTTATTGATTCATGTACAAACAAGAATATGTACGTAAATATAAAATTGATTTACTGTCAAATACATTGTACATGCTATGTTGACCATTGCCATAGAAATATGCCTTCACTTTTTTATTTACACTATTTCCCCAAAGTAGGACACAATTATATTCTCTATCTCGCTCAAATTGCATTATTCCCGTGTATGAATTAGGAATGAAATAAATGAAATACTGGTGCAAATAACTTAAATAGGGAAAAGTACTGAAAGTAAGGTAAGTAAATATAATTTTTATATTCCAAATTTAAATTTTAACGGAATGATGTACTACTGTTAGCATTTGTGTTAAAATTAAGTTCATGTTTGTTAACAATAGCACTAGGAAACATTGACATTCTCTACAATCCCCTTATTGTCAAATCTTAGCAATGAGGAGTCCATAATTTTTTAGTGTTTCCTCAACTATATTCTTAAGGAAATACGTTCGCTCTCAAATTACTCATATTCCCATCTTTTCACCTTTTTTCCTTGCATCCATTTATGCTGGCAATGCCAGAAGTATCATACAGTCCTTAATGAATAAACACCCTCTCCTTCATACTTCCAATTTCCCATTATTATCTTTGGTGATTTTAATTTTATGCATTTCCCTGTTGAGAAATTAGGAGGCAATTCTTTGCATATCAGCGACACACAACCTCCAAATAACTCAATTTACCCAGCTAACTTAGACAAGACTCCTCCGTCTCTTTTCATGAAGCAACAATAACAGAACAACCAAAAAAAACCTATTGCAGGATAGACAGAGCCTATCTCAATGTTAACAGTTTTTGAACATAGCTTGTTGCCTTATTTCCACATCCAAATCCCTTTTATCATAGCCCTATTATCCTAACCTGAGGCAGGGCTGATTTTAAACATCTCTTCGTTTTCTCTTTTTTAATTCTTGGACTAATGATTATGAGGTTTTTTCTTTATTAGCACAGGTTTGCAAGGATTTTTTTTATAGAAATCCAGCGTACATACTCTAAACGGAACTCAAACCTTTGATGCTTGTCGTTAAAGAATGGTCTATGAAGATATTTGGCTCTGACAGCTCTTAGTCCATTCTTATTCCTGAAAACCTCATGACTCATCAGAAACTAATTTTGATAATCCACTAGATCATTCTATATGTTCTGTTGAACACAAGCTCTAGGTTAATTTAACTTATTCTATTAATATGATGCTTTAGATGACGAAACAAAAGTATGTTGAACTGGAATACTCATGGACATAGGAATCTTAAAAAAATTCATTGTTGAATAAAATAAAATAAAAGTCAAAACCAGTATCCTTATAATTCTTGATCGATTTAGTTAATATTGTTATGATACTACACATGAATGACATGCTTAATTCTAATTAAGTGCCAATAAAAATAATATTATTGGTTCATTCCAGGTGCTTATAATGTTGTATGTACTTAGCTTTGGTAACTGCTTTAAATTTAAAGTCCACTACCTATAAAACAAAATATATTCCTATAATCTATAATATATATATCGATATCAATGTTAGTTTCCTTATAAATACATGATTTTGTCTCGCTGCTTTATATAGGTCTATACTGAAATAGAAAACATAAAAATATTGTTGCAGAAATGAACTTGAATTATTGATTGTAATAATGTACAGATCATGGGTATGTATTTATGTACAAAATGTAAGAGATGGTAGGCCAAAGATACAAGGCCCAACGCCAGCTTATTACATAGTAAATGAAACACGTACAATGTAATAACCCGGAAATTCTGAACCAGTTTAAAAATTTTATTTTGGCAATTTTAGCGAATTTTGAATATTTAAAATAGATTATTTTAAATAAAAACGACCAGAAATTTATTTTGAATATATTTAGGACGTATATATTATACGCGTCGTCGTTAGAATATAAATAATTATATATAATTATAAATAGAATTGAAAATGGCGCGGTAGTTCGATAATTCGATTTCAAACTTCAATTGAATGTACCGGGTGCAAAACAATCCGGATTTTAGTGAAACCAAAAACATTAGGATCTAATTGATGATATCTTTCCAACGAATCCGAAAAATCGAAATTTCATAACGGGAATCAAAAGATATGTCCAGTTGAAAATTCTGAATAGTCGCTATGGAATTCAGGCCCTTAAAAAATGGAAATTTTGCAAACGACCTCGGATTTCGACGAAACCACTTTTGTTGGATCCGTGATGTCAAGTTATTGCTAGATTCCAAATTTCATATTTTTTTCGAATCAATATGTGAGCGTGGCAAAGGAAAACGCGTTTGACCAGTTTCAGTTGATTTTAATCGACTGGAAAATGGCCATTTTTCTAACGGTCTCAGAATTTGACGAAATTAGTTTTGTTAGGACCGTATCGTCGATACGAAGCTAGAAATAATTTTTCGGGAATTTTTAGAGATTGTATGTGTCCCCAGCAATTTGAAATGTACGTTTAAAATTGAATATATAGAGTTATGTGTTGATTTTGACGAAAACTGATCGTAACGATCGAATTGGCCTATGTGACATATCCCATTGTGTTCGGAATGGGGGTAATTAGCTAGGGACGACAGGCGGTGGGTTTCGTTTCGAGTTCGAAATAAAAAGTTACTTTTTGGTGGAAATTAAATTAAAAATAATATATATATATAAGATTTAATATGGTCAAACCCTCATCTCTCTCAACCCACGGTCAACTCAAGAACCCGCCTCCCGCTTCAAACTGAACGGCGGAATCGCTCCCCCTTTCTTCTCCAAAATCCAGACATTCCGTTCATCTAAATCTGAAATTGCAACTACCAAATTAAAAAGGGGTTCGAGATCTACCTAATGGACGGCTAAGATCAAGTATTGCTTCGGGATTGAGGGGGATTTTCGAGCATATAACTCCGTGGTTCGTGCGCCATTTTAAAGGAGCAGGGCGCACCGAGTTCAAGGCGGTGGCAAACGCTGACAGGCGCCGTCGAGGCGCAGGTGGAGGACGTCCCCGATCAGATTCCGACGCTACCATGGTGGAGGAATTCGCAACCCAAGTTCTAGAGCAAGTTCGACGTTAGCTGGTGTGATTAACAGTAAGCATAATTTCATTTCTTTTTCAGATTTAAAAATAAATAATTTTGGTTTATTTTTCAAATTTTAAAGAGAAATAATTTTTATGAGAATATGATTTTTAAATATAAATTACATAGAATAAAAATGTATTTTTTTATATATATAACATTAGTTTTGAAGTGCAGATTTTTGTATATAATACATTAGTTTTAAAAATCAGATCTTTATATGAAAAACATTGAAATAAAAATATGGATTAGTATAGAAATAGCTTTGAATTTAAAATAGGATTTTTCATTAGTATAAAAATATGATTTTTATATTTTTAAAGTATTAAAAATATGATTTTTATATTTTTAAAGAATTAAAAATATAATCTTTATTAAGTAGAAGATGTAAAAATATGATTTTTGTTTAGGTAGAGAATTAAAAATATATTTTTTACACGATAGGAATAGTAAAGATATCATCTTTATATGTGTAGCAAAATAAAAATGTGATTTTTATAATAATATTTTTGAAAAGGCGACATCTATATTTTTGAAAAGACGACATCTATATTTTTGAAAAGGCGACATCTATATTTTTGAAAAGGCGAAATCTTTATATGAAGAATAGCGGGATAAAAATAGAATTTTTATCTATTTGATAGCATAGTAAAAATTCGATTTTTATATATTGAATAGAATAATAAAAATTCGATTTTTATATATTGAATAGAATAATAAAAATTCGATTTTTATATATTGAATAGAATAATAAAAATTCGATTTTTATATATTGAATAGCAAAGTAAAAATTCGATTTTTATATATTGAATAGCGAAGTAAAAATTCGATTTTTATATATGTAGTGAATACAGGCAACGAAGGTGATAAAAAGGCGAGAACAACAAAGATTTCTATAAATGAAGAGTCGTGGTATTGGATAGCTATTGGTGAGAATTTCTCACCTTTCAATTTCTTTTTCTAGTTATATATATATACTAGGATGCAGACGGTGTTTAGTAGCACCCGACACAATCGTCCACAGACCATGGACTTGTTTGTTTGATTGCAAAAATTAGTTAGATGATTTGATTTGAATTTGATTGTTTGGTGAATTTGATTGATGTGTGAATGGCGTGGGCCTTCACTAGACCGGGGATAAGGTTAGGCCTTGTCCCGTTTCTAGTATCGTGCCGTTATGCCGACGAAATTTCCTAAAATAAGTTAGAAAATAAAAATATCATTTTTATTGTGTAAATGAACTGAATAGAAATTCATATGTTAAAATAAAATGTTTTATCGTTAAAAATATAATTTTTAACGTGAATGTGAATAAATAAATATTCATTTACAAACCGGACGGTTTGTTTATGTACACCTATTTGAAGGACATTGATTGGGTCGATAAATTTTACACATCGCCCAACTGCACAACTAAAATCTGTGTTTGATTGTTTGAAACCCCACACGGGTGTTGGGATGAAATATGAAGTTCACTCATCCTGATTGATTAAATATGTCGATCGATTGATTGACAGGCTGTTATAAGCGTTAGATATCTATATTTGATGCTTATACAGTGTAGTGCACTTTGGTTGATGGTTGATTATTTTTCCATGCTATTATATACGTGTGATGTATGAAAGTCCATATAATTAACATTATATGGTGATTGATTGGACCTCATTCCAATTTAGATAATAAAATTTACATCTTTATCAATATAATATAAATGTTCATGTGTTGACTGTACTCATCCGTTGAGATTAGTCATGTGTTGAACGAAATATTTTTATAATAAAATTTACATCTTTATCAATATAATATAAATGTTCATGTGTTGACTGTACTCATCCGTTGAGATTAGTCATGTGTTGAACGAAATATTTTTATAATAAAATTTACATCTTTATCAATATAATATAAATGTTCATGTGTTGACTGTACTCATCCGTTGAGATTAGTCATGTGTTGAACGAAATATTTTTATAATAAAATTTACATCTTTATCAATATAATATAAAGGTTCATGTGTTGACCGTACTCATCCATTGAGATTAGTCATGTGTTGAACGAAATATTTGAAAATGAAATATTTGAAATAGAAATATTTGAAAAAGAAATATTTGAAACAGAACATTTGAAAATAGAAATATATGAAGCCGTGTTGATTAGATTGACGCCATTTAGACGTGAACGATATTTATATCGATTTTACTCATTTTAAAATGGATATAAAACGAATTTGATTTCAATTGAATATATAATGAATTTGATTCAAATGGAAAACCAATTTGAATTGAATCGAATAGAAAACCAATTTGAATTTGAATAGAATAGAAAACAAATCGATTTCGAAATGAATTGAATATAAAACGATTTCGAAATGAATTGAATATAAAACGATTTCGAAATGAATTGAATATAAAACGATTTCGAAATGAATTGAATATAAAACGATTTCGAAATGAATTGAATATAAAACGATTTCGAAATGAATTGAATATATAATGAATTCGAATTGAGTGGAAAACGAATTTGATTTCAATTGAATAGCAAACGAAACGAATTCGAATTGAATTGAATAGATAACGAATTTGAATTGAATTGAATATAAAACCAATTCGAATTGAATTGAAAACGAATTCGAATTGAATTGGAAACAAATTGAATTGAATTCAAATTGAATTGTAATTTGAATTGAATAGAAATGAATTTTAAAAAACGAATCTATAAAGAAGAATTCAATTTTGCTTTGAATTGAAATGGAAGTTGAAAATGTTTTTGAAACGAATTCAAAACTATTTATATAATTCGTTTTAAATAGTAATCGACGAAATATATATATTATATATATTATATATATAATATAATGGCCTGAATAGAATGCGCCGCGCCGCGGCAGTTCGTGAATTTCGACCATTTATTTCAAACGGACATTACGGGAGATCCGACCGTCGGATTCTCCTAAAACCGGAACCGTTGGGTTCGTATCGAAAAGAGCTTTCTAACGAATATTAGAAATTTGAAATCTAACGGTTGGATTTGGAGATACGTCCAAATCAAATTCGAAAAAGGTCGCTGTAAGTGCAGTTCGATGGCCGTTGATGGAAATCGACTGTACGGGCCTTGATAAAATTATTAAAAATAGTAATAATTTGTGTAAAATCATAAGAAATGATTTGGGAAAAATTGGGGTGAAAAACTCCATATCTGAAAAGATAAAAATAGATTTTTTTATCGAAATGAACTAGTTTGAACTCAATTTAAAACCCGGGTTTTTATTTTTAAATAAATAAATTAGATTTAAAAAGGGGTTTTAAATAATCGGAATTTCTAATATATTTGATTGGATTTGAAATGGGTTTATCGTGAACGGTGTTTTAAATAACACTAGTTCTTTAACCCGATAACAAATAGAATGTGATTTGGGTTTGTCGTGAACTGTGTTTTAAATAACACCTAGTTCTTTAACTCAGTAAAAGGAGTTTTTAACGAATCTGCAATTAGGTTGAAATGTGAATCTATAATCTAAATTATCAAAATTAGAAATGAGCGAGAATGGAGTATCACCAGTTTTTGCTCCAAAGCGATAGTTAAATCTTTAATTAGATTTGAACGTGAAATGGTAATTAATTTTACCGACAACACTGAGGTGTTAGATATGGAGTATTACCAGTTTTGCTTTATGGGATGAATAGGTTGGGATTGGGAAATAAAATAAATAATTACTTAGGTGTGGTTCGCTAATCTCGACTAGTTTAGAAAACCATAATCTGGTTTGAAATGACATCCAAAGGAAGATTAAAGGATAAATTTTAAAGAATTTATCTTGGATAAAATTAATGGGAACCTTTCCCTAAAAATGTGATTTTGTGAATAAAAGAATATTCTGAATTGGAATGAGGCGTATGTTGTGTTTTCTAGCACTGTTTTTAATATACGCGGGTTGTTCGGAAAGTCCGGGTTTATACCCATTCTGAATAACCGATTCGACGATATGTCGAAGATGAAGACGGTGGTAGAAGACCGGAAGTCTTCACATCGTTTGGGTAATTACTGACGATCCTGATTGGGCTGTACACCCAAGAGGATGGAAATAGTTGGTGGTCGTCCAGACGTACTTGGAGATCGATGGATATGCGAGGAAAGTGCCTCCGGTTTCGTTCAGACCCAGGACGAACTTGTAAATGGATTGTGTGTCTGACATTGGATTTTATTCTGTGTTGATTGATTTCTGTTAAATATATATCTGCTTGGCGGCAGAGAATTTATTCTCTTGCTTAACGCCCTTCTCTGAGACGTACGAGCTCAGAGGTTATATATCGATAGATATCAATCGCATGGCATGAATTGCCTGTGTGGCACGCTAAGATGCAATGATCAAGGCTTCTGTTGAAAAGCAAAGTCTTGTGGTTGATGATCAAAGCACGGCCTTTGTGGCGTAGCTTTGTGTATAGCGTGAATTCGCGAGCCTCACACCTCGGTATGAGTCAAAAACGGGATACGGACCGCTGGGAGAGCACGACGTTTCTTTCTAGCTATGGTGGTGTCAGTGACTTACCAGCCCTGACATTTATATACTTTTCACCTTTGTGGTTGTTGGAATGAGGCGCCTCGATTATAGGTCTGTAAGGACCGGGAAACATGTGTTCAGGAATTGCCAATCCTCTAACGTAAGTGAGGACCGGCCCAGCCGATTCCAGGGTTGCCCAGAGTGCGTAACCCTGAGACATTTGCTAGAGTGTCTCGAACGCGGAGAGGAGCTTGCCCCTTGCCTCGACTCATGACGGAAATCCAATTTCCAATACGTGTGATTCGGTTTTAATTGTAGAACTAGTATGGCGACATAGTAGATGGTAGCTATGCCACCTATGATTTATATTTATGATTGAAATTGTTTTGACACTATACACTTATTATAGTATCAAATGATTTGTTTTAAACGTACCAAGCATGTTTGGCTATTATAAGGGAAAACCCTATCCTCCGGCTTGCGTTGCATTGTGTGATGGGACCTGGGACTTATAATAGCTTCATTTTTCGAAAAAGCATTTCGTTGTTTATTCTATGCACTGGTATTCTTGGGAGGAAACCCGTTCCGTGTTATACGGCGTGGTCCCTTGAATTACTCTATTTTAAAGTAAAGCTTTAAATAACTGTTTTAGTTCTCACACCAGTCACATGACTGACCTGGAGTTTATTGTTTTAACCTAAACTCTGGGTGCCCCTATTTTCCGCACGGGCAGCTAGTAGTTTTGGTTTTGCAGATTTATATTCACAGGATCCTGGTTTGCAGCTGGAATGATATCCGGAAAGCTCTGTATCCGTATATCACCTTCAGTTGTGCTTTGTATTATTTTCCGCTGCTATGTAATCTATTGTAATCTCTGATATTTATCGAATGTAATTTATTCATTTATACTCTGTATGTTCTTGTATCTGATGGAATTGTTGTAATAACAATGAAATGTTCTTCCGTCTGCGTTCATTTGTGTGTTGTTCTCAAAGTATCCGCTCTTTCCTTCACGGGGAAGTTACGGGTCCTTACATACAAGGTACGTGATGCATCAGAGAAATAAAATAATGTAACAACCGCATGTATCCCATTCCTTTGTTTGTCCCTCTCAATTTTAGGGTTAGGTTCTTCGAAACTAACTCTAAATTGGTATGGCGACTGAGACAAAATAGATCAATTTCTTAAGAAATCAAGCTCCGGCTTTGATTATGAGCCCAGATTTAGATAGATCCATAGATGAATCTTGTTGAAACTTGGATTTGAGCATTTTATCTTTAAACTTTTTGCAGATCTGAACTGCTTGAGATTTGTCATCCTTTGAGATTGTCGTCAGGTTGTTTTGTTCTTTAACATGTAATTCATCTCTTAATCTCATAAAGTTCTTTCCTGATAATGCCTTTGTTAATATGTCTGCCTTTTGATGATATGTTGGTATGTAGTTGACTTACAATTTTTTCTTCTGAACTTGTTCACGCACAAAATAAATGTGTACTTCTATGTGCTTGGTTTGTGCATGTTGTATTGGATCAACAGTTAAGCGTATGGTGCTTTGATTATCACACCATATAGTTGGCTTCTTATCTGGTGTTATCTGTAGCTCTTTTAGTAGTGATTGTAGCCATAGAATTTATGTTGTTGTAATTGCTACACTTATGTATTCTGCCTCTGTGTTGGATCTGGAGATAATTGACTGCTTCTTTGAACACCATAATATTAAGTTGTTTCCTATGTATACACAGTAACTAGTTACTGGTCTTTTATCATCTTTGTATGGTGCCCAGCCTGAGTCATTGTATGCAGTTATGTCGAAATATTTGCATGCTTTCAGTTTGAGTCCATGATTAATATTGCCCTTTAAATACCTCAGAATTCTCTTTATAGCTTTCCGGTGCTCGTCAAGGGGATTTTGCAAAAATTGATACACATTTTGTTAACGCTAAATGCAATATCAGCTCGTGTTATGGTTGCATATTGTAGTGCACCCACAACACTTCTGTATTATTTTATATTCTATAGCTTCTCCCCTGTTTTGGTAGTAATGCTGATTTGATATCATTGGTGTTGGTTGTGGTATTGCCTCATTAATTTTGGTTATCATCAGTAATTCTGAAATATATTTTCTTTAATAGAGATATATTTAAGAATCTGATTGTCTTTTTACTTCAAGGCCAAGAAAGTATGAGACCTCTCCCTGATCTTTAATAGAGAATTATTCATCTAGGTACATTATTAATTTTCTGACTTCTTCATTGTTGCTTCTAGTAACAATTAAATCATTAACATATATAAGCTCATATATAGTAGATGAACTATTAATTCTAATAAATAGTGAAGAGTCAGATTTGGTAGGGTAATAGCCCATAGTATTCAGTGATGATTTGAGTCTTTCAAACCAGACTTTAGGGGCTTGCTTGAGACCATAAATTGCTTTCTTTAATTTGCAAACTTGTTTTAGGTCTAAAATAAATCCCAATGGTTGCAGCATATATATATATATATATATATATATATATATATATATATATATATATATCTTCCGGCAATAAACCATTCCAAAAGGCATTATTTACATCTAAATGTTTAATGTTCCAGCCATTGTTTAAGGCAGTGGTGAAAATTAATCTGATTGTATCTGGTTTCACCACAGGGGAAAAGGTTTCGCTATAATCAAACTCATATACTTGAGTGAAACCTTTTGCCACAAGTCTTGCTTTGTTCTTATTGATGGTGCCATCTGGATTCTTTTTCAATTTATTAGTCCACCTACAACCTATTATATTTTTATTATCTGGTGGATACACAAGCTCCCAAGTGTTATTTCTGATAAGGGCATTGTACTCTTCTTTCATTGTAGTTTTCTAGCTTTCATGCATGAATGCTTGATTGAAGTTCTCTAGTTCATCAGTACTGATGGTTGCAACATATGTATATGGCTTGAAAATTCCACTTTTTTCCCTTGTTATCGTGTGATGTACAGATTGATTGTGTGGAGGATTGACTGGTAAGGCACTTTATTCAATGTGAGTAGTGTTGCTAGTTGAATTATCTCCATCATTTTTGTCAGTCTCTTGTGTATTCTGATTGATCTCTGACATTCTGTTACTATATTCATTTGTTTCAGGTGGCTGAATGGCATGGCTGGATGATTCTTCTGATCTCGCAGGTGAATAATCAGTGACACACTGATTATTTATTTGATCTCTTGCAGCCTCAGTAACACATGTCCCCACCCAAACATCTCTAAGTGTTGGAAGTTCAGGTATAATAACCTTTTGGTTGTAAACTTTCATTGAAATTTTTATTTCCTGATCTTTGTAAGGGCACACTTTTTCATCAAAAACAACATGTCTGCTTACAAAAATCTTACCACGTGGGTCAATACATTTTCATCCCCTTTGAGTTATACAGTATCCAATAATAGTGCATGGCCTTGATCTAAATTCAAGTTTATTTGTATTGTATGGTCTTAGAAGAGGATAACATAGACATCCAAATGTTTTTAAACTTTTGTAATCAGGTTTAATATTATATATCTAATGGGCTTATACCATTCAAAATTTTAGTAGGCATTCTGTTTATCAGAAAAACAGATGAATTAAAAGCTTCAGACGAAAATTTTAATGGTAGTGAAGCTTGGGTTAATTATGTTAAAACTGTTTCAATAATACGTCTATGTTTTCTTTCAACTAATCCATTTTGTTCAGAAGTATAGGTGTAGTGACCCGAAAATCCGGTCCAATTTGAGCTGACCAAATAACACAAGTCCAACCACAAACTGCACTGGAAATCCAAGAAACTAATAGAAAGAAGATAGAGGGTGAGGATAGATAAGGTAGAACTAATAGAATAGAAGAAGAAGAAGAACATCATCATCAGAGTAAACACGAATCTCACAGCGGAACGAATAAAATATAACATAACTTTTGAAATACAAACAGTTATATATACAATAGCACTTATCAGAGTACAACACTTACAACAACAGCGGAAATAATAATAGCTATAGAATCCTGAAGCCTCCTGCTCCAAGCTCTCCAAGTGTATCTGTAAAATCCCGACTACTTGACTGCCCGTACAAATTTAGGCACCCAAGAGTTTAGGGAAAACAAACAAATAAACTCCGGGTCAGTCATGGGACTGGTGTGAATAAAAACTCCAAACACTTGGTTAAATAACAGATATATCATAAGACCACGCCGTGAAAACGGAACGGGTTTTCCCTTATGAAAATCCAACATCTTTGAAAAGCAATATCATTCTGATATTATAATAATGTCTAAATACAAATAGATATCAATCTAGCAGAAACGCTTTCATCTCACGTTCTACTATATAGTATACAAATCAAAATCGCAAGCACGTATTGGGTAATGGATTTCCAACTATGACAAGGTATGGAACCACCTTCCGATCAGTGTACTCTAGGAACGATACACTGGAGTTCAACAAGAACATCTTGTAACTCAGCCACACATGACCGACCACTCATTTTGCTTGAGTGTATCGAATGTATATCACCAACGGTTGGGATCAGCAACCGTTTCCCGTATATATATATATATGAGACAGCATTGATAGATTAAAGAAGCAAATGAATATTCTCTAGATAGGTGATTATACATCCTACTTCGGTGCGACCGACTTAGCCATGCTGCCTGCCCGATTTCTGTCATTTACCGACTGATGAGGCTTGAGGTTACGCTTTATCAACACCTCAGATTCACTTCGAATGCCACATTGTCAGATCCATCTAAATCACTTATTTGACGTCTACAACCATACATTACGTGTCAGCTAAAAGAAGTTCCCTTTTCCGCTTCCACTCTTGGTACGGTTGAAGAAATCAATGTACGTGACCTTTCTGAAAATACTCTGTCAGACATTCATCCATACACGTCATCCAGGAACAGGATGAACCGAAGGTACTATTCAGTACATCCATCTTAGGCACTGTTATCTAAGACTTATACAATAGCCCTTGCACTTTACACCGTCTTCAATTATCTTTGGCATATATGATTCGCAATGCTTATGCCAATACAGAGTGGTTCTTTGGATAATAATCCAACCGGTCTCTCCATATTAACAACGTTAAAATGGTCAAAAACTTCGATAGTCAATGAGTTAACTATCAAAGAAAAACTCATGTGCAAACAACGATATTATTTCCAAATGGAAATAATATCAATCAATCATCATTCAACATTCATCTCTTTAGTTCATTACTTTACTTATCTCCTGTTTCCATATATTCAACATTTCTTATTTTCTAATTTTAGAAAATATACTTTATTAACAATGGAAAACATTTCCATTTCCTGTTTCCTATATTAGAAAACATTTCTGATTTCTTATTTGGAAAACATTTCCAAAGTTCCTTCATTGGATTTAAACTGATGTTAAAATAAACATCGCTATGCCAACTCAAACCATTTATTAAATTTACTTAACCATCATTCACTATCAACCTTACCATTCCTTAGTTAAGAAGGAAGTCAATCAAGTTGGGCATAATTACCTCTCAGACCTTAACTGAACAACGTTATAACTTCGAAACAGTAACAGTTTATCTTTTAAACCTTTAACAACTTCTTTACGTAACTCTCGGATTCAATTTACGAATCCACTTCTTTATTGAAACATTGATTATAACGTTAACGTTATAATCCCTACCTTCGCAATATCTAACTTCAATTATAACCTTTATTCTTTAATTCGACTAATTAAACCTAGCACTAATTTATTAGTGTATACTCCTGATTTAAAAACCGAAAAGTAAATATTACTTTCCCGAATTTGATCTATTTGAATTCGACGTATAATTCTCTTCCGAGTAATCTCTATTTGATTAACTCTTCTTCGAATAACCTATATTCGATTATCTCTCTTCGAATAACTTATATTCGAAATCTCTCTCTTTCGAATAAACTATATTCAATCTCTTTCTTTCGAATACGATATATTCGATAATCTCCTTTCGATTAAACTAATCGATAACTCTTTTCCTTTATCTCTATTCGAATAAACTATATTCGACTAACTCTATTTAACTCCATTCGAATAACTACTATTCGATTAACTCCATTCAACTCTATTCGAATAACTACTGTTCGATTAACTCTGTTCATGTAACACCCCGTGTATTCTATAACAGTAAAATTCACAAATTAAAGTATAATTAATTTCAAATCAAAGAATTAAGGGAAACGGGATACTCCATTGCGTTCGTCTCGGAATTCTGCTTGAGATAGAGTCCGAGTTTGCGTAAAACGGACTCCGTATGAAGAAGATATGGCCTCCGGAAGTTTCAGAATTCAGTTTAAAATTCAAACAGACGAAAACAGCTCAGAAAAACAAATTTAAAATTCAAAATCGGGACCAATTGGCCAAGGCGGGAAAATTCCCACCCAAGTCACCCAGATCGACTTGGCAGTCGACCTGGGGCTAGCCAGGTCGACTGGGCAGTCGACCTAGGTAACCCGTGTCGACTGCCAAGTCGACACGGTGTCGACTGGGGTGTCGACCTGGCCCCTGAGCCAGGTCGAACCCAGCCCACCCTGGCTGGCCTGGTCTGTGTTTGGTCGATTTTCTGAGCCTTGCCTTGTCACTAGGGCTAGGTGTCAGCTCCTGGTTGGTCTCTCCTTCAAACGAACGGCTATTATTAAACCAAGCTCCATCGACGGTCCTAATCAACTCGCAAACACTATAAAAAGAACCTAAGACCTAGCCTAAATCATACTATTTCATTTTAGCCTCATGCAGCCGCCATTAAACCTAGAGCTCTAAATTAAAAATACAAAGAACAAAATTATTGAAGACGAAGGACGATTCTTGAAGGCTACAACTAGAAGCTACAACAACTACGACGCTTTAGACAACGGATTTGGGGCTATTTGATTTGGAATTTTTATTTGGATTTCTTGCTTCATATTGTAAGTTCTATGTCACTTTTTAGGCAAAAACGCTAAAATAACATGGACATTGTAACAACCCGTAAAATGCGAGCCAGTTTGAAATTTTTATTTTGGCAATTATAGCGAATTTTCTATATTTAAAATAAATAATTTTAAATAATATCGACGAGAAATTTATTTTGAATATAATTAGAACGTGTATATTATATACGTCGTCGTTAGAATATAAATATTTATATATAATTATAAATAGAATTGAAAACGGTGCGGTAGTTCGATAATTCGATTTCAAACTTCAATTGAATGTACCGGGTGCAAAACAATCCGGATTTTAGTGAAACCAAAAACATTAGGATCTAATTGGTAACATCTTTCCAACGAATCCAAAAAAATCAAGATTTCATAGCGGGAATCAAAAGATATGTCCAGTTGAAAATTCTGAATAGTCGCTATGGAATTCAGGCCCTTAAAAATGGACATTTTGCAAATGACCTCGGATTTCGACGAAACCAGTTTTGTTGGGTCCGCGGTGTCAAGTTATTGCTAGGTTTCAAATTTCATAATTTTTCAAATCAATATGTGAGCGTGGCAAAAGAAAACGTGTTTTGACCATTTCAGTTGATTTTAATCGACTGGAAATTGGCCATTTTTCCAACGGTCTCAGAATTCGACGAAACTAGTTTTGTTAGGACCGTATCGTCAATACGAGGCTAGAAAATATTTTTAGGGAATTTTTCTAGTTAGTATGTGACCCCGGTAATTTGAAATGTACGTTTAAAATTCAATATAAGGATTTAAATAGTAAATTCAACGGAAACTGATTGTAACGATCAAACCAGCTTACGATACATATCCCATTGTGTTCGGAATGGGGGTAAAACGCTATGGACGACAGGCGGTAGGCCTCGTTTCGAGGTCATATGTAAAAGTCAACCTTTTTACCAAAATTAAATAATTAATTAATAAAAAAATATATATTATTTTAATTCTCCCCCCCTTTTTCTTCTTCGTTGGCCCCCCGTTTCATTATACAGAACGATATAAAAAAAAAAACCTAAAACCTAATCGAGCCGCCGCCTTACCCTTGCCGCCGACGAACCCCTCGACGCCGCCCGCCCCCACCTCGAAGCCGCCCTTACCTCGAGACACCCAGTCGCGACGCAATCGAAGAAGCGCCACCCTCGAACCCTCGCGACATCTCCCTGAACCACCGAGCACCACTGAGCCACCGCCGACGCTCCTTCTTCCCTCCTCCACTTCGAAATCTCGGTGAGCTTTTAGTTATTTTATTTTTGTTTTTATTTTGGTTTTACAGTAAACTAATTACTGTTTTTTATAAAGTTTTAAAACTGATTTAATAAAGATTTAAAAACTGTTTTTTTTATAAAGTTTTAAAACTGCATTTTTGAAAAAGATAAAACTGCATTTTTGAAAAAGATAAAACTGCATTTTTGAAAAAGATAAAACTGCATTTTTGAAAAAGATAAAACTGCATTTTTGTAAAAGATAAAAACTGCATTTTTATAAAAGATAAAAACTGCATTTTTATAAAAGATAAAAACTGCATTTTTATAAAAGAATGTAAAAACAGAATTTTTGAAAAGAAAGTAAAAACTGAGTTTATTTTAAGGTTTGAAAAAAAAGGGGGTTTGAACTTTAAAATAGGAAAAAGGTTTAATCTTTTAAAAGAAAAAGATTTGATCTTTTAATAGGAAAAGATTTGAACTTGCAAAAATAAAGATCATATTTTTAAAAATAGAAAAGACAGAATTTTTATTATGTAGAAGGAGCAAGACATGATTTTTGTATTTTTAAAATAATAAAAATATAATTTTTACATCATAAGAATAATAAAAATATAATCTTTATATTTGATAGCGAAGTAAAAATGCAATCTTTATATATTGAATAACATAGTAAAAATTCGATTTTTACCTATGTAGAGAATACAGGCAACGAAAGCGACAAAAGGCGAGTTGGCGAAGATTTCCTGCATTAGAAGAGCCGTGGAGCTAGGATAGCTATAAGTGAGAATTTCTCACTCTTCAATTTATTTTCTAGTTATATATATATATACTAGGATGCAGACGGTGCTTAGTAGCACCCGACACAATCGTCCACAGACCATGGACTTGTTTGGTTGCATAGATTAGTTATATGATTTGATTTGAATTTGGTTGTTTGGTGATTTTGATTGATGTGTGAATGGCGTGGGCCTTCACTAGACCGAGGATAAGGCTAGGCCTTGTCCCGTTTCTAGTATCGTGCCGTTATGCCGCCGAAATTTTCTAAAATATGTTAGAAAATAAAAATATCATTTTATTGTGTAAATGAATAATAGAAATTCATATGTTGAAATAAAATGTTTTATCGTTAAAAATATAATTTTTAACGTGAATATGAATATAGTGAAAGTGAATAAAATAAAATATTCATTTACGAACCAGACGGTTTGTTTATGTACACCTATTTGAAGGACATTGATTGGGACGATAAATTTTACACATCGCCCAACAGCACAAATAAAATATGTGTTTGATTGTTTGAAACCCCACACGGGTGTTGGGATGAAATTTGAAGTTCACTCATCCTGATTGATTGAATATGTCGATCGATTGATTGACAGGCTGTTATAAGCGTTAGATATCTATATTTGATGCTTATACAGTGTAGTGCACTTTGGTTGATGGTTGATTATTTTTCAATGCTATTTTATACATGTGTTGTATGAAAATCCATATAATTAATTTTATATGGTGACTGATTGGGCCTCATTCCAATTTGAAAAATAAAGAATAATATAAAATAAAGGTTCATGTGTTGACAGTACTCATCCATTGAGATTGGTCATGTGTTGAACGAAATATTTTAGCAATAAAATTTACATCTTTATAACATAAAATAAAGGTTCATGTGTTGACAGTACTCATCCATTGAGATTGGTCATGTGTTGAACGAAATATTTTAGCAATAAAATTTACATCTTTATAATATAAAATAAAGGTTCATGTGTTGACAGTACTCATCCATTGAGATTGGTCATGTGTTGAACGAAATATTTTGATAATAACAACTATTTTGAAAAAGAAATATTTGAAATAGAATATTTGAAAATAGAAATTTATGAAGCCGTGTTGATTAGATTGACGCCATTTTGACGTGATCGATATTTATATCGATTTTAAAACGATTTCGAAATGAATTGAATTGAAAACGATTTCGAAATGAATTGAATTGAAAACGATTTCGAAATGAATTGAATTGAAAACGATTTCGAAATGAATTGAATTGAAAATGATTTCGAAATGAATTGAATTGAAAACGATTTCGAAATGAATTGAATTGAAAACGATTTCGAAATGAATTGAATTGAAAACGATTTCGAAATGAATTGAATTGAAAACGATTTCGAAATGAATTGAATTGAAAACGATTTCGAGATGAATTGAATTGAAAACGAATTCAAATTGAATTGAAAGTGAATTGAAATGAATTCAAATTGAATTGAAATTTGAATTGGATAGAAATGAATTTTAAAACGAATTTATAAAGAAGAATTCAATTTTGATTTGGATTGAAAGGAAAGTTGAAATTGCTTTTGAAACGATTTTAAAACTATTTATATAATTCGTTATAAATAGAAATCGACGAAGTATATATTATATATATTATATATATAATATAATGGCCTGAATTGAACGCGCCGCGCCGCGGCAGTTCGTGAATTTCGACCATTTATTTCAAAAGGACATTACGGGAGATCCGACCGTCGGATTCTCCTAAAACCGGAACCGTTGGGTTCGTATCGAAAAGAGCTTTCTAACGAATATTAGAAATTTGAAATCTAACGGTTGGATTTGGAGTTACGTCCAAATCAAATTTGAAAAAGGTCGCTGTAAGTGCAGTTCGATGGCCATTGATGGAAATCGACTGTACGGGCCTTGATAAAATTATTAAAAATAGTAATAATTTGTGTAAAATCATAGGAAATGATTTAGAAAGGATTGGGATGAAAAACTCCATATTTGAAAAGATAAAAATAGGTTTTTATCGATATGAACTAGTTTTGAACTAGAAATATAATTCTATTTATTTTTAAATAAATAAATTGAATTTGAAAAGGGTTTTAAAAATAACCAGAATTTCCAATGATTGCATTGGAGTGGATTTGAATCGAAATTGTCTTCGGAATATTTCGATGTTGGAATTCGTGATTATACCGATGTTGTTATGGAAATTTGAAAGATATATATATTGATATCGTTATTTCCAATACGACATTTGTTAGTCGTGGAATTTGATATTGAATATAAGCCGATATATTTTCTATTCAGAGCCTTGTATTGAATATCGAATGTGATTTGGGTTTGTCGTGAATGGTGTCTTCACTAACACTGTTCTTGAACCCAGTTGAGAAAAGATTAAATCTTTTTATTTAGATTTAATGAAATGTACTAATTAAATGATATTTAATTGGAATTGAATTGGTATTGATTTTTGGGTTTATCGTGGACGGTGTTTTAAATAACACTCGTTCTTTAACCCGATAATTAATGGAATGTGATTTTGGGGTTTATCGTGAACCGTGTTTTAAATGACACTGATTCTTTAACCCAGATAACGATTAAAACTAAGTGGAGTTTTAATGAATCTTTAATTAGATTGAAAAGATCGAGAATGGAGTATCACCAGTTTTGCTCCAGGCGATAGTCAAATCTTTAATTAGATTTGAACGTGAAATGGTAATTGAATTTACCGATAACACCGTGGTGTTAGATATGAGGTATAACCAGTTTTACTTCATGTGATAAATAGGTTGGGATTGGGAAATAAAATAAATGATTACTTCAGTGTGGTTCGCTAATCCCGACTAGTTTGAATTGATATTCAAAGGAGATTAAAGAATAAATTTAAAGAATTTATCTTGGATAAAATTAATGGGAACTTTTCCTAAAGTATAGGAATATTTGAATAAAAGAATATTCTGAATTGGAATGAGGCGTATGTTGTGTTTGTGTAACACTTTTATAATATATACGCGAGTTATTCAGAAAGACCGGGTTTATCCCATTCTGAATAACTGATTCGACGTGGTGTCGAAGGTGAAGACGGTGGTCGAAGACCAGAAGTCTTCACGTCGTTTGGATAATTACTGATGATCTTGATTGGGCTGTACACCCAAGAAGATGGAAACAGTTGGTGATCGTCCAGACGTACTTGGAGATCGATGGATATGCGGGGTACTAGGTGCCTCCGGTTTCGTTCAGCCCTAGAACGGACTTGTAAATGGACTGTGTGTCTGACATTGGATTTTAGTCCGTGTGATTGATCTCTATTAAATATATATCTGTTTGGCGGCGGAGAATTTATTCTCTTGCTTAACGCCCTTCTCTGAGACGTACGAGCTCAGGGGTTATATATTGATGGATATCAAACGCATGGAGTGAATTGCCTGTGTGGCATGCCTAAGTGGCAATTGATCGAGGCTTCTGTTGAAAAGCAAAGTCTCGTGGTGATGATCAAAGCACAGCCTGTGTGGCACAGCTTTGTGTAACGTGAATTCGCGAGCCTCACACCCCGGTTGTGAACCAAAAACGGGAGAGGACGTCAGGGAGGGCATGCGTTTCTTTCTAGCTAGGGTGGTGTCAGTGACCTACCAGCCCTGACATTTATATACTTTTCACCTGTGTGGTTGTTGCTGTTGCGAGGCGCCTCGGTTTGATCGGACGATCCGGGTCCGATGGAGTCATTCGTTGGCTCATTTACGCCCCAAAGGGCGGGGAAACGCATGTTCAGGCATTTTAATCCACATCGGTGGACCGGCCCTGAGGATCCAAGGGCCCACCTGTGTCTGGGTCCTGAGACACGGGCTAGAGCGTCTCGAATCGGTTGAGGACTATCTTTTGCCTCGGTTCATAGAAGGAAATCCAATTTCCAAATACGTGACATTTGCGGTTTTATTTGTAAACCTATATATGGCGACATAGTGGCATGGGACGCTCATGCCGCCTATGATTGATACTTATGATTTGAAGTTGTTTTATACACTATGCACTTATAATAGTATCAAACGATTTGTTTTAAACGTATCAAGCATTCTTTGGCTGTTATAAGGGAAAACCCTATCCTCGGCTGCGTTGCATTGTGTGATGGGACCTGGGTCTTATAACAGCTTCATCTTTCTTTATTTAGCATTGCGCTGTTTGTTTTATGCACTGGTATTCTTGGGAGGAAACCCGTTCCGTGTTATACGGCGTGGTCCCTTGATTTACCTAATGATTTAAAATAAAGATTAACTGTTTTAGTTCTCACACCAGTCACATGACTGACCTGGAGTTTATTGTTTTAACCTAAACTCTGTGTGCCCTTATTTTGACACGGGCAGCTAGTAGTTTCGGTTGTGCAGATTTATATTCACAGGATCCTGGTTTACAGCTGGAACGATATCCGGAAAGCTTTGTATCCGTATATCTACTTCTAGTTGTGTATTGTATTATTTTCCGCTGCTATGTATTTAAATGTAATTTAAATCTCTGATATTTTTGTGTAATATTTATCCATTAATACTCTGTATATTCTGGTAATCTGATGCATTGTTGTAATATACAATGAAATGTTCTTCTGTATGCGTTCTGTTGTGGCTTGTTCTCGAACTATCCGACGCTTTCCTTTACGGGGAAGTTACGGGTCTTTACACGTGGTATCAGAGCTTTGGTTTACAAAGCTCAGAGAACAAGACACATTAGAACCACACGAAAGAATTCATCAGATATTGGATTAGTAATATCCAATTAGAATGACTCGTTAGAGATAGGATCAGTAGTATCCTAGAACGAGTGTGAAGAGTATATTTTTTTTTGAAAATGAAAACAAATTTTGTTTTGAAAATCTAAATCGTTTTAAACGTATTTGGTTATTTATTTAAATTGATGTGGACAATCCAGTATATATAGATTTTGCGTATACGTCTGATCCGCGTGTATTCGAAATTTTAATATACTGGATAGATATAGAATCACATTCTAGTCGTCCGGAGATGTTCTGATGGTGGTTCGAAACATCATCAGCATTTATTTTCGAGTGACGAAGGTGTGATATCTATATATTTCCATTAGGCTGGTGTGAGAACCAAAACTTATATATAGCTAGAATACATTGTTGTGAGTTGGCATCAAAAACATGATTTTTGTATATGTATCAAAATTATGAATTTGAAACTCTAATTCACTAATTGATTGATGTTTGTGTTGTTTGTTCATTTGTTTGATAATTTTTAACCATTATGCCTAATTGTATCAAATATTGAACTGTATTGAAAATTGGTCGCATTTGCTTGCATATACTTGTACTTACATTGAACAGGTCATAGCAAGGAGGCTAGAGCAGAGAATAAAATTTGTTTGCCCGACAAATAGGTACATGTTTACTACATAATTTCCTGTTTTGTTTGGGTGATGATGATTTTATGAGCCTATTGGCTAGCCGCTTGGCTTTTTCTTTTTCTTTTTGAGATCTGAAGGACCGGGGAAGCTATTTGAAATTCCCCGATGCTCCCATTGCAGGGGAGGTTATGGCGAAATTTTTCAAAAATTTAGGGTGTTAGCCAAATTTTTGAAATTTTGAAAATTCTCAGAAACTAAAGAGTTGGAGAATAGAAGCCAGATCGAGCGTAGAGTTGAATAATCAAACCACTTTCGACTTTGTTCCTTTTCGGGGACGAAAAGTTTTAAGTGGGGGAGATTGTAACAACCCGTAAAATGCGAGCCAGTTTGAAATTTTTATTTTGGCAATTATAGCGAATTTTCTATATTTAAAATAAATAATTTTAAATAATATCGACGAGAAATTTATTTTGAATATAATTAGAACGTGTATATTATATACGTCGTCGTTAGAATATAAATATTTATATATAATTATAAATAGAATTGAAAACGGCGCGGTAGTTTGATAATTCGATTTCAAACTTCAATTGAATGTACCGGGTGCAAAACAATCCGGATTTTAGTGAAACCAAAAACATTAGGATCTAATTGGTAACATCTTTCCAACGAATCCAAAAAAATCAAGATTTCATAGCGGGAATCAAAAGATATGTCCAGTTGAAAATTCTGAATAGTCGCTATGGAATTCAGGCCCTTAAAAATGGACATTTTGCAAATGACCTCGGATTTCGACGAAACCAGTTTTGTTGGGTCCGCGGTGTCAAGTTATTGCTAGGTTTCAAATTTCATAATTTTTCAAATCAATATGTGAGCGTGGCAAAAGAAAACGTGTTTTGACCATTTCAGTTGATTTTAATCGACTGGAAATTGGCCATTTTTCCAACGGTCTCAGAATTCGACGAAACTAGTTTTGTTAGGACCGTATCGTCAATACGAGGCTAGAAAATATTTTTAGGGAATTTTTCTAGTTAGTATGTGACCCCGGTAATTTGAAATGTACGTTTAAAATTCAATATAAGGATTTAAATAGTAAATTCAACGAAAACTGATTGTAACGATCAAACCAGCTTACGATACATATCCCATTGTGTTCGGAATGGGGGTAAAACGCTATGGACGACAGGCGGTAGGCCTCGTTTCGAGGTCATATGTAAAAGTCAACCTTTTTACCAAAATTAAATAATTAATTAATAAAAAAAAATATATTATTTTAATTCTCCCCCCTTTTTCTTCTTCGTTGGCCCCCCGTTTCATTATACAGAACGATATAAAAAAAAAAAACCTAAAACCTAATCGAGCCGCCGCCTTACCCTTGCCGCCGACGAACCCCTCGACGCCGCCCGCCCCCACCTCGAAGCCGCCCTTACCTCGAGACACCCAGTCGCGACGCAATCGAAGAAGCGCCACCCTCGAACCCTCGCGACATCTCCCTGAACCACCGAGCACCACTGAGCCACCGCCGACGCTCCTTCTTCCCTCCTCCACTTCGAAATCTCGGTGAGCTTTTAGTTATTTTATTTTTGTTTTTATTTTGGTTTTACAGTAAACTAATTACTGTTTTTTTTATAAAGTTTTAAAACTGATTTAATAAAGATTTAAAAACTGTTTTTTTTATAAAGTTTTAAAACTGCATTTTTGAAAAAGATAAAACTGCATTTTTGAAAAAGATAAAACTGCATTTTTGAAAAAGATAAAACTGCATTTTTGAAAAAGATAAAACTGCATTTTTGTAAAAGATAAAAACTGCATTTTTATAAAAGATAAAAACTGCATTTTTATAAAAGATAAAAACTGCATTTTTATAAAAGAATGTAAAAACAGAATTTTTGAAAAGAAAGTAAAAACTGAGTTTATTTTAAGGTTTGAAAAAAAGGGGGTTTGAACTTTAAAATAGGAAAAAGGTTTAATCTTTTAAAAGATAAAGATTTGATCTTTTAATAGGAAAAGATTTGAACTTGCAAAAATAAAGATCATATTTTTAAAAATAGAAAAGACAGAATTTTTATTATGTAGAAGGAGCAAGACATGATTTTTGTATTTTTAAAATAATAAAAATATAATTTTTACATCATAAGAATAATAAAAATATAATCTTTATATTTGATAGCGAAGTAAAAATGCAATCTTTATATATTGAATAACATAGTAAAAATTCGATTTTTACCTATGTAGAGAATACAGGCAACGAAAGCGACAAAAGGCGAGTTGGCGAAGATTTCCTGCATTAGAAGAGCCGTGGAGCTAGGATAGCTATAAGTGAGAATTTCTCACTCTTCAATTTATTTTCTAGTTATATATATATATACTAGGATGCAGACGGTGCTTAGTAGCACCCGACACAATCGTCCACAGACCATGGACTTGTTTGGTTGCATAGATTAGTTATATGATTTGATTTGAATTTGGTTGTTTGGTGATTTTGATTGATGTGTGAATGGCGTGGGCCTTCACTAGACCGGGGATAAGGCTAGGCCTTGTCCCGTTTCTAGTATCGTGCCGTTATGCCGCCGAAATTTTCTAAAATATGTTAGAAAATAAAAATATCATTTTATTGTGTAAATGAATAATAGAAATTCATATGTTGAAATAAAATGTTTTATCGTTAAAAATATAATTTTTAACGTGAATATGAATATAGTGAAAGTGAATAAAATAAAATATTCATTTACGAACCAGACGGTTTGTTTATGTACACCTATTTGAAGGACATTGATTGGGACGATAAATTTTACACATCGCCCAACAGCACAAATAAAATATGTGTTTGATTGTTTGAAACCCCACACGGGTGTTGGGATGAAATTTGAAGTTCACTCATCCTGATTGATTGAATATGTCGATCGATTGATTGACAGGCTGTTATAAGCGTTAGATATCTATATTTGATGCTTATACAGTGTAGTGCACTTTGGTTGATGGTTGATTATTTTTCAATGCTATTTTATACATGTGTTGTATGAAAATCCATATAATTAATTTTATATGGTGACTGATTGGGCCTCATTCCAATTTGAAAAATAAAGAATAATATAAAATAACGGTTCATGTGTTGACAGTACTCATCCATTGAGATTGGTCATGTGTTGAACGAAATATTTTAGCAATAAAATTTACATCTTTATAATATAAAATAAAGGTTCATGTGTTGACAGTACTCATCCATTGAGATTGGTCATGTGTTGAACGAAATATTTTAGCAATAAAATTTACATCTTTATAATATAAAATAAAGGTTCATGTGTTGACAGTACTCATCCATTGAGATTGGTCATGTGTTGAACGAAATATTTTGATAATAACAACTATTTTGAAAAAGAAATATTTGAAATAGAATATTTGAAAATAGAAATTTATGAAGCCGTGTTGATTAGATTGACGCCATTTTGACGTGATCGATATTTATATCGATTTTAAAACGATTTCGAAATGAATTGAATTGAAAACGATTTCGAAATGAATTGAATTGAAAACGATTTCGAAATGAATTGAATTGAAAACGATTTCGAAATGAATTGAATTGAAAACGATTTCGAAATGAATTGAATTGAAAACGATTTCGAAATGAATTGAATTGAAAACGATTTCGAAATGAATTGAATTGAAAACGATTTCGAAATGAATTGAATTGAAAACGATTTCGAAATGAATTGAATTGAAAACGATTTCGAGATGAATTGAATTGAAAATGAATTCAAATTGAATTGAAAGTGAATTGAAATGAATTCAAATTGAATTGAAATTTGAATTGGATAGAAATGAATTTTAAAACGAATTTATAAAGAAGAATTCAATTTTGATTTGGATTGAAAGGAAAGTTGAAATTGCTTTTGAAACGATTTTAAAACTATTTATATAATTCGTTATAAATAGAAATCGACGAAGTATATATTATATATATTATATATATAATATAATGGCCTGAATTGAACGCGCCGCGCCGCGGCAGTTCGTGAATTTCGACCATTTATTTCAAAAGGACATTACGGGAGATCCGACCGTCGGATTCTCCTAAAACCGGAACCGTTGGGTTCGTATCGAAAAGAGCTTTCTAACGAATATTAGAAATTTGAAATCTAACGGTTGGATTTGGAGTTACGTCCAAATCAAATTTGAAAAAGGTCGCTGTAAGTGCAGTTCGATGGCCATTGATGGAAATCGACTGTACGGGCCTTGATAAAATTATTAAAAATAGTAATAATTTGTGTAAAATCATAGGAAATGATTTAGAAAGGATTGGGATGAAAAACTCCATATTTGAAAAGATAAAAATAGGTTTTTATCGATATGAACTAGTTTTGAACTAGAAATATAATTCTATTTATTTTTAAATAAATAAATTGAATTTGAAAAGGGTTTTAAAAATAACCAGAATTTCCAATGATTGCATTGGAGTGGATTTGAATCGAAATTGTCTTCGGAATATTTCGATGTTGGAATTCGTGATTATACCGATGTTGTTATGGAAATTTGAAAGATATATATATTGATATCGTTATTTCCAATACGACATTTGTTAGTCGTGGAATTTGATATTGAATATAAGCCGATATATTTTCTATTCAGAGCCTTGTATTGAATATCGAATGTGATTTGGGTTTGTCGTGAATGGTGTCTTCACTAACACTGTTCTTGAACCCAGTTGAGAAAAGATTAAATCTTTTTATTTAGATTTAATGAAGTGTACTAATTAAATGATATTTAATTGGAATTGAATTGGTATTGATTTTTGGGTTTATCGTGGACAGTGTTTTAAATAACACTCGTTCTTTAACCCGATAATTAATGGAATGTGATTTTGGGGTTTATCGTGAACCGTGTTTTAAATGACACTGATTCTTTAACCCAGATAACGATTAAAACTAAGTGGAGTTTTAATGAATCTTTAATTAGATTGAAAAGATCGAGAATGGAGTATCACCAGTTTTGCTCCAGGCGATAGTCAAATCTTTAATTAGATTTGAACGTGAAATGGTAATTGAATTTACCGATAACACCGTGGTGTTAGATATGAGGTATAACCAGTTTTACTTCATGTGATAAATAGGTTGGGATTGGGAAATAAAATAAATGATTACTTCGGTGTGGTTCGCTAATCCCGACTAGTTTGAATTGATATTCAAAGGAGATTAAAGAATAAATTTAAAGAATTTATCTTGGATAAAATTAATGGGACTTTTCCTAAAGTATAGGAATATTTGAATAAAAGAATATTCTGAATTGGAATGAGGCGTATGTTGTGTTTGTGTAACACTTTTATAATATATACGCGAGTTATTCAGAAAGACCGGGTTTATCCCATTCTGAATAACTGATTCGACGTGGTGTCGAAGGTGAAGACGGTGGTCGAAGACCAGAAGTCTTCACGTCGTTTGGATAATTACTGATGATCTTGATTGGGCTGTACACCCAAGAAGATGGAAACAGTTGGTGATCGTCCAGACGTACTTGGAGATCGATGGATATGCGGGGTACTAGGTGCCTCCGGTTTCGTTCAGCCCTAGAACGGACTTGTAAATGGACTGTGTGTCTGACATTGGATTTTAGTCCGTGTGATTGATCTCTATTAAATATATATCTGTTTGGCGGCGGAGAATTTATTCTCTTGCTTAACGCCCTTCTCTGAGACGTACGAGCTCAGGGGTTATATATTGATGGATATCAAACGCATGGAGTGAATTGCCTGTGTGGCATGCCTAAGTGGCAATTGATCGAGGCTTCTGTTGAAAAGCAAAGTCTCGTGGTGATGATCAAAGCACAGCCTGTGTGGCACAGCTTTGTGTAACGTGAATTCGCGAGCCTCACACCCCGGTTGTGAACCAAAAACGGGAGAGGACGTCAGGGAGGGCATGCGTTTCTTTCTAGCTAGGGTGGTGTCAGTGACCTACCAGCCCTGACATTTATATACTTTTCACCTGTGTGGTTGTTGCTGTTGCGAGGCGCCTCGGTTTGATCGGACGATCCGGGTCCGATGGAGTCATTCGTTGGCTCATTTACGCCCCAAAGGGCGGGGAAACGCATGTTCAGGCATTTTAATCCACATCGGTGGACCGGCCCTGAGGATCCAAGGGCCCACCTGTGTCTGGGTCCTGAGACACGGGCTAGAGCGTCTCGAATCGGTTGAGGACTATCTTTTGCCTCGGTTCATAGAAGGAAATCCAATTTCCAAATACGTGACATTTGTGGTTTTATTTGTAAACCTATATATGGCGACATAGTGGCATGGGACGCTCATGCCGCCTATGATTGATACTTATGATTTGAAGTTGTTTTATACACTATGCACTTATAATAGTATCAAACGATTTGTTTTAAACGTATCAAGCATTCTTTGGCTGTTATAAGGGAAAACCCTATCCTCGGCTGCGTTGCATTGTGTGATGGGACCTGGGTCTTATAACAGCTTCATCTTTCTTTATTTAGCATTGCGCTGTTTGTTTTATGCACTGGTATTCTTGGGAGGAAACCCGTTCCGTGTTATACGGCGTGGTCCCTTGATTTACCTAATGATTTAAAATAAAGATTAACTGTTTTAGTTCTCACACCAGTCACATGACTGACCTGGAGTTTATTGTTTTAACCTAAACTCTGGGTGCCCTTATTTTGACACGGGCAGCTAGTAGTTTCGGTTGTGCAGATTTATATTCACAGGATCCTGGTTTACAGCTGGAACGATATCCGGAAAGCTTTGTATCCGTATATCTACTTCTAGTTGTGTATTGTATTATTTTCCGCTGCTATGTATTTAAATGTAATTTAAATCTCTGATATTTCTGTGTAATATTTATCCATTAATACTCTGTATATTCTGGTAATCTGATGCATTGTTGTAATATACAATGAAATGTTCTTCTGTATGCGTTCTGTTGTGGCTTGTTCTCGAACTATCCGACGCTTTCCTTTACGGGGAAGTTACGGGTCTTTACAGACATGCCATGAATTGAAACCGGATTTAGGAACTATTATTAATCCATGTTTATATTGTTTAACTTTGAATCATAATTTGGGAATATTGCTATGTCAATGTTGCAAGTTAAACTTATCATGATTTTGATGTTGTTATGAATCACTTGGGCTTAATTGTATGGCAAGTTGGACTAATACATGTCCATGGAATCACTATGTTTATTGAAATCTTTATGTTGATTAAACCATGCCTATGATGCTAATTAAACCATGTCTATGATGTTGATGGAACTATGCCTGTGATGTTAATATACCTATCATGTTAATGACAAAATTGGGAATTGCTAGGTTATGATGAAAAGTTGGAATCATTATGTTTATAATGTTAGATGAGAATCATTATGTTAAAAATGCTAAATTGGAATCCACTATGACTATTAGAATTACCATGCCTTTAATGTTTCATGTTTATAATAAAATTACTATTATGCCCGAAATGATTATTATGCCTATGATGTAAAGTTGAAATCATCATGTTAAACTAAGTTGGAACCATTACTATGCCAAGTTATCATCATACTAGTATTGAAACCATGTGATATGTTATAGCCTGTTTATTATGCAAGTGATGTTGGAATTGTCACATATGCCTATCACATGTTTGGTGTTATTCCCCTTTATCTCTTGAATTGTTTATACTTGTGAACGAAGTACGTTTATATACGTTGGGGATACGATTGGGTAGAATAGGCAAAACTTGAATTGATTATAATCATAAACCGTGAAATTTGACATAAGTAAGAACATGAAATATGGCACGAAAACTTGACTTGAACATGCCACAACTTGACTTGAAACATGCCTTAGTTGGGCACGAAGTTGACTTATGAACATGCTATGGAAATAGCACGAATCTGCTAAGAACATGGGCATTACTTTAGAAAACAAGAAAGTGGCCAACTCGAGGTTGGGTTGAGTTTGTAGTGTAAATCTACCCGGAACCGCCCGGCAAATCCAGTTGCTACAAACAATAGGATCCAATGTGGGTAGTTGGTCACATCGCGCTTGAAACCCGAGGTTGGGTTGAGTTCGTAGCGTAAACCTGCCCGGAACCGCCCGACAAATCCAGTGGCTACGAACAACAGGATCCAATGTGAGTGGTTCGGTGCATTAACGAATCAATTAATGCCAATTAGGGTTAAGTCATGAACATGAAAAGACAACTTAACCAACTTGAACACGATTTGTAGGGCTAAGTCATGAACTTGAAACGACAAAACTTAGCCAACTTGACATGACACGTAGGCGGGTTAAGTCGCGAATTTAAATGACATACTTAACCACCTTGACATGACTAGACTGGAAAAGGATTAAGTCACGAATTACATGACTTAATCGGTTAGGCGGGTTAGGTCACGAATTACATGACCTAATCTGTTAGGCGAAACCCTAGACACGACCCTTTTCAGCAGTAACCCTCTAGACGTATCAAGGTACCCTGGGGCTAGGCCGGGTGGGGCACGATTACTGGGCTGATTGTAAGAGGTGAACGACGGCAGTGGGGTACGCCGGTGTAGGTTCGGTGGACTACGGTCGTGCACGTATTCCGGGGCAGACACTGGGTATCCGTAGATTTATCTGTGCATCTTGAATCGTGTCAGGGGTTGACACCCTAGGGCTGATACACCCGAAGGTGGACCCAGCACAGGTGACTACATTCGTGATTAGCCGTATGACACGGACACTTGACGAGCTAGAACTTGTAGGGAGCCGATCGACTAGATAAACGCTCCGTAGGACCCCGTACTTGGGTCAGACCCCGTTTCAGGGTCATTTCACGATATTAGGCTGTGGGATTTATTTGGTGATTAACTTGTGACCTGGGCTTAGTATACTAGCACAGTCGATGCAACGAATCTTGAACATGTGATGCTTTATTTGACTTGTCTTGACTTATCATGATCACCTTAGTCTATCTTGTCCACCTTGACATCATTCTTAAGTTTAGTTCCAGTTCATACATGACAAGTTGTTTTTAATCGTTTTTACACTGAAAGTCACTAGGACTTACTCAGTCTTTATGACTGACCCTTTTTCTTTCGCCTCTTTTTCTTTCGTTTCCCCCCCAGGTTCTCAGGGAGGGATTACCGCAGCGTGACCAGCTTTCACATCCAGCTTGAAGAGAAAGAATGCATTGCTTGGATCTTTTTCGTTTTGGACTATGGCTTTGAACAGCAATTATGGGACTTATGCAGTTTATTTATGTTTTCTTTAAATAACGTAATCAAGACAATTATGAAGATGTTATGTTTTTGGAAGAATTGTAAGACAATTATGGCATGGTTTGTGTAACACGTATTTTAAATGAAATAAAAGTTGTTGTTGTTTTTATTACATCTATCTTGTATATCTGTGACTTATACTTATAAACCTCCACCAAAATTAGGGCATTCCCTTTGAGAGTGACCCTAACGGAGGTGGGGTGTTTCACTTGGTATCAGAGCATGGGTTTACCAGATAAAATAAAAAGTTTTGAAAATTTATTTTCAAAAGAAAATTTAAAGAAAGCATTTTTTTAAAAGATAAAATGTTATATTTAAAAAAAAAAAAACAAAGTCCCCCAAAGGCATAGGTACTATCTTTTATCCTTCGTTTTGAATCTATCCTTTTTGTTTCAGCATGTCCGAAGAACTTAACTTGCCAGAGGGTATACCAATACCTGGTTGGTTTAGACGATTCTTAGAAGCAAGGGCCACTCAGCCAGGTCCTACCGTTCCTCCTCCCCCAGCTGCAGGAAATCAACCAGCTGCAACATCACCTCTTCCTCCACCTCCCCCGCGGGGAAATACTTTTGCTAAGATATGTAAAGATTTTAAAGCTATGGGAGGAAAGGACTTTCAAGGAACTGGGTCCTTCGTGGCAGCTAGGAATTGGCTGAAGGAAACCGAGGACCTATTCGTCATCTTTGAGGTAGAAGATAGGCAGAAAGTACAACTGGCAGTATGGCTACTTAAAGGCGAGGCTTCCTACTGGTGGGAAGTCATCAATGCAGAAAGACCAGTGGAAACATGGGAGGACTTTAGGGCAAGGTTTGAGGCTAAATTTCTCTCAGAAGCTGAAAGGAGTCTTCAGTTGGAAAAATTCTTATTTCTTAAGCAAGGGAATATGACAGTCAAAGAGTATGTTAATCAGTTCGATGAGCTGGCTAGGTTCGGACTGGACCTAGTCAACACCCCGCACAAGAAGGCTCTCTGCTTTGTCAAAGGATTGAATGAGCCATTACACAGTTTAGCCATGACCCATATACCCATGGGAGCTACGTATGAAAGGTTGGTGCCGATGGCATTGCTGAACGAAGAAGATAAGGGCAAGAAGGAGACAAAGGCAGAAAACTCTCAAGGGAAGAAAGAGGTCAAGCCCAACGATTCTCAGAATAAGAAGGTAGACTCCGAGAAAGGAGGCAAGAACGACAACTCACATGATAAAAGGAAATGCAATTTCTGTGGTACGGAAGGGCAAATAGCCAAGGATTGTAGAAAGAGGAAGAGAAAGCAAGGTGAATGTTTTCATTGTGGGGAGACTGGACACATCAGCAAAGACTGCCCTAAGAAGCAGACCGGACCTTCTGGGGGTACATCGTTAACTTCTTCTAGATGCTTTGTTTTATCTTGTTTCTCTCCTCGATCCTATCTTGAGAACCATAGGTAGAATCTTTTTGGATGTAAACATTTAATTGAAACATGTTATGATTGCGAAATGGTTGCAAGTGGTCACTCGTGGATGCATGAATACACATTAGGCACTAGATCGGCTCAGACACATTTTCATGTTGCATATGCATAAATGTATTTATTTGTATATGGTTGAACTTTAATGTGTTGTCATATGGATGTTGCATTTGTATGAATGGTTGTGCACTCATGTAGAATCATGAATAGGAAAATTTGCATACATAATGGATTCATGACACTTACATGATTCGCATTAAGGAGGTCAACTGAATCAGTAGACCACCTGATTTTGCATTAGATAAGTACATGTACACACACACTTCGCATATGATCATGAAGCATTAGAAGTCTTTTAAGGACAATGGATGCTCGTGTTTGATGAATGAGTAGATGGATTTTTGGATGTTAGGATATACATTCTTCCTGAACTTGAAGATTTCGGGGACGAAATCCTTTTAAGTGGGGGAGAATGTAACACCCCGTGTATTCTATAACAGTGAAATTCACAAATTAAAGTATAATTAATTTCAAATCAAAGAATTAAGGGAAAAGGGATACGCCATTGCGTTCGTCTTAGAATTCTGCTTGAGATAGAGTCCGAGTTTGCGTAAAACGGACTCCGTATGAAGAAGATATGGCCTCCGGAAGTTTCAGAATTCAGTTTAAAATTCAAACAGACGAAAACAACTCAGAAAAACAAATTTAAAATTCAAAATCGGGCCCAATTGGCCAGGGCGGGAAAATTCCCGCCAAAGACACCTAGGTCGACTTGGAAGTCGACCTGGGGCTAGCCAGGTCGACTGGGCAGTCGACCTGGGTAACCCGTGTCGACTGGGGTGTCGACCTGGCCCCTGAGCCAGGTCGAACCCAGCCCACCCTGGCTGGCCTGGTCTGTGTTTGGTCGATTTTCTGAGCCTTGCCTTGTCACTAGGGCTAGGTGTCAGCTCCTGGTTGGTCTCTCCTTCAAACGAACGGCTATTATTAAACCAAGCTCCATCGACGGTCCTAATCAACTCGCAAACACTATAAAAAGAACCTAAGACCTAGCCTAAATCATACTATTTCATTTTAGCCTCATGCAGCCGTCATTAAACCTAGAGCTCTAAATTAAAAATACAAAGAACAAAATTATAGAAGACGAAGAACGATTCTTGAAGGCTACAACTAGAAGCTACAACAACTACGACGCTTTAGACAACGGATTTGGGGCTATTTGATTTGGAATTTTTATTTGGATTACTTGCTTCATATTGTAAGTTCTATGTCACTTTTTAGGCAAAAACGCTAAAATAACATGGACATGCCATGAATTGAAACCGGATTTAGGAACTATTATTAATCGATGTTTATATTGTTTAACTTTGAATCATAATTTGGGAATATTGCTATGTCAATGTTGCAAGTTAAACTTATCATGATTTTGATGTTGTTATGAATCACTTGGGCTTAATTGTATGGCAAGTTGGACTAATACATGTCCATGGAATCACTATGTTTATTGAAATCTTTATGTTGATTAAACCATGCCTATGATGCTAATTAAACCATGTCTATGATGTTGATGGAACTATGCCTGTGATGTTAATATACCTATCATGTTAATGACAAAATTGGGAATTGCTAGGTTATGATGAAAAGTTGGAATCATTATGTTTATAATGTTAGATGAGAATCATTATGTTAAAAATGCTAAATTGGAATCCACTATGCCTATTAGAATTACCATGCCTTTAATGTTTCATGTTTATAATAAAATTACTATTATGCCTGCAATGATTATTATGCCTATGATGTAAAGTTGAAATCATCATGTTAAACTAAGTTGGAACCATTACTATGCCAAGTTATCATCATACTAGTATTGAAACCATGTGATATGTTATAGCCTGTTTATTATGCAAGTGATGTTGGAATTGTCACATATGCCTATCACATGTTTGGTGTTATTCCCCTTTATCTCTTGAATTGTTTATACTTGTGAACGAAGTACGTTTATATACGTTGGGGATACGATTGGGTAGAATAGGCAAAACTTGAATTGATTATAATCATAAACCGTGAAATTTGACATAAGTAAGAACATGAAATATGGCACGAAAACTTGACTTGAACATGCCACAACTTGACTTGAAACATGCCTTAGTTGGGCACGAAGTTGACTTATGAACATGCTATGGAAATAGCACGAATCTGCTAAGAACATGGGCATTACTTTAGAAAACAAGAAAGTTGCCAACTCGAGGTTGGGTTGAGTTTGTAGTGTAAATCTACCTGGAACCGCCCGGCAAATCCAGTTGCTACAAACAATAGGATCCAATGTGGGTAGTTGGTCACATCGCGCTTGAAACCCGAGGTTGGGTTGAGTTCGTAGCGTAAACCTGCCCGGAACCGCCCGACAAATCCAGTGGCTACGAACAACAGGATCCAATGTGAGTGGTTCGGTGCATTAACGAATCAATTAATGCCAATTAGGGTTAAGTCATGAACATGAAAAGACAACTTAACCAACTTGAACACGATTTGTAGGGCTAAGTCATGAACTTGAAACGACAAAACTTAGCCAACTTGACATGACACGTAGGCGGGTTAAGTCGCGAATTTAAATGACATACTTAACCACCTTGACATGACTAGACTGGAAAAGGATTAAGTCACGAATTACATGACTTAATCGGTTAGGCGGGTTAGGTCACGAATTACATGACCTAATCTGTTAGGCGAAACCCTAGACACGACCCTTTTCAGCAGTAACCCTCTAGACGTATCAAGGTACCCTGGGGCTAGGCCGGGTGGGGCACGATTACTGGGCTGATTGTAAGAGGTGAACGACGGCAGTGGGGTACGCCGGTGTAGGTTCGGTGGACTACGGTCGTGCACGTATTCCGGGGCAGACATTGGGTATCCGTAGATTTATCTGTGCATCTTGAATCGTGTCAGGGGTTGACACCCTAGGGCTGATACACCCGAAGGTGGACCCAGCACAGGTGACTACATTCGTGATTAGCCGTATGACACGGACACTTGACGAGCTAGAACTTGTAGGGAGCCGATCGACTAGATAAACGCTCCGTAGGACCCCGTACTTGGGTCAGACCCCGTTTCAGGGTCATTTCACGATATTAGGCTGTGGGATTTATTTGGTGATTAACTTGTGACCTGGGCTTAGTATACTAGCACAGTCGATGCAACGAATCTTGAACATGTGATGCTTTATTTGACTTGTCTTGACTTATCATGATCACCTTAGTCTATCTTGTCCACCTTGACATCATTCTTAAGTTTAGTTCCAGTTCATACATGACAAGTTGTTTTTAACCGTTTTTACACTGAAAGTCACTAGGACTTACTCAGCCTTTATGACTGACCCTTTTTCTTTCGCCTCTTTTTCTTTCGTTCCCCCCCAGGTTCTCAGGGAGGGATTACCGCAGCTTGACCAGCTTTCACATCCAGCTTGAAGAGAAAGAATGTATTGCTTGGATCTTTTTCGTTTTGGACTATGGCTTTGAACAACAATTATGGGACTTATGCAGTTTATTTATGTTTTCTTTAAATAACGTAATCAAGACAGTTATGAAGATGTTATGTTTTTGGAAGAATTGTAAGACAATTATGGCATGGTTTGTGTAACACGTATTTTAAATGAAATAAAAGTTGTTGTTGTTTTTATTATATCTGTCTTGTATATCTGTGACTTATACTTATAAACCTCCACCAAAATTAGGGCATTCCCTTTGAGAGTGACCCTAACGGAGGTGGGGTGTTTCAATTCAACTCTATTCGATTAACTCTATTCAACTCTATTCGAATAAACTATATTCGACTAACTCTATTTAACTCCATTCGAATAACTACTATTCGATTAACTCTATTCAACTCCACTCGAATAACTACTATCCGATTAACTCTATTCAACTCCACTTGAATATCTACTATTCGATTAACTCCATTCGCTTGACTCTAGATCGCAGCGATCACAATGGTTACGCCTGATTCCCTCAGGAAACATCCGACCGCCGTAGGCTATTTACAGCCCTGCGAATTATGCTAGCAGTCGTGCTAAATGGCATCTCATTTGGATTAACCTTAACTGATTAACTCTAACTGGTTAACTCTAACTAATTAACTCTAACTGATTAACTCTAACTGGTTAACTCTAACTGATTAACTCTACTGGTTAACTCTAACTGATTAACTCTAACTGGTTAACTCTAACTGATTAACTCTAGCTGGTTAACTCTATTTGACTAACTCGACTCGACTAACCCCTTTCGAATAACATATTCGATTAACCAATTTCGAATACCATATTCGATTAACTGACTTCGAATACCATATTCGATTAACTAACTTCGAATATCATATTCGATTAACCAACTTCGAATACCATATTCGATTAACTAACTTCGAATACCATATTCGATTTCTCCTTTTTGATAACGTTTATCCATTTAAAAAGATCCCCTTTTAACAACGTTTATTCATTTATAAAGATTCACTTTTTTTAGTAACAGTTCTTCACTTTATAAATGTTCATTTAATAACGTTTTCTTTTTTATAATGGTTTCCTTTTTATTAACTCTATTTATTTTCTAAATATTTCCTTTTCAATTCTATTTGTAAATGGTTTTACAAATATTTTTTTTTCTATTTTATTCTATTTGCAAATGGTTTGCAAATATTCCCTTTTCAAATTTATTCTTAAAAATATTCTAACTCCTTAAATTCCCGTGAAAATTCACCATAACCTCCTTTGTATCGGGAGTATCGGGAAAATCCCCAAACCCGCCACACAGGCCTTTCCATTAAAAAAGAAAATGTTTTGAAATTATTTCCTTTTTAAATATCTCCTATTTATAAATATTCCAATTTATAAATATTTCTTATTTATAAATATTTATATTTATAAATATCTCTTATTTATAAATATTCCATTTATAAATATTTTATTTTCAATATCACTTTGAAAATCTCCTTATCAACATCCCGTATGTTATGGTATTCAATCATATCAAATCACGATGATAAATATCGTCCCAACACATATGATCGACAATAGATTATATATCACATTATATAACATAATATATAAATCAAAACAGTATTACAAATATTAAGGAACCCAGTTGGGTCCCTCCAACCTGTTTCCCTGCATCCACAGATGTTACACAGTATAATCAACATCCGTTACAGTTCAGTACGAATTATTCTAATAAACAGAATCAATATATATATATATATATATTTATATTTAACGGTTTATATATATATATATAATTTCAACTAACTGACTAGCAGTTCAATCAATCAACCAACCTACAACAATCAACAGATGATTAACAGTTCTAAAAGTACATTATAAAAATATAACTGTTCAGAGTTAGTGAGTTTTACTCACTTTGGCAGTTCATCGTTAAAGAACGATAAACTTGTTGTTTGATTTGAATCAAACCATTTATTTCGCCATAAATTCATATGAGCTCCAATCCACTTCCAGTCAGTTCCAGCGTGTAGCCACCTTCCATACGATCCCAATGGATCTGGTTTCGCTGAATTCTGACAATGTATGCTCGAGTTATACGTTATACAAGTTTAGACTTAAATTTAAATAGTTTAAATTAAATAAACTTTACTATTGGGCCTCACCCAATTAAACATAGCGGCCCATCATTGCTTAAAAGAAAACCCGACCGCACAGATATTTCCCTTTCTTCCTCTCTTCGATCAAAAACCGCAAACCCCAGCTACTCCATATTTCGAACCCATAAATTGACGTTGAACTCGGCAAACAACGTACCCACGTGATATTGGCAGCGTCCCTTTCCATGATCTGGGCTTCACGTTCCACTGTATCTACCCATTCTGCATCTCCACGCAAATGTCCAGACCCCCCCACTTCACGGAAATGAAACACGTCCGTACTCTCTCCCTCTTCCTATTCACTTCAGCTCCTGTTCGCTCCTCCCTTCCACAAAGAAAAACTCGCATGCTTATTTACAACTCCTCAGTTCTCTCCACCATATCACATACGTATCGCTCCATTTTCTCCTAAGCACTTTACCCCATTTAAACCTCCCACCGTTACCTCGAACTCCGGCCAAAAACTCCCCCATGCTTGCGCTGAAAGTGAGGGTCGCGACAGAGAGTTTTCGTTGAACCAATATATACATATATGAGTACGAAGTCCCTCCCTAAACAATATCATTCGATCTACAAATGAGTAAATTTTATTTCGTTTTTCTCCTTTGATTTTCTGTGTTTGGAAAAATAGTGGCGGCGGCCTTCTTTTGTGTTTGCTGAAGAACAAATCGGTTTTTAGGTCTTAAGATGTTGAGGGCGTTTATTTATAGGAGATAGGAGGAGATATTTTCACGGTATATTCCTTTATTCCATTTTTCTCGTTGACGTTTTAGCTTGCCATGCTCACAAAATAATACCAAAAATCACGCCACTTGAAATCTAACAATAAATTGATATTCCGGATCCAATGGGACAGGTTTCGTCGAATTCCGACATCGTTTGCGAAAATCCCTTAGAAAATATCAATGAAAAACACCGAGCAATAATTCCTAACAATTCCCGAAAAAATCCTAAAAATATGAGGCCTTGACGTTTCACTAGACCTCTTCCTAAGGTTTCGTATGAAACTTGTTTCGTTAAATTCTGAGTTCGTTTGACCAGTTAACTATTCAGTTTAGTTTGTTTTAAGTTAAAAACATAGCGTACCCCACTATGAAATATTCTGTTCACGTAGGGACAGTTATGGACAGAAACAAAAATACCATTTAAATGAGTGATGTGCTCTGGTCCTAAAAATGTAATAATACCGGTAGATGAACTCATATTGTGAAACCCCGAAATGTCGATACAGGGTGCCAAATACTCTAAATAAAAAGTTGCTTATTAAATTAATTAAAAATTACAGTAAAATTCTAAAAATTAAATTATCGCTATTTCCCAAAAGGACCTTGTCTAAATTCAAACCCGATCTCTAGTTATATCGAATAAACCGTTACGGTCGATAAACGATTCTATAGCGACTATTCTAAAATTTGATTTGGACATATCTAAAAATCTACACGACGAAATCCTGATTTTTCTCTTCCACTAGGAAGATATACTCCACCAGCTCCACACATTTCTTGTTTCACAGAAATCCGATTTAAAACGAACTCTGCACATTCAGTTGAAGTTCAAATCGCCAAATAGCGAACTGCAGCGCCATTTCGAGCTCTTTTATAAATATATTATAAACTATACGTTCAACTGTCGTTGATTCAATATATTCGTTATTATAATTCAACTCCAAACTGAATTATAGCTTATATAAGATCCAGTTCACATCGTATTGTGAATTCTACTATTTCCGGCTATTCTGGAAATATATTATCCTATTATTTATATTAATTAAATATAAATATTATTTAATTCCAGTTATTGATATCGTTAAATCGATATTTAATAATTAAATTAGTTAATTATTCTCCTGCCAAATTACAGGTCATTACAATCTTTCCCCCTTAAAATAATTTTGTCCTCGAAATTGCTAAGGTAGAGGACGACCCTATCTACTGGGTAAAAATTTATCTGTTTACCTCTTATCTCCGGTTTCAACTGAACCAATTAATATCGACTAAAATATTAATTTATTCCGACTAACTAAATTTTCAAAATTCTGAAAATTTTCTAACACCTTGACTTTTCGAAAATTTTTCGCCATAACCTCCTTTGTACAGCCCTATCGGTAAAACCGCAACTCGCCTCTCTAGGCCTTCTTCAACCCAAAAGAAAATCAAACAGCCAAGCGGCTTGCCAATTCGGCTCATCAAAATCTCAAACTCATATCAAATATAAACTGGTACCTTTTTGTCGGGCATATCAACTCTACCATTTCCATATGCTATCAACTCAACATATACCAGTGTTATCCCAATCAAATTCCAATCAGTTCATATCCTCAAATCCAAATCGAATTTCATTCGAACCTCAATATCAAATTCCAGATTATTACTCATCAATTTGGTTCCATTATAGATTATCTCTAATCCAATTCAATTTTATTTATCTTGGGTTTAAGTTAAATTTCAATTTATTCATTCATTTATACCATTTCAATCTATTTAACTTCATTAGTTAAATTTTAATTCCAGAACTCAAATTCCTGGGTGAATTTCAAATCAATTTGAAATCATAATACCAATTCAAAACATTTGAATTTCTGAACAACTTGTTTTCTCAAAACAATTCAAAAACAAAACCTTTGGTAGTAATCCGTCATTTAGAACTCGAAAATGAACACTGATGATGTCGCGATTCATCATCAGAATCTATTTTCCAGCTATCGAAGTGAGTTCAATACTATATCAACTTCAGTTTGAAAACGTTTTCAAAATCTCCCAGGAACTTAAAATTTCCTTATTTTAATTCCAAATCTGATTTAAATTCAGATTTACTTCATCTTATTTCATATATTTTACTTATATGAATTCGGATTAGTTATTTATAACCATTTCACATTTTATAATCTCATTCGATTACAATAACAACCAACACAACCAATATACTATATCAAATATATTCGGGTATTTTTTTTTCATTTACCCTCTTTTCAAAACATACTGTGTCGGTCCATCGTATTCAAGTGTTTATAAAACTCCTACCGATAGAGTGGACCAGACTGATCGTCCAGAATCCATAAGCTACTCAACCAATGAGTCTCCACAATATAAATCACTTTATATTAACTAACAAATATGCACTCGTATATATACACTCAAATTCAGTCTAGGATATTACTAATCCCATCTCTACTGAATCACGCCACAGAGCCAAGGTAATAACTAAATTAATGCTCTGATACCAACTGTAGTGACCTGAAAATCCGGTCCAATTTGAGCTGACCAAATAACACAAGTCCAACCCCAAACTACACTGGAAATCCAAGAAACTAATAGAAAGAAGATAGAGGGTGAGGATAGATAAGGTAGAACTAATAGAATAGAAGAAGAAGAAGAACATCATCATCAGAGTAAACACGAATCTCACAGCGGAACGAATAAAATATAACATAACTTTTGAAATACAAACAGTTATATATACAATAGCACTTATCAGAGTACAACACTTACAACAACAGCGGAAATAATAATAGCTATAGAATCCTGAAGCCTCCTGCTCCAAGCTCTCCAAGTGTATCTGTAAAATCCCGACTACTTGACTGCCCGTACAAATTTAGGCACCCAAGAGTTTAGGGAAAACAAACAAATAAACTCCGGGTCAGATTTTGAGTAGGATTTGCAACCATCCCCATCCTCCAAAGCAGCAGGTAAAACCCACTGTGGCTTACACTGGTACCCCAATACCATATTTTACGGCCAGCCTTTCGACTTCACAACCAACCCAACCAAAGGGACATGTAGGAGTAAGAGTCTCCCATTCGCCACCTAACGAAAAGCGAGAACCCCCTATCATGCGACACATGCCCAAGCACGCAACATGGACTGGTGCGAATAAAAACTCCAAACACTTGGTTACATAACAGATATATCATAAGACCACGCCATGAAAACGGAACGGGTTTTCCCTTATGAAAATCCAACATCTTTGAAAAGCAATATCGTTCTGATATTATAATAATGTCTAAATACAAATAGATATCAATCTAGCAGAAACGCTTTCATCTCACGTTCTACTATATAGTATACAAATCAAAATCGCAAGCACGTATTGGGTAATGGATTTCCAACTATGACAAGGTATGGAACCACCTTCCGATCAGTGTACTCTAGGAACGATACACTGGAGTTCAACAAGAACATCTTGTAACTCAGCCACACATGACCGACCACTCATTTTGCTTGAGTGTATCGAATGTATATCACCAACGGTTGGGATCAGCAACCGTTTCCCGTATATATATATATATATATATATATATATGAGACAGCATTGATAGATTAAAGAAGCAAATGAATATTCTCTAGATAGGTGATTATACACCCTACTTCGGTGCGACCGACTTAGCCATGCTGCCTGCCCGATTTCTGTCATTTACCGACTGATGAGGCTTGAGGTTACACTTTATCAACACCTCAGATTCACTTCGAATGCCACATTGTCAGATCCATCTAAATCACTTATTTGACGTCTACAACCATACATTACGTGTCAGCTAAAAGAAGTTCCCTTCTCCGCTTCCACTCTTGGTACGGTTGAAGAAATCAATGTACGTGACCTTTCTGAAAATACTCTGTCAGACATTCATCCATACACGTCATCCAGGAACAGGATGAACCGAAGGTACTATTCAGTACATCCATCTAAGGCACTGTTATCTAAGACTTATACAATAGCCCTTGCACTTTGCACCGTCTTCAATTATCTTTGGCATATATGATTCGCAACGCTTATGCCAATACAAAGTGGTTCTTTGGATAATAATCCAACTGGTCTCTCCATATTAACAACGTTAAAATGGTCAAAAACTTCGATAGTCAATGAGTTAACTATCAAAGAAAAACTCGTGTGCAAACAACAATATTATTTCCAAATGGAAATTATATCAATCAATCATCATTCAACATTCATCTCTTTAGTTCATTACTTTACTTATCTCCTGTTTCCATATATTCAACATTTCTTATTTTCTAATTTTAGAAAATATACTTTATTAACAATGGAAAACATTTCCATTTCCTGTTTCCTATATTAGAAAACATTTCTGATTTCTTATTTGGAAAACATTTCCAAAGTTCCTTCATTGGATTTAAACTGATGTTTAAATAAACATCGCTATGCCAACTCAAACCATTTATTAAATTTACTTAACCATCATTCACTATCAACCTTACCATTCCTTAGTTAAGAAGGAAGTCAATCAAGTTGGGGTATAATTACCTCTCAGACCTTAACTGAACAACGTTATAACTTCGAAATAGTAACAGTTTATCTTTTAAACCTTTAACAACTTCTTTACGTAACTCTTGGATTCAATTTACGAATCCACTTCTTTATTGAAACATTGATTATAACGATAACGTTATAATCCCTACCTTCGCAATATCTAACTTCAATTATAACCTTTATTCTTTAATTCGACTAATTAAACCTAGCCCGAATTTATTAGTGTATACTCCTGATTTAAAAACCGAAAAGTAAATATTACTTTCCCGAATTCGATCTATTTGAATTCGACGTATAATTCTCTTCCGAGTAATCTCTATTTGATTAACTCTTCTTCGAATAACCTATATTCGATTATCTCTCTTCGAATAACTTATATTCGAAATATCTCTCTTTCGAATAAACTATATTCAATCTCTTTCTTTCGAATACGATATATTCGATAATCTCCTTTCGATTAAACTAATCGAAAACTCTTTTCCTTTATCTCTATTCGAATAAACTATATTCGACTAACTCTATTTAACTCCATTCGAATAACTACTATTCGATTAACTCCATTCAACTCTATTCAAATAACTACTATTCGATTAACTCTATTCAACTCTATTCGATTAACTCTATTCAACTCTATTCAAATAAACTATATTCGACTAACTCTATTTAACTCCATTCGAATAACTACAATTCGATTAACTCTATTCAACTCCACTCGAATAACTACTATTCGATTAACTCTATTCAACTCCACTCGAATAACTACTATTCGATTAACTCCATTCGCTTGACTTTAGATCGCAGCGATCACAATGGTTACGCCTGATTCCCTCAGGAAACATCCGACCGCCGTAGGCTATTTACAGCCCTGCGAATTACGCTAGCAGTCGTGCTAAATGGCATCTCATTTGGATTAACCTTAACTGATTAACTCTACCTGGTTAACTCTAACTGATTAACTGTAACTGATTAACTCTAACTGGTTAACTCTAACTGATTAACTCTAACTGGTTAACTCTAACTGATTAACTCTACTGGTTAACTCTAACTGATTAACTCTAACTGGTTAATTCTAACTGATTAACTCTAACTGGTTAACTCTATTTGACTAACTCGACTCGACTAACCTCTTTCGAATAACATATTCGATTAACCAATTTCGAATACCATATTCGATTAACTAACTTCGAATACCATATTCGATTAACTAACTTCGAATATCATATTCGATTAACCAACTTCGAATACCATATTCGATTAACTAACTTTGAATACCATATTCGATTTCTCCTTTTTGATAACGTTTATCCATTTAAAAAGATCCCCTTTTAACAACGTTTATTCATTTATAAAGATTCACTATTTTTAGTAACGGTTCTTCACTTTATAAATGTTCATTTAATAACGTTTTCCTTTTTATAACGGTTTCCTTTTTCTTAACTCTATTTATTTTCTAAATATTTCCTTTTCAATTCTATTTGTAAATGGTTTTACAAATATTTTTTTTCCTATTTTATTCTATTTGCAAATGGTTTGCAAATATTCCCTTTTCAAATTTATTTTTAAAAATATTCTAACTCCTTAAATTCCCGGGAAAATTCACCATAACCTCCTTTGTATCGGGAGCATCGGGAAAATCCCCAAACCCGCCACACAGGCCTTTCCATTCAAAAAGAAAATGTTTTGAAATTATTTCCTTTTTAAATATCTCCTATTTATAAATATTCCAATTTATAAATATTTCTTATTTATAAATATTTCTATTTATAAATATCTCTTATTTATAAATATTCCATTTATAAATATTTTATTTTCAATATCACTTTGAAAATCTCCTTATCAACATCCCGTATGTTATGGTATTCAATCATATCAAATCACGATGATAAATATCGTCCCAACACATATGATCGACAACAGATTATATATCACATTATATAACAGAATATATAAATCAAAACAGTATTATAAATATTGAGGAACCCAGTTGGGTCCCTCCAACCTGTTTCCCTGCATCCACAGATGTTACACAGTATAATCAACATCCATTACAGTTCAGTACGAATTATACTAATAAACAGAATCAATATATATATATATATATTTATTTATTTATATTTAACGGTTTATATATATATATATATAATTTCAACTAACTGACTAGCAGTTCAATCAATCAACCAACCTACAGCAATCAACATATGATTAACAGTTCTAAAAGTACATTATAAAAATATAACTGTTCAGAGTTGGTGAGTTTTACTCACTTTGGCAGTTCATCGTTAAAGAACGATAAACTTGTTGTTTGATTTGAATCAAACCATTTATTTCGCCATAAATTCATATGAGCTCCAATCCACTTCCAGTCAGTTCCAGCGTGTAGCCACCTTCCATACGATCCCAATGGATCTGGTTTCGCTGAATTCTGACAACGTATGCTCGAGTTATACGTTATACAAGTTTAGACTTAAATTTAAATAGTTTAAATTAAATAAACTTTACTATTGGGCCTCACCCAATTAAACACAGCGGCCCATCATTGCTTAAAAGAAAACCCGACCACACAGATATTTCCCTTTCTTCCTCTCTTCGATCAAAAACCGCAAACCCCAGCTACTCCATATTTCGAACCCATAAACTGACGTTGAACTCGGCAAACATGTAATGACCCGTAATTTTGAGATAGAATAATTAATTAATTTAATTATTTAATATTGATTTAGCGATATCGAGAACCAGAATTTATATAATATTGAATATTTAATTAATATTTATAAAAAAAATATTAAATTATAAATATCGAAATAATCAAAAATAGCTGAAATGACAATTTATAAATATGGAATTTCCTTGACATACTGATAAGCAAGGTTATAATGATTACTCCTTTATTTTAGATATTGGTTGGATTAAAAATCACAAAGACATCTAGGTCAGATGTAGTAAATGTTTTAAGACGATACTAAAGCTAGGATTAAAACTGATTTTTTTCAAAATGATGAACATGAGTGGTTCCTTGTTTTGTGTCAAAGGCCCGTCCCAATAATGATTCTGCAACAAAGATAGCGGAAAAAGTATAGGCTAAAGTTGTAGTTGAGATATTTCATGAAAATGAGAAAGTATGGTTACACTTCGTTAATGATTAACAATAGTATAATAGTATAGGCATGCCGACACTCGTGTTTAAAAATGTTTTGTAGTCAGTTGAGATTTCAGGAATCCAATATGATAATGAGCAAAGTGACCAACGTAGAATGAGATTTAACGTGAACCCCTGGATTCATTTAGAATATAGGGGAGATGCTAGCAAAAGGGTATAGACTGAACATCAACATGTTCAGTTTGAACGTTTCAAAAATAAAATAAAAGAATAAAATATATAAAGTAAAAATATCTAACTCATTTACTTGGTCAAACATAAGGCCACGCAGCCTTCTTTTCAGCCCTACTTTTCTTCGAACCCCAGCAAGGACGTGGAGCAATTTTAACCAAAAGAAAATCCACTATAAAATAACCTCAACCCTAAGTAGTAAGACCTAATTCATTTCTGTTTCTCCAGTAAAAGCATGAGCCGCCACTTACAAAAAAATGTCCAACCGAGTTCTTTAGAAATTTCGATCTTTACGAAATTATATAAAATCAATTCCTTCACCAAAAACTTTGAGTTTTATTTCATTTATCTCCTCATATCAATTGCTTCAATCTGGTATAACTTTCATCAAGTTCGGTAGCTGCGAATTTGGGAGTCGTCAATCTAGGGTTCGACTGCATCAATGACTCGTGACGAGCTTGGCAGATTCAGGTTGGTTATGAGTTCGTAGGGAGTTCGATGGAGACATTTATGGTGCGCTGGTCATGTCTGAAGGCCGAGGACGGATTCTGTCCAGGCGACGCGAGCTGTAGTAGGAGTTTGTGCGGAATAGTGTGGAGTTGTTGGGATGCGTCGTTGCTGGCATGTGAAGGAGGTGTTCGGTGTAGTGTTTGAGGTCTAAGTCCAGTGGGATTGTTTGTGAAAGGGAGGATGTCACGGCATGTTATTCTGGAAAGAAAGGGGAACAAGAAGACAGGCGTGAGTTTATGTGAGGTATATAATTTTGTACAGGAGGTGATAAATGCTTTAAAGGAATTTGATGTTGGTTGAGTCTTTTGTGAATGTTTGTGGTGGACGTTGAGAAGCAGGTTTCTGTAACTCACGTTTCAAGTATTGATGGGAAGAAGAAGTGTGTTGCAGTCCTTTGTTTTGTATAGGGGCGTGGTATTTACTCTGTGTGTATTTGTGTAGTCACGGGTTCAAAAGTAGAAAAGGGTCACCGTGGTTCTGAGTGTTTTAGTGGTGATGGAAGGTTTCGAAATGAAGCATGAAGTGGAGGAGGTGATTTGCAGTGTGGTCAAACATTGGTGGTGATATTTGTGTATAGATTAAAGGTGAGATTGGGTTTTTGTTTTTATTGAAAGGGAGGATATGCAGGAGTGGTTTAACAGTGGGGTTCAGGAAAGTTGCGAAGAAATAACACATAGGATATGCAAGTTGGCAAAACAAAAACAATGAAAACAAAGGGAGAAGCAGGTGATGAATGGGGCGTTGATTTCTTGTTGGCGCAAGCTTTTGTGTTGAGGCAGTATGGCTTGTTTGAAGCCAAGAGGGAGTCGCAACATTTGGAGCACGAGGAAGAAGCCTTTGTTTGGGAGCGAGATGCAGTATGTTGAAATGGGAAAGAAACTGTTACTATTGGAAACAAAACAAAAGGGAGGGAGCAGCTAATTTCAGATCGGATCCTACCGTAAACAGATAAGGGAATTAAACAAAAGATGTTGGGACCGTATGGACGGGAGCTTCACAACGAAGCTGACGGGAAGTGGATTGGAGCTCGTCTAGAAATTTATTACAAAATAAATTGTAGGATCAGAATCATCGACCGTAAATCGTTGGTTAACTATTACGGACAATGTGAGTAAAACTCACCAACTCTGAACAGTTATATTTTTATAACATACTTTTAGAACTGTTAGATATTGATTGACTGTTGTGTGTAGATTGGTTGATTGAACTGCTAGTCAGTTAGTTAAAATTATATATATACCATTAAATATCGATGTTGTTTATTAGAACAATTCATATTGAAATGAAATTGATGTATATTATACTGTGTAACATCTGTGGATGCAGGGAGACAGGTTGGAGGAATCCGACTGGGTTCCTCAACAATTATTTTACTGTTTTCATATATTGTGATATATGTTGTGATTTATAATCTGTTATTGATTATGGATGTTAGAACGATATTGATCATCGTTGTTTGATATTTTAAATATCATAAGAAACCCTGAGTTGTAAAAAAAAGGAATATTTCAATGTATATTGAAATAAAGGAATTTTATAAAATCACAGGATTTTATAAAAGGAAATTATTTACAAAACGAACACGGTTTTATAAAAGGAAATATTTGTTAGTAAACAAATAGGATTTTATAAAGGAATATATGTTAGAAAACAAATCGAATTGAAAGGGAAATATTTGTTAGTAAACAAATAGGATTATAAAGGAATGTATGTTAGAAAACAAATCGAATTGAAAGGGAAATATTTGTTAGTAAACAAATAGGATTATAAAGGAATACATGTTAGAAAACAAATAGAGTTTGAAAAGGGAATTATTTATAGCGGAATAGGATGCTATAAAAAGATAAACGCTGTTAAAAGGAAATCCGTATAAGTAGAGAAACGCTGTTAAAAGAACATTTATAAAGTAAAGAACCGTTACTAAAAGTAAATCTTTATAAATGAATAAACGCTGTAAAAAGGAAATCCTTTTAAATGGATAAACATTATAAAAAGGGATAATCAAATAGAGGTAAAACAAGATTAGAAACTGACTAGAGATTAGTTAAGTCGAATGGTTTTCTGAGTGTTGATCTGATGTTGGTTTCGGCCTTCGGGGTTTATACTTAGAGAACTGTTCTCTTACTAGTTTATAGTTAGGGACTGATAGTTGTGGAAGGATAGTGATACGTGAATAAGCTATGGAAATGTTTTCCAGTGTTAATAACGTATATTTTCTAATTATAGAAAATAAGGAAATATGAATATATATATATATATATTTATATGTTGGATGATTTGATCGATAATTCCATTTGGAATTAAGATCGTTGTGTGAACACCGACATGTTTTCATTTGATAGTTAAATCACAGACTATCAAAGTTTTGACCATTTTAACGTTGTTAATATGGAGAGACCGGTTGGATTCTTATCCAAAGAACCACTCTGTATTGGCATAAGCGTTGCGAATATGCCAAAGAAAATTGAAGACGGAGTAAAGTACAAGGGCTGTTGTATAAATCTTAGATAACAATGGACTAAGATGGATGTACTGAATAGTGCCTTCGGTTTCGTTCAATCCCAAAACGAACGTAAATGGACGAATGTCTGACAAAGTATTTCCAATGATCGAATGGATTGGTCTGTATAAATATATATGGTTGCAACGGATTTATTCCCTTAGCATAACATCCAGAATATTTGTGTGAACCAATTAATGATTAACGGATTTGATAATGTGGCATTCAAAGTGATCGTGTTATAAATGAATGGAAAGTAGTCGTAACCTCTGGCCTCAACATCCGGTAAATGACAGAAATCGGGCAGGCAGCATGGCTAAGTCGGTCGCACCGAAGTAGGGTGTATAATCACCTATCTAGAGAATATTCATTTGCTTCTTTAATCTATCAATGCTGTCCCATATATATACGGGAAACGGTTGCTGATCCCAACCGTTGGTGATGTACATTCGATACACTCAAGCGAAATGAGTGGTCGGTCATGTGTGGCTGAGTTGCAAGATGTTCTTGTTGAACTCCAGTGTATCGTTCCTAGAGTACACTGATCGGAAGGTGGTTCCATACCTTGTCATAGTTGGAAATCCATTACCCAATACGTGCTTGCGGTTTTGATTGTATACTATATATGTAGAACGTGAGATGAAAGCGTTTCTGCTAGATGATTATTATATTGTGGTTGATAGACATTATTATAATATCAAAAGGATTTTGATATAAAGATATTTTGGATTCTCATAAGGGAAAAACCCGTTCCGTTATACGGCATGGTCTTATGAGATATCGTTTACTTGTTCAAACTGTTTTAAACTGTTTTACTCATACCAGTCCCATGACTGACCCGGAGTTTACTTTGTTTTGTTCTACCTAAACTCTTGGGTGCCTAAATTTGTATGGGCAGTCAAGTAGTTCAGGATTTTGCAGATACACTTGGAGAGCTTGGAGTAGGAGGCTTCAAGATTCTATAGCTAGTATTATTTACGCTGTTGTTGTAAGTGTTGTACTCTGATAAGTGCTATTGTATACATTTACTGTTTGTATTTCAAAAGTTATGTTATATTTTATTCGTTCCGCTGTGAGATTCGTATTTGCTCTGATGATGATGTTCTTCTTCTTCTTCTTCTATTCTAATAGTTCTACCTTATCTATTCTTACCCTCTATCTTCTTTCTATTAGTTTCTTGAATTTCCAGTGCAATTTGGGGTTGGACTTGTGTTATTTAGTCAGCTCAAATTGGTCCGGATTTTCGGGTCACTACAGTTGGTATCAGAGCTTAAGTTAAGTGAATTACCTTGGCTCTGTGGCGTGACTCAATAGAGATAGGGTTAGTAATACCTTAGATTGAGTTGAGTGTATATATACGAGTGAACATATTTGTTAATTGATATAAAAATTTGTTTTATATTGTGGAGCTTTATTGGTTGAGTGGCTTATGAATTCTGGTCGATGGTGGGGCACCACAATATCGATAGGGGTTTCTAAACACTCGAATACGATGAACCAACATGATATGTTTTGACATTAACATAGTATAATTGGTTGTGTTGGTTGTTATTATAATCAGATGAGATTATAAAAAGGCGAAATGGTTATAGATAACTAATCAGAATTCATATAAGTAAAGTATATGAAATAAGATGAATAAAATCTGGAATTTAAATCAGAATTGGAATTAAAAGTAAGGAAAGTTTAAGTTCCTGGGAGATTTTGAAAATGTTTTCAAATTGGAAGTGTTATAGTATTGAACTCACTTCGATAAACTGGGAAATAACCCTGATGAGTGTGGCCACATCATCAGTGTTCATTTTCGAGTTCTAAGTGACGGATTACTACCAAAGGTTGTGTTTTTGAATTGTTTAAGGAAAACAAGTGTTTAGAAATTCAAAGGATTGTGAATTGTTATTATGATTTCAAGTGATTTGAATAAACCCAGAAAATTAAATTCGGAAATTAAATTAACTTATGGATTAAATAGATGAACTGGTAAAAGTGATTTATGAATTGGGATTTAACTTGAAATAAGTAAATATGAAATTGAGTTGGTAAGTTGGGAGATTGAAATTTGAGATTAGAGTTTGAATGGAATTTTACTTGAGTACAAGCCAATAATTGTGCTGAGAATAAAGACAGATTGGAGTTTGATTTGGATGGCATGATATATGCAAAAATTGATAGCAGATGGTAGGGATATAATGATATACTCGACAAAAAGGTACAAGTTTATAATTGATATGAGTTTGGTGATTTATGAGCCGATTGGCAAGCCGCTTGGCTGTTTGATTTTCTTTTGAGTTGGAGATGGCCTAGAGAGGCGAGTTGTAGTTTTACCGATAGGGCTGTACAAAGGAGGTTATGGCGAAATTTTCCGAAAATTTACAGTGTTAGAAAATTTTCAGAATTTTTGAAAATTTTAGTTAGTCGGAATAAATTAATATTTTAGTCGATATTAATTGGTTCAGTTGAAACTGAAGTTAAGGGGTAAACCGATAAATATTTACCCAGTAGATAGGGTCGTCCTCTACCTTAGCAATTTCGAGGACGAAATTATTTTAAGTGGGGAAGAATGTAATGACCCGTAATTTTGAGATAGAATAATTAATTAATTTAATTATTTAATGTTGATTTAGCGATATCGAGAACCAGAATTTATATAATATTGAATATTTAATTAATATTTATAAAAAAAATATTAAATTATAAATATCGAAATAATCAAAAATAGCTGAAATGACAATTTATAAATATGGAATTTCCTTGACATACTGATAAGCAAGGTTATAATGATTACTCCTTTATTTTAGATATTGGTTGGATTAAAAATCATAAAGACATCTAGGTCAGATGTAGTAAATGTTTTAAGACGATACTAAAGCTAGGATTAAAACTGATTTTTTTCAAAATGATGAACATGAGTGGTTCCTTGTTTTGTGTCAAAGGCCCGTCCCAATAATGATTCTGCAACAAAGATAGCGGAAAAAGTATAGGCTAAAGTTGTAGTTGAGTTAGTTCATGAAAATGAGAAAGTATGGTTACACTTCGTTAATGATTAACAATAGTATAATAGTATAGGCATGCCGACACTCGTGTTTAAAAATGTTTTGTAGTCAGTTGAGATTTCAGGAATCCAATATGATAATGAGCAAAGTGACCAACGTAGAATGAGATTTAACGTGAACCCCTGGATTCATTTAGAATATAGGGGTAATGCTAGCAAAAGGGTATAGACTGAACATCAACATGTTCAGTTTGAACGTTTCAAAAATAAAATAAAAGAATAAAATGTATAAAGTAAAAATATCTAACTCATTTACTTGGTCAAACATAAGGCCACGCAGCCTTCTTTTCTTCGAACCCCAGCAAGGAAGTGGAGCAATTTTAACCAAAAGAAAATCCACTATAAAATAACCTCAACCCTAAGTAGTAAGACCTAATTCATTTCTGTTTCTCCAGTAAAAGCATGAGCCGCCACTTACAAAAAAATGTCCAACCGAGTTCTTTAGAAATTTCGATCTTTACGAAATTATATAAACCAATTCCTTCACCAAAAACTTCGAGTTTTATTTCATTTATCTCCTCATATCAATTGCTTCAATCTGGTATAACTTTCATCAAGTTCGGTAGCTGCTGATTTGGGAGTCGTCAATCTAGGGTTCGACTGCATCAATGACTCGTGACGAGATTGGCAGATTCAGGTTGGTTATGAGTTCGTAGGGAGTTCGATGGGGACATTTATGGTGCGCTGGTCATGTTTGAAGGCCGAGGACGGATTCCGTCCAGGCGACGCGAGCTGTAGTAGGAGTTTGTGCGGAATAGTGTGGAGTTGTTGGGATGCGTCGTTGCTGGCATGTGAAGGAGGTGTTCGGTGTAGTGTTTGAGGTCGAAGTCCAGTGGGATTGTTTGTGAAAGGGAGGATGTCACGGCATGTTATTCTGGAAAGAAAGGGGAACAAGAAGACAGGCGTGAGTTTATGTGAGGTATATAATTTTGTACAGGAGGTGATAAATGCTTTAAAGGAATTTGATGTTGGTTGAGTCTTTTGTGAATGCTTGTGGTGGACGTTGAGAAGCAGGTTTCTGTAACTCACGTTTCAAGTATTGATGGGAAGAAGAAGTGTGCTGCAGTCCTTTGTTTTGTACAGGGGCGTGGTATTTACTCTGTGTGTATTTGTGTAGTCACGGGTTCAAAAGTAGAAAAGGGTCATCGTGGTTCTGAGTGTTTTAGTGGTGATGGAAGGTTTCGAAATGAAGCATGAAGTGGAGGAGGTGATTTGCAGTGTGGTCAAACATTGGTGGTGATATTTGTGTATGGATTAAAGGTGAGATTGGGTTTTTGTTTTTATTGAAAGGGAGGATATGCAGGAGTGGTTTAACAGTGGGGTTCAAAAAAGTTGCGAAGAAATAACACATAGGAGATGCAAGTTGGCAAAACAAAAACAATGAAAACAAAGGGAGAAGCAGGTGATGAATGGGGCGTTGATTTCTTGTTGGCGCGAGCTTTTGTGTTGAGGCAGTATGGCTTGTTTGAAGCCAAGAGGGAGTCGCAACATTTGGAGCACGAGGAAGAAGCCTTTGTTTGGGAGCGAGATGCAGTATGTTGAAATGGGAAAGAAACTGTTACTATTGGAAACAAAACAAAAGGGAGGGAGCAACTAATTTCAGATCGGATCCTACCGTAAACAGATAAGGGAATTAAACAAAAGATGTTGGGACCGTATGGGCGGGAGCTTCATAACGAAGCTGACGGGAAGTGGATTGGAGCTCGTCTAGAAATTTATTACAAAATAAATTGTAGGATCAGAATCATCGACCGTAAATCTCTGGTTAACGATTACGGACAATGTGAGTAAAACTCACCAACTCTGAACAGTTATATTTTTATAACATACTTTTAGAACTGTTAGATATTGATTGACTGTTGTGTGTAGATTGGTTGATTGAACTGCTAGTCAGTTAGTTAAAATTATATATATATACCATTAAATATCGATGTTGTTTATTAGAACAATTCATATTGAAATGAAATTGATGTATATTATACTGTGTAATATCTGTGGATGCAGGGAGACAGGTTGGAGGAATCCGACTGGGTTCCTCAACAATTATTTTACTGTTTTCATATATTGTGATATATGTTGTGATTTATAATCTGTTATTGATTATGGATGTTAGAACGATATTGATCATCGTTGTTTGATATTTTAAATATCATAAGAAACCCTGAGTTGTAAAAAAAAAGGAATATTTCAATGTATATTGAAATAAAGGAATTTTATAAAATCACAGGATTTTATAAAAGGAAATTATTTACAAAACGAACACGGTTTTATAAAAGGAAATATTTGTTAGTAAACAAATAGGATTTTATAAAGGAATATATGTTAGAAAACAAATCGAATTGAAAGGGAAATATTTGTTAGTAAACAAATAGGATTATAAAGGAATGTATGTTAGAAAACAAATCGAATTGAAAGGGAAATATTTGTTAGTAAACAAATAGGATTATAAAGGAATACATGTTAGAAAACAAATAGAGTTTGAAAAGGGAATTATTTATAGCGGAATAGGATGCTATAAAAAGATAAACGCTGTTTAAAGGAAATCCGTATAAGTAGAGAAACGCTGTTAAAAGAACATTTATAAAGTAAAGAACCGTTACTAAAAGTAAATCTTTATAAATGAATAAACGCTGTAAAAAGGAAATCCTTTTAAATGGATAAACATTATAAAAAGGGATAATCAAATAGAGGTAAAACAAGATTAGAAACTGACTAAAGATTAGTTAAGTCGAATGGTTTTCTGAGTGTTGTTCTGATGTTGGTTTCGGCCTTCGGGGTTTATACTTAGAGAACTGTTCTCTTACTAGTTTATAGTTAGGGACTGATGGTTGTGGAAGGATAGTGATACGTGAATAAGCTATGGAAATGTTTTCCAGTGTTAATAACGTATATTTTCTAATTATAGAAAATAAGGAAATATGAATATATATATATATTTATATGTTGGATGATTTGATCGATAATTCCATTTGGAATTAAGATCGTTGTGTGAACACCGACATGTTTTCATTTGATAGTTAAATCACATACTATCAAAGTTTTGACCATTTTAACGTTGTTAATATGGAGAGACCGGTTGGATTCTTATCCAAAGAACCACTCTGTATTGGCATAAGCGTTGCGAATATGCCAAAGAAAATTGAAGACGGAGTAAAGTACAAGGGCTGTTGTATAAATCTTAGATAACAATGGACTAAGATGGATGTACTGAATAGTGCCTTCGGTTTCGTTCAATCCCAAAACGAACGTAAATGGACGAATGTCTGACAAAGTATTTCCAATGATCGAATGGATTGGTCTGTATAAATATATATGGTTGCAACGGATTTATTCCCTTAGCATAACATCCAGAATATTTGTGTGAACCAATTAATGATTAACGGATTTGATAATGTGGCATTCAAAGTGATCGTGTTATAAATGAATGGAAAGTAGTCGTAACCTCTGGCCTCAACATCCGGTAAATGACAGAAATCGGGCAGGCAGCATGGCTAAGTCGGTCGCACCGAAGTAGGGTGTATAATCACCTATCTAGAGAATATTCATTTGCTTCTTTAATCTACCAATGTTGTCCCATATATATACGGGAAACGGTTGCTGATCCCAACCGTTGGTGATGTACATTCGATACACTCAAGCGAAATGAGTGGTCGGTCATGTGTGGCTGAGTTGCAAGATGTTCTTGTTGAACTCCAGTGTATTGTTCCTAGAGTACACTGATCGGAAGGTGGTTCCATACCTTGTTATAGTTGGAAATCCATTACCCAATACGTGCTTGCGGTTTTGATTGTATACTATATATGTAGAACGTGAGATGAAAGCGTTTCTGCTAGATGATTATTATATTGTGGTTGATAGACATTATTATAATATCAAAAGGTTTTTGATATAAAGATATTTTGGATTCTCATAAGGGAAAAACCCGTTCCGTTATACGGCGTGGTCTTATGAGATATCGTTTACTTGTTCAAACTGTTTTAAACTGTTTTACTCATACCAGTCCCATGACTGACCCGGAGTTTACTTTGTTTTGTTCTACTTAAACTCTTGGGTGCCTAAATTTGTATGGGCAGTCAAGTAGTTCAGGATTTTGCAGATACACTTGGAGAGCTTGGAGCAGGAGGCTTCAAGATTCTATAGCTAGTATTATTTCCGCTGTTGTTGTAAGTGTTGTACTCTGATAAGTGCTATTGTATACATATACTGTTTGTATTTCAAAAGTTATGTTATATTTTATTCGTTCCGCTGTGAGATTCGTATTTGCTCTGATGATGATGTTCTTCTTCTTCTTCTGTTCTAATAGTTCTACCTTATCTATTCTCACCCTCTATCTTCTTTCTATTAGTTTCTTGAATTTCAAGTGCAATTTGGGGTTGGACTTGTGTTATTTAGTCAGCTCAAATTGGTCCGGATTTTCGGGTCACTACAAAACAGCATACCCACGTGATATTGGCAGCGTCCCTTTCCATGATATGGGCTTCACGTTCCACTGTATCTACCCATTCTGCATCTCCACGCAAATGTCCAGACCCCCCCACTTCACGGAAATGAAACACGTCCGTACTCTCTCCCTCTTCCTATTCACTTCAGCTCCTGTTCGCTCCTCCCTTCCACAAAGAAAAACTCGCATGCTTATTTACAACTCCTCAGTTCTCTCCACCATATCACATACGTATCGCTCCATTTTCTCCTGAGCACTTTATCCCATTTAAACCTCCCACCGTCACCTCGAACTCCGGCCAAAAACTCCCCCATGCTTGCGCTGAAAGTGAGGGTCGCGACAGAGAGTTTTCGTTGAACCAATATATACATATATGAGTACGAAGTCCCTCCCTAAACAAGATCATTCGATCTACAAATGAGTAAATTTTATTTCGTTTTTCTCCTTTGATTTTCTGTGTTTGGAAAAATAGTGGCGGCGGCCTTCTTTTGTGTTTGCTGAAGAACAAATCGGTTTTTAGGTCTTAAGATGTTGAGGGCGTTTATTTATAGGAGATAGGAGGAGATATTTTCACGGTATATTCCTTTATTCCATTTTTCTCGTTGACGTTTTAGCTTGCCATGCTCACAAAATAATACCAAAAATCACGCCACTTGAAATCTAACAATAAATTGATATTCCGGATCCAATGGGACAGGTTTCGTCGAATTCCGACACCGTTTGCGAAAATCCCTTAGAAAATATCGATGAAAAACACCGAGCAATAATTCCTAACAATTCCAGAAAAAATCCTAAAAATATGAGGCCTTGACGTTTCACTAGACCTCTTCCTAAGGTTTCGTATGAAACTTGTTTCTTTAAATTCTGAGTACGTTTGACCAGTTAACCATTCAGTTTAGTTTGTTTAAGTTAAAAACATAGCGTACCCCACTATGAAATATTTTGTTCACGTAGGGACAGTTATGGACAGAAACAAAAATACCATTTAAATGAGTGATGTGCTCTCGTCCTAAAAATGTAATAATACCGGTAGATGAACTCATATTGTGAAACCCCGAAATGTCGATACAGGGTGTCAAATACTCCAAATAAAAAGTTGCTTATTAAATTAATTAAAAATTACAGTAAAATTCTAAAAATTAAATTATCGCTATTTCCCAAAAGGACCTTGTCTAAATTCAAACCCGATCTCTAGTTATATCGAATAAACCGTTACGGTCGATAAACGATTCTATAGCGACTATTCTAAAATTTGATTTGGACATATCTAAAAATCTACACGACGAAATCCTGATTTTTCTCTTCCACTAGAAAGATATACTCCACCAGCTCCACACGTTTCTTGTTTCACAGAAATCCGATTTAAAACGAACTCTGTACATTCAGTTGAAGTTCAAATCGCCAAATAGCGAACTGCAGCGCCATTTCGAGCTCTTTTATAAATATATTATAAACTATACGTTCAACTGTCGTCGATTCAATATATTCGTTATTATAATTCAACTCCAAACTGAATTATAGCTTATATAAGATCCAGTTCACATCGTATTGTGAATTCTACTATTTCCGGCTATTCTAGAAATATATTATCCTATTATTTATATTAATTAAATATAAATATTATTTAATTCCAGTTATTGATATCGTTAAATCGATATTTAATAATTAAATTAGTTAATTATTCTCCTGCCAAATTACGGGTCATTACAATAGGGATAAGTAATTCTATAAATTATCCCTTTATCGTGATTTTTTTTCTAAATGGTTTAAACTCAGTTCCTCCATCAAGAAATGGTTTAAACTTTGTTCCTAAATCAGAAAACAGAAAAATATTGGTGTAGAAATGAGTTTGTATTATTGATTGTAATAATGTGTAGATCGATGGGTATGTATTTATATACAAAATGTAAGAGATAGTGGACTAAAGATACAATGCCCAACACCATCTTATTATGTAGTAAATCAAATACGTGCAAGGAACGTGATGCATCAGAGAAATAAAATAACGTAACAGCCGCATTTATTCTATTCCTTTGTTTCAAGAGATAGTAACAAATATTAGTTATGAACGTAATATAAGTAGGGATATTTTTGAAATAGGGCCAAAATGGCAAATTATTATGTAGTAACAAGTCGACTAATAACGAGATTTGATCACGAAGCAAAAAACCTTAGCAAGAGCAAAACAATAAGAGATTACTCTTATGAGCATATCAATTCACATTTATATATCACTTTTAAAAAATATTTAACAATTTTAGTTTTTTCTTATTTTAAACCATTTTTCTAATTTGTTTAAGTACAAGACCAATCTTACAACAATAGTGCGGATCAATGGTTTGCTAGACTATAGGAAATTAAGATAAGAATACAGATGAGTATTGCTTGCAAGAATTTACATGGTAACAAATGGGTTGTTAATTAAAGCTTGGAATATAAATTATGAAGATAGGGACTTAGTTTTGCATTTCAACCCATTATCAAAGTCAAGGGAATGGCTTGGTCTATGCTAGATATTATAATTTGTAAAGTGAGAATGGATCGATATAAGGATATAGGCAAATCATTGACTTGTAAGTTTTAACTTAAGACTCAAAAGAATGAATTAGGGGCTTTATCCTGCTGCTGATACTTCTGTTTTCAAATACAATCATAGTTGGACCTCCTTTATTTATTTGGTCAAATCAATATATCAAAAACCAAGTAGCATGCACCTCCAAAAAGTTGCCAAGCAACACTTGGATCAATTACGACTTTTACTTATTGCATAATTAAGCACGAGCGACATTGTCAACTAGCTTGTGTTTTCTCTGCTTCTATGCTCTAAAATTTACAACTATCTTCCATCCATCCTAAGGAATTTCATGCTAAATTATAATTTCAACAATAAACTAAAGAATTATTCGTAAAACCTCTCTATTTTAATATAAGTTTTATGCAGCCATTGGATCCTTTAGTTCCAACTTAGACCAGTTAACTTTTTCCTAAATGCAAATAAACGTTAGCAATGTTACAGCTCATTTTTACCTAACAACAATAATTTCAAAATTTTGAAGTTTAACTGATTCCTTTGTTTTACTTGTGTACTGCTAAAATTTTCATTTTTTTTATATATTCCTATATTATACACTCTTTTAAGACTATAATACCACAAAGTTGACATTTTTGTTTATAAAATTTTACATGGACCAAACAAAAATCATCTTGATGACAACATAAAAATATGCAATCAAGGAACGGTATGAAGCCAATATAATGTTACCATGGTTTTCAGAACTAAAAAGTAGAGGAATATCTGCACATACGGATTTGTTATAGAGTGGTGTTGCTATTGCTCAATCATAATATGAACCTTTTCCTTTCGGGTAATCTACATGTAAAAATTTGAAACATGGATGTTTTAGATGCAATATTCACAAACTATGTAAAACAAGGTGTATATATAAGTTTCAAAAACATTAATGTGATAACTGGCATTATAGGCTTGAACGGTTTTTTTAAATAATAATAATAATACCTTTTTAGTATATGCCTTTCCAACAATCTTCGAAAGGTGTTGGTGATGTTATACATAATTTCTAATACAACAAAGGTAATAGTACTAAAAAGAGATTAAACAAATAATTGGTTGGGATACCCATCAGCAATGCTAAATATATAAGGTCCTTTAAATTTCCACATTTCTTACAATAGGCCAACAAGAAGAAATTTCGCTTTCTGATCTAAACTAAAATATTCACTCTGTATCCCAAATACTACAATATTAACTAAAAAGCACCACAAGTTTAAAATGTAGTTACTAGTAAAGAGGAATTTGAACCATGCCAATCCTCAAGACATTGCTTTTAACAAATACATCAATGTGGGTTTTAAACAACAAAATATATCATGTTTTATGAACAAAAGGAAGATAGATCAAATACTGACCAAACATATACTAAATGCAAAACAAGCAACAAATGAAATCGACATCGGTTGACTTTGATTTCTATGACGCTAAATCAACGATAAAACAACAAAAAACATTTTCGCATGCCTAGATCAGAAAAGAAACAGCTCACCAGCATGTTGCCTTAGCAATCCACAACTCTAAGAGTCTTCCTTTTGGTGCAATGTTCCGATCTAACTTAGCACGGTGAATTTGAACGTGGGTCACTAGTTGACTCAAATCTCTTGCTAGAGATGAACAAAGTAGGATTGAGAGACCACCGCGAAAAGAAGTGTAGAGTAATGTAGTTGTTATGTAGTTTGTGTTACATTGTTACATTGTATTGTGTTTTGTATTTCTTTCGTATGGACTTTACTTTGTATTTTCTGTTGGCCTAAGTCTAAAAGCCCAGTTACATTTTGTACATATTTATTCGACACTATACGCTGTAGAGCATGAGAGATTGGTCATTATGAAAGAATTTACTTTACCCTTTTTATGGTATCAGAGCTCGAGGCGATTCCGGATCTGATTTTTTCTCTCGTTTCTTTAATTTCTCTTTTTCTAATTTCATATGGCCACGGATGGATCAGAATCGAACAATTCAGGGGTTCTTCCTTAAGGAATTCAAGCAATTAATTTTCATGATCCGTATTATCTCTCCAATTCAGATCATCCTGGAATGCAACTAAGTAATCATATATTAACTGGATCAAATTTTCTTAATTGGTCGATAACAGTCAGAATGGTGATAATTTCTAGGAATAAATTGCAATTCGTTGATGGTACTTTACCTATGCCGTTAGCTGGATCCAATGATTATCAGAAATAGATCAGGAATGACTATATGGTAATTTCCTGGATTTTAAATTCCATAGAAATGATTGTATTAGAAAGTTTCATATTCGTTGATTCCTCTGCGCAATTATGGAAGGAGTTGAGAGAAAGATTTGGGCAAACGACTGCTTCAAGATAGTTTGAGTTGCATCAAAGTTTAACATCAACTTTTCAGAATGAACTGAAGTTTGTTGAATACTATGGTAAGCTGAAAACTATTCGGGATCAATTACAAATGTTTGAAGGTTTTCCAGAGTGTACATGTGGTGTATTAAAGGATTGTTCATGTGGAATTTTGAAGAAAATCCTTGAGAATGAGCAGAGAAACAAATTAATGCAATTCTTGTCTGGTCTCACGAAGGAATATGATCAAGTGAAGACCGATATTTTAAGTTTTGATCTCCTGCTACTGTTCATAAGGCGTATTACATCTTGCAACAAGTTGAACATCAGAATAAAATAGGAGAAAAAACAGGAATTCAACCTGAGATGAGTGCTTTCAATGTTATGAAGTTTTCATTTAAACCAGGTTTTTAGAATTTTAAAAGGGAATATAAAAGACAGAAAAGTGAGTTGTACTGTGAGAATTGCAAGAAAAAGGGTCATGCAATAGAGCAATGTTTCAAGATTATTGGATACCCTGAATGTTGGCCTAAAGAAGGAATTACTAAAACAATGTTGACTCAAAAGATTGTTAATACTGCTGAAGCTTCTTCTGATCAAGGTGTACTTGGAGCTAATCCTCAATCTGGTAATTCTTCGAATGCAGTTGTTAACATTGACAGTTCTGAAGGGGAATAATTTGATCCAGTAATGGTGTCTACTTTATATGCATAAGTCATGAAGATAGTGCATGAATCAGCTGCTTCTTCACAAATTCAGGACAATCCCTTAGAATCTGCATTCAATTATGTAGGTAATTGTTCTTCCAGAACTGAAAATAGTATTGAAAAATTAAATGACTAGAATTCCTGGATAATAGATACATGTGCCACAGATTATTTGGCCTCTAACATAACATGTTTTGCTTCATTAAAGAAAATTAAAAATCCTATTAATGTAAGTTTGCTTGATGGTTCTACTATTCTTATCAATCATACTGGTACTGTAATTTTAAATTCAAAATTGCAGTTACAAAATGTTCAATATACTCCTACATTCAAAAATAATGCAACAACCCGGAAAATCAGAACCAATTTAAAATTTTTATTTTGGCAATTTTGATGAATTTTGAATATTTAAAATGATTTATTTTAAATAATAACGACAAGAAATTTATTTTGAATTGAATTAGAACATATATATTTATTTGAGTCGAAGTTAGAATATAGATATATATATTTTAATTATAAAAGGAATTAAGAATGGCGCAGTAGTTTGAAAATTCGATTTCAAATTTCAAATGAATGTACAGGATTCAAAATAAACCGGATTTTAGCAAAACCAAAAATATTAGAATCTATTTGAAAATATCCTTCCAATGAATCTGAAAAATTGAAATTTCATAGCGGGAATAAAAAGTTATATCCAGTTGAAATTTCAGAATAGTCGCTATGGAAATATGACCCTTAAAATAATGGACATTTTGAAAACGATCTCCGTTTTTGACGAGACTACTTTTATCGGATCCGGGATGTCAAGTTATTGCTAGACTCCAAAATTCATAATTTTTGGGGTCAATATGTGAGTGTTGCTAAGTAAAACGTGTTTTGATAGTTTCAGTCAATTTGGATCGACCAGAAAATGACCATTTTTCAAACGGTCTTCAAATTTGATGAAATTAATTTTGTTAGGACTGTATCGTCAATACGAAGCTAGAAATAATTTTCTGGAATTCTCAGAGTCCGTATGTGACCCTGGTAAATTAAAATGTATGTTTAAATTAAATATATAATGATTTATAATTTAATTCAAAGAAAAACTAATCGTAACAAACAAATTGGGTTACGATACATAATGCATTATGTTCGGAATGGGGGTAATTAGCTAGGGGCGACACTCGTTGGGTCTCGTTTGGGGTTCAAAATAAAAAGTTAATTTTAGAAAAAAATTAAATAAAAAAATTATATAAACCTATCCCTCCCCCAACCTTAAGTCAACACCCCATCACTCAGTCAAAATAAGAAAACCTGCACCCCCTTTTACCCAGCCCGATTCCCACCGCTCCCCTTCACGTCACGCCCACCGCCGCTGACGACGCCTCCCCGCTGCACCTCCTCCTCTCCTCCATTCCCTCTTCCTCTCTCTGAAAACCGAACCCGAAGGCACCCAGCACCCCCCCCCAACGAGAAGAACGATGTCGCTTCGCCACTAAGCTCAGTCGAGCTCCGCCTTCTCCCTTTCGATCTCGCATAGACCAGCAATGACGGGACCAGCGAGCACCTCCGATTAGCGAACCCGCCTCGTTCTTGGATCCAACCAGCGATAGAAGACTGTAAGTTTTCGGATCTATAATTCTTTGATTTAGAAAATACGATTTTTCTTTGATATGAAAATGGATTTTTCTTTGTCAATGAAAATATGATTTCTTGGTTGATAATAATATGATTTTTTTTAAAAACTGAAATTAATATGATTTTTAATTTTAGAAATAGGATTTTTAGTTTTAGAAAAATACGTTTCATTTTGACATAAAAAATATAGATTTTTCTATAGAAAAATGGAGATTTTTCATTAGAGAAAAGGTACGATCTTTCATTGTATAAAGACATGATCTTTCATTGTATAAAAATATGAATTCTTTGATGTTAAAAATATGAGTTCTTTGATGTTAATAATATGATTTTTCATTATGGAAGAATACGATTTTTAGTTTTGACAAATATAAAGATTCGATTTTTTTACTATGAAGTAACAAGTATAAAAATTCGATTTTTATGTATGAAGATTTGAAATAAAAATTCGATTTTTATGTGAGGAGATTTGAAATAAAAATACGATTTTTATAATATAGATTTGAATTGTGAATATGATTTTTAATAGGCATAGCTTTGAATAAAAATGTGATTTTTATTTATAGATAACGATTGAAATAAAAATGCGATATATATATATATATCATCGTTATAGGAAAATACAATTTTTCATCGTATAAAAGAAATATTTTTAGATTAGATAAAAATGGGATTTTTATCGTATGTATGAAATAAATTATAATTCTATAAAAATATGATTTTCAGATTATACATGCGATGAATAAAATAGAAGCGATTGGGTTGATTCTCTAAAGCTCGAATTCGCGTTGCGGAAGCATTAAATAAAGAATGATGGAGTGGAACCCAAAGGTGAGAACTCTTCACTATAATTTTCTTATACAACTATTTGTTTTATAACTGCATATATGAACTGTTCCCCCTTCGTCCACAGACCATGGACGACTTGTTTAATTGTCTGATTTGATTGATTAGATTATTTGGTTGAATTTGATTGTCTGGGTGAAAAGAATTAAATAGAATTGTTATATGTGTATGGCGCGAGCCAATACCAGGAGATAGGTAATGCTAAACATTACCCGATTTTGATATCGCGCCGTTATGCCGCCAAAATTTTCTAAAATATGTTAGAACAATAAATAATATTATTTTTATCGTGTAAAGGAATTGAATAAATATTTTATTGATAAAAATATAATTTTTAACGTGTGTATGAATAAAATAAATATTCATTTACAAATCAGACGGTTTGTTTATGTACACCCATTTGACTGCTATGTATTGGGACGATAAATTTTACACATCGCCCAACTGCACAAATAAAATTCATTAATTGTTGATTGAAAGCCCACACGGGTATTGGGATGATATTGGACATACACTAATCCCAATATTTAGTTGTATGTCAATCGATTGGTTGACAAGCTGTGTAAGCGTTGAATATTTATATTTAATGCTTATACGGTGTAGAATGCACTCTGGATGATGGTTGATTGTTTATTATTGTGGTTATACACATTTGTTGTGTGAAATCCATATAATAACATTATATGGTAATTGACTGTGTCTGATTCCAGTTCAGAAAGAATAAATATTTTAAAATAACTAATATTTTAAGAAAATGAATATTTTAAAATAATATTCAGTAAAAGATCAAAATCTGATTTTGATGTCCGATTTGGGATGAACACGAAAATATTTAAATATATAAAGCCGTGTTGATTTAATCGACGCCATTTTGACGTGAACGATATTTATATCGATTTTATTCATTTCTATAATGAATATCGAAAAGGAGAAGATTTCAAAATCTAATATTTTGAAAATATTATCATTTATATATCGATGATATGGAATATTCAATTTTGACTTAAAATTGAATATGAAGTTGGAATCGTTTCAAAAATGAGTTTAAAATGGTTTATAATATATGTTTTAAATGGAAATCGACGAAATAAATATAATATATTATATATATATAATGACCTGAATAGAACGCGCCGCGCCGCGACAGTTCGCGAATTTCGACCATTGACTTCGAATGGACATTACGGGAGATTCGACCTTCGGATTCTCCTAAAACCGGGACCGTTGGGTTCGTATCGAAATGAGCTTTCTAATGAATATAAGAAATTAGAAATCTAATGGTTGGATTTGGAATTATGTCCAAACCAAATTTTGAAAAGGTCGCTGTAAGTGCAGCTCGATGGCCGTTTATGGAAATCGACTGTACGGGCCTTGATAAAATTATTAAAAATATCAATAATTTGTGTAAAATCATAATAAATGATTTGGAAAGAATTGGGATGAAAAATTCCCTATTTGAAGAGATAGAAATACGTTTTTATCGAAATGAACTAGTTATTAAATAGAATTATGTTCCAATTATTTTTAAATAAATAAATTGGATTTGAAATGATTTTAAAAATAACCAGAATTTCTAATATATGAATTAGAATGGATTTGAATCGAAATTATTTTCGGAATATTTCGATTTTGGATTCCGTGATTATACGGACATTGTGGAGGAATTTGGAAGATATATATCGTTATTCCGATACGATGTTTGTTGAGTTTAGAATTTGATATTGAATATAAGCCGATATATTTTCTATTCAGAGTCTTGTATTTAATATCAAATGAGATTTTGGGTTTGTCATGAACGGTGTCTTCAGTAATCTTGAACCCCATGTGAAGAGAATAAATCTTTTAGTTAAGATTGTTAGAGTTTCCAATTATATCTAATAATTGGAATAAAATGGAATGTGAATTGGGTTTATCGTGAATTATGTTTTTAACGACATTCGTTTTTTAACCCGATTTACAGTGAAATGTGATTTAGAATTTATAAATCTTTTGTTAAGATTTAAAGGAGATTTTCCAAAGTAAAGTTTTCCAATTTAATAAAATAAATTGGAATGAAATTCGATTTTGTAATAATCGGAGTGAATTTCTGTGGAGGAAGACTGCAAATATATATGGAATTTAAAAGGTTTTGCCGTTATTCCATTTATATTATTAGTCGGATATGGAAGTTTATATCGATTATATATATTGATCTGTTTTCCGTGAAGATTCCATAATTAATGGAATGTGATTTTGGGTTTATCGTGAGTTGTGTTTTAAATGAAATTAGTTCTTTAACCTAGTTAAAGACATGATTTATGTAATAACCCGAAAATTCTGAGCCAATTTAAAATTTTTATTTTGGCAATTTTGATGAATTTTGAATATTTAAAATGAATTATTTTAAATAATATCTACGAGAAATTTATTTTGAATAGAATTCGAACATATATATTTATATAGATCGTCGTTAGAATATAAATATTTTATTTTAATTATAAAAGGAATTGAAAATGGCACGGTAGTTCGATAATTCGATTTCAAAGTTCAAATGAATGTACCGGGTGCAAAATAAACCGGATTTTGGTGAAACCAAAAATATTAGAATCTATTTGAGAATATCTTTCCAACGAATCCGGGAAACCGAAATTTCATAGCGGGGATAAAAAGTTATGCCCATTTGAAATTTCAGAACAGTCGCTATGGAATTCGGGCCCTTAAAAATGGCAATTTTGCAAACGACCTCGGTTTTCGACGAAACCACTTTTGTTGGATCCGGGATGTCAAATTATTGCTAGGTTTCAAAATTCGTAATTTTTCAAATCAATATGTGAGCATGACAAAGGAAAACACATTTGACCGGTTTCAGTTGATTTTAATCGACTGGAAAATGGCCATTTTTCAAACGGTCTCGGAATTTGACGAAATTAGCTTTGTTAGGACCGTACCATCAATACGAAGCTAGAAAATATTTTTCTGGAATTTTTCGAGTTAGTATGTGACCCCAGTAAATTGAAATGCGCGTTCAAATTCAATATATAGAATTATTTTTTGATTTTGACGAAAACTGATCGAAACAATCAAATCAGCTTACGATACATATCCCATTTTGTTCGAAATGGGGAAAATTAGCTAGGGATGACAGTCGGTGGGTTCGATTTCGAGGTCGAGATAAAAAGTTGTTTTTTGAAAATTAATTAATATATAATTATATAATTACCTCTCTACCTCACTCTCTCTCTCTCTCTCTCTTCTATTGTACTTCTGATCGGAAAAAAGGTGAAACGACCCGAACTTCCCCGGTCTCCGAAGAGATGAGAAAGAACGAATTACTGTGAGGACAAGACAAATCAGAACACAAACGGAAGAACATTTCATTGCTATTACAACAATTCCATAAGAATACAAGAATATACAGAGTATGAATGAATAAATTACATTCGATAAATATCAGAGATTACAATAAATTACATAGCAGCGGGAAAACAATAGAAAACACAACTGAAAGTGATACACGGATACAGAGCTTTTCGAGCATCGTTCCAGCTGTAAATCAGGATCCTGGGAATATAAATCTGCAAAACCAAAACTACTAGCTGCCCGTGTAGAAAATAGGGGCACCCAGAGTTTAGATTAAAACAATAAACTCCAGGTCAGTCATGTGACTGGTGTGAGAACTAAAACAGTTATTTAAAGCTTTACTTTAAAAGAGAGTAATTCAAGGGACCACGCCGTATAACACGGAACGGGTTTCCTCCCAAGAATACAAGTGCATATAAATAAACAGCGCAATGCTTTTTCTAAAAATGAAGCTATTATAAGACCCAGGTCCCATCACACAATGCAACGCAAGCCGTAGGATAGGGTTTTCCCTTATAATAGTCAAACATGCTTGGTACGTTTAAAACAAATCATTTGATACTATTATAAGTGTATAGTGTCAAAACAATTTCAATCATAAATATCAATCCTAGGCGACATGGGTACCATCTATCATGTCGCTATACTAGGCTCTACAAATAAAACCGAGATACACGTATTGGAAATTGGATTTCCGTCATGAGTCGAGGCAAGGGGCAAGCTCCTCTCCGCTTCGAGACACTCTAGCAAATGCATCGGGACTACACACTCTGGGTAACCCCTGGATGCTTCAGGGCCGGTCCTCTCTTACGTTTGAGGATTAGTATTCCAGAACACACGTTTCCCGGTCCTTATACACCTAAAATCGAGGCGCCTCATCCAACAACCACATAGGTGAAAAGTATATAAATGTCAGGGCTGGTAAGTCACTGACACCACCAAAGCTAGAAAGAAACGTCGTGCTCTCCCTGCAGTCCTTATCCCGTTTTTGACTCATACCGAGGTGTGAGGCTCGCGAATTCACGTCATACACAAAGCTACGCCACAAAGGCCGTGCTTTGATCATCAACCACAAGACTTTGCTTTTCAACAGAAGCCTTGATCCATGCAACTCAGCGTGCCACACAGGCAATTCATGCCATGCGATTGATATCTATCGATATATAACCTCTAAGCTCGTATGTCTCAGAGAAGGGCGTTAAGCAAGAGAATAAATTCTCCGCCGCCAAACAGATATATATTTAACAAAAATCAATCAACACAGAATAAAATCCAATGTCAGACACACAATCCATTTACAAGTTCGTTCTGGGTCTGAACGAAACCGGAGGCACTTTCCTCGCATATCCATCGATCTCCAAGTACGTCTGGACGACCACCAACTGATTCCCTCATCTTGGGTGTACAGCCCAATCAAGATCATCAGTAATCACCCAAACGATGTGAAGACTTCCGGTCTTCGACCACCGTCTTCATCTTTGACATATCGTCGAATCGGTTATTCAGAATGGGTATAAACCCGGCCTTTCCGAACAACCCGCGTATATTAAAACAAATGTTACCCAAACACAACATACGCCTCATTCCAATTCATCAGTCACTAACCGTAAATCAGTAAGAGAGCAATTCCCCAAATATTAACCCCGAAGGCCGAAACCAACATCAGATCAATACCCAGGAAACCATTCTTCTTAACTAACCTACAGCTAGTTTCCAAATTTCACATTCTTAGGGAAAAGTTCCCATTAATTTTATCCAAGATAAATTCTTTGAATTTATTCTTTAATCTTCCTTTGGATGTCATTTCAAACCAAATTATGGTTTTCCAAACTAGTCGAGATTAGCGGACCACACCGAAGTAATTATTTATTTTATTTCCCAATCCCAACCTATTCATCCCATGAAGCAAAACTGGTAATACTCCACATCTAATACCACGGTGTTATTGGTAAAATTAATTACCCTTTCACGTTCAAATCTAATTAAAGATTTAACTATCGCTTTGGAGAAAAACTGGTGATACGCCATTCTCGCTCATTTTTCCAAATTTGATAATTTAAATTATCAATTCACATTTCAATCTAATTGCAGATTCATTAAAACTCCCTTTTACTGGGTTAAAGAACTAATGTCATTTAAAACACAGTTCACGATAAACCCAAATCACATTCTATTTATCACCGGGTTAAAGAACTAGTGTTATTTAAAACACCGTTCACAATAAACCCACAAATCAATTCTATTTAAAACCCGTTTCAAATCCAATTTATTTATTTAAAAATAAACGGGTTTAATTTTAGTTCAAAACTAGTTCATTTCGATAAAAATCTATTTTTGTCTTTACAAATGTGGGATTTTTCATCCCAGTTCTTCACAAATCATTTCTTATGATTTTACACAAATTATTACTATTTTTGATAATTTTATCAAGGCCCGTACCATCGATTTCCAACAATGGCCATCGAACTGCACTTACAGCGGCCTTTTCTAAATTTGATTTGGACGTATCTCCAAATCCAACCGTTAGATTTCAAATTTCTAATATTTGTTAGAAAGCTCTTTTCGATACGAACCCAACGGTTCCGGTTTTAGGAGAATCCGACGGTCGGATCTCCCGCAACGTCAATTCGAAGTTAATGGTCGAAATTCACGAACTACCGCGGCGCGGCGCGTTCTATTCAGGCCATTATATTATATATATAATATATATTTCGTCGATTACTATTTAAAACGAATTTTATAAATAGTTTTAAATTCGTTTCAAAAACAATTTCAACTTCCAATTCAAATTCAAATCAAAATTGAATTTTCCTTTATAAATTCGTTTTAAATTCATTTCAATTCAATTCGAATTTCAAATTCATTTCAATTCAATTCAAATTTCAAATTCATTTCAATTCAATTCGAATTTCAAATTCATTTCAATTCAATTCGAATTTCAAATTCATTTCAATTCAATTCAAATCAAATTCGTTTCCTATTCAATTCAATTCAAATTCGTTTTCTATTCAATTCAAATCAAATTCGTTTTCTATTTATTCGATTTTTAAATCTCTTTTCAATATTCATTATAAAACGAATATAATCGATATAAATATCGTTCGCGTCAAAATAGCGCATCTCTAATCAACACGGCTTTATATATTTCAATAATTCCGTTATTCTATTCAACAAATGAATATTTATTCTATTCAATACCTGAATCTATATTTTTGTCAACACACGACTAATCTCAACGAATGAGTACTGTCCATATATGACTATTTTTGTTATTTGATATATTTTATAAAAATTATGGTATCTGTCATTTGATTTAAGTCAGACTCCAACCGTAAAGTAGTAAGAGGACGATTCCCTAAATATTAACCCCGCAGGCCGAAACCAACATCAGATCAATACCCAGGAGACCACTCATCTTATCTATTTTCCAGTTAGTTTCTAATTTTCTATAGGATAAAGATATAAATTTTATTGTTAAAATATTTCGTTCAACACATGACTAATCTCAATGGATGAGTACTGTCAACACATGAACCTTTATTTTATAAAGATAAAGATGTAAATTTTATTGTTAAAATATTTCGTTCAACACATGACTAATCTCAACGGATGAGTACTGTCAACACATGAACCTTTATTTTATAAAGATAAAGATGTAAATTTTATTGTTAAAATATTTCGTTCAACACATGACTAATCTCAACGGATGAGTACTATCAACACATGAACCTTTATTTTATAATATTCTTTATTTTCCCGATTGGAATGAGGCCCAATCAATTACCATATAAAGTTAATTATACGGATTCCATACAACACATGTATATAGTAGCAACGATAAAAAATCAACCATCATCCAAAGTGCACTACACTGTATTCTAAAAAGTAACTGACTTACAAAACAAAGGAAAATCTTGTTTTCATGCCTAAGCCATACATCACTATACACCCTAATATTCTTCTTCCAAATCATAAACTATCATATATATATATATATGTCCCAATTTTAGATCTTAGACCACAACATGTACTATGCCTTATATTTACAGTTCAATTTACGTGCCAAATCCCAAGTCATATGTCCAATACTTTATGTCTCAAATCTCAGTCATATGTCCAATACTTTATGCCTCAAATCTCAAGTCATATGTCCAATACTTTATGTCTCAAATCCCAAGTCATATGTTCGATACACTTTATGTTTTGAATACAACATGTGTTATGTCCTCAAATCAGTTACAACTCAATTATTCCCAATTTTATTTCCAACGTACGTTCATCTCTTATGCGATCTGGCTCAGGCTCGCAGTAGCCTAGCTATAAAACAAAAAGGGGAGAAGGAAAGAAGAGACAAATAATGGACATAATATTATCAACGAGATAGATCCAAAGGATATAGAAAGACAGGCATAATATCAGATCCAGATTTATTACAATGTTAGAATCACAATTAACTTTTATTTCTGAAAGAAACGTGAACTTACAAATTATAGAACGGTCTTGAATTCTGGGATCTATATTCTAAAACTGAATAGCTTTCCCTTGAAGTAGACTAATTTAGATTTGATTCTTAGAAATAGTTGTTGAAGTCATTGAATTAGCCTTCGAATCTCTACTTGAATTATAAACTTGATTTCTACGAAGAGCTTGAGCAGCATAACCCCATCTTTGATTTATTTTGATATTAATTAGGGTAGAGTATAGGCAAAATGAAGTTGTGTGGAGAGAAAGTGAGGTTTTGGGGTGTTTAAATAGCTTAGGAGGAACGAATCTGGTCAGAACGGGCGTCCAAATGCAAAAAAATGAATCTGTCCACGGATCTGGAAAAGGGCTAGTCGACCTGGGTCCTGGGTCCTGGGCGGGAAATTTCCCGCCCTACCCGGATGTGTGATTTGAATTTCGAAACTTTAAATTTGAATTCAGGATGGTTTTTATTTTAAATTCCTAAAACTTCTAAGTGCCATAACTTCTTCAAACGGAGTCCGATTTACACAAACTCGGACTCTATCTCAAGCAGAATTCCGAGACGAACGCAATGGCATAACCCGTTTTCCTTAATTATTCTCTTAAAAATTAAGTATACTCTAATTTTTTAGTTTAATATTCACAGAAAATACGGGGTGTTACACTTCTCCTTCCCTCCTCCTCCATAATTTTTAGCAAAAAAATGAGAAGAACTTTTAGAGCAATCCGAGATAGCGGAAGTCGCAGTGCTGGAAATGTACCGGCACAAGAATAAAATGTTCCAATTGAAGAAAATATCGCTCCTCCAACAAGAGGAGATGTAATTAGGAGATGAACAACTAGACGGGAAGTAGAGCTAGATATGGATATTGATAAGAATTTAGGATGCGACAAAGTACTGAGCAATTTTTGTGTACTTCCCAACGAAGAAGAGCATGTAACCACATGCGTTGTAGATTTTGTAAGTTATCTACTTTTTGTTTATCAATAATAGTATCTTTATATAGATTAGAAATTTAAATATCGTCCTATTTATAACTAGGCACAACAAGATAGAACGCATGGTTTATGGACAAGCGTTATCGTTTATTTGACACGATTTGCAACTACGGTACGATAGGCACTATACACACGTTTCTCAGTGAAGTGAGGCTTAATGGTTTCATTAGTATGTGTTCACTTAACTATCATCAAATATAATAGCTTCATTTACCCGTAAATTAATTTTTTAGGTAAACGAATCTTTTAAATTTGGATGTTCAATTGACTGGAGCGTTAGCCTTCTGTTAGTGGAAGACCACCCATACGTTTCATTTTGGGTTTGGAGAGTTAGGCATCACCCCTTTATACCTTACTTTGCTTCATAGATTTTCGATAAGATTGGGTGAGTCATTACCATATGATATCAACGCTTAACCTCTTATCGACTCTTCTACCTCATTTTGACTTCCAAATGGGTTGACTTCTGGACTACAATTGCGAGTTAGTTGCATTAGGAAGACAATCCTAAATTTAGTCACTGTACACGGCGAAGAAGACAACCTTTTGGAGATACCATGGCTGTTTATTATATATTTAATGGGAAACTTATTTTTTTCAAACACGTTGCCGGCTGGGCATGTAACAACGGTTGCATATTTGACCTTTGATAGTCCAGTTGTATATAATTAGGGAACTCAAGTCCTAGCATACCTGTATCGCACCTTAGACCATCAGGGTGTTGTTAAGGAGAGATCTACATCTATTATGGGTTTTTGGCAGGTTTTACTATATTGGTACTACAGGTACTTCCGTAATATGACTTATTCGACACTGGTCCCAGCTTTATCCCTATTCTTTCCTCGAGTGAGGGCATGGGCTCGTGAGAATAGAAGACCCATGCAAGGAGGTCAGGCCCATCACATATTTGCAGTGGTTCATAATCAAATCGAGTTACACACCGCACGTGAGACTATCATTTGGTATCCTCACGAGGCTTTACCTTATTTGACATATGAGGGTGTGGTTCATACTGCATTGCTTACGATGAGACGTTTTCCTTTAGTGTCATCTACTCCCACCGGTGGTTGTTACTAGTTCCTTGAGGAACATCGTTGGAGGCAGATATTAGAAGGTGATTTCATGCCTGATAATCCATATACAGATACACCTTTCTTACTGGTGTATAAGACCGCCGAACTGTCGGTTTGGCAGCAACTCAGGATCATGAGTGGTGACCATTTAATTATTTCAGCATTCCCAATTTGGACTATGTAGTATTTTAGTGTAGCTTCTACACTCCAGCGCATATGACTCATATGGTTCATGCGGCAGTCATTGATTTGGTTGGACCCTCAACTACTAGACATGTTATTGTTTCCTCGGTGTTTCCAGACTTGGCTCAGAGCACGCAGTTATATCAACCTCCACTTCAGGCAGGAGATTATGGTTGAATAATGGGTATTCCTACAGTAACATGTAGTGATAGATATGTGGATATTCCTTGCATACAGGTTACTTAGTACCCAAACCTAGCTTCTTTTTCGTATGAGGATTTATATCAGATGCAATTAGGGCTTAAACAAGTTATGTACGCTGAGCGTCGACGTAGCATAGATGATTTGACAACTCGTATTAACGAGCTTACTACCGCTAATGAGGAGCGATACCATCCTAGGTCTCGAGGTGGTATTGATGAGGACATAGTTGGTCTTGATGATACTGACTTTGATGATATATAGATTGACTGTAGTCTTTCTTGTTATGTTATTGTTGATGTTGATGTTATTGTTTTATCTTTATACATTACTGTATTATCACTGTCATTTCTATTATCTGTATGGTACTGTTGTATTATCATTACATGTTGTGGTGATGATGTTATGTTGTTGATGGTGATTATGTTACTGTTGTATTATCATTACATGTGGTAGTGCTGAATACATTGTTGATGATGGTTATCTTATGGTTTGTAATGATGTTGTTTTATGGTTGCTATTTTTACATCACTGCTTATAAATAGTCTCCTTCATTCTTCGTAACATGAAATCTAAACTTCCACATAAAAATGTCCACCATTAATTGGACTTCTTCGGAGTTACCTGTACTTGTGAAAGCATATACTGACGTTGATCGCATATGTGATATTAGGTGGCTTGTAAGCCATGGAATGTTTTGGAACATGATCCAAGAAGCTTACAACAACCATCCCGACTTCCCTGTGGGTTGGTTTTGTTTAGAAATTCATAATACACATAGCGCTTTTATGTACAATAACAACAACAAAGCCATATATCCCAAAAAAGTTGGGGTTAGCTAGATATGGAACCCAAAATAAAAATAAAAATAAAAGAAATAATACTGATAATAATATATATGGGCTTAAAATAACCAAACAGATAAAAAGACGTCTGAAAAAGTTTTTTTTTCAAAAAAAAGGTTCAATAAAAGTGAAATAAAGTCTAAAATAGTAATTAAAAAAAGGTTCAACAAAAGTGAAATAAAGTCTAAAATAATCAAACAGATAAAAAAACCCCTAAGGTTCTGGTACATGGATTGCCAACTTCCATGCACTCCTATCCACTACCAGCTCCTCAGATATACTCCAATTACTTAAATCCCTCTTTATTATCTCCTCCCATGTCCTTTTAAGTCGACCTCTACCCCTCTTTGGGCCTTCGGCGCGGCCTATAATTCCAACGCGCACAGGTGCATCGTATGATCTACGTTGGATATGTCCAAACCATCTCAAGCGGTATCAGACTAGCTTCTCTTCAACTGGTGCAACTCCAAGTTTTTACCGAATATCCTCATTTCTGATCCGATCTCGTTTGGTATACCCACAGCTCCAGCGCAACATCCGCATCTCTGCTACACTTATCTTTTGAACGTGTTGCCTCTTAGTAGACCAACATTCTGCACCATATAACATTGCAGGCCTGATTGTTGTCCTATAGAATTTGCCTTTAAGCTTCTGAGGAATCTTCCTATCATAGAGAATGCCAGATGGTAGTCGCCATTTCACCCATCCTTCTTGAATTCTAAAACTAACATCCTTATCAATCTCTCATCAAACTGCAACATAGATCCTAAGTATCGAAACGATTCCTTCTTGGGTACTATTCTACCGGCCAGGGTGACCTCTCCGTCATCTGAGCTGACACCGCTAAACTCACACTTCATATACTCTGTTTTAGTCCTGCTAAGCCTGAAACCCTTTGATTCCAAGGTCTCCCTCCACAACTCCAGTTGTCGATCAACCCCTGTTCTACTCTCATCAATCAGCACAACATCATCGACAAAGATCATACACCAAGGGATCTCCCTTTGTATATCTTTTGTGATTTCATCCATCATTAATGCAAAAATATAGAGGCTCAAAGCCGAACCTTGATGTCACCCTATGTTAATTGGAAAGTCTCTAGTCTCACCGTCGCATGCCCAGACACTAGTCACAACCCCCTCATACATATCCTTGATAAGGGTAATATACTTTGATGGCACTCTCTTCCTTTCTAGCGCCCACCACATAACCCTCCTCGGCACTTTGTCATAAGCTTTCTCCAAGTCAATAAAAACCATGTGAAGATCTTTCTTCTGCTCCCTGTATCTCTCCATAAGTTGCCGAACTAAGAAAATCGCCTCAGTGGTTAACCTTCCAGGCATAAAACCAAATTGATTCCTAGAGACACTTGTCAACCTCCTCAAATGCTGCTCGCAAACTCTCTCCAAAAGCTTCATTGTATGACTCATAAGCTTAATTCCTCTATAGTTTGTGCAACTTTGAATATCCCCCTTATTCTTGAAGATTGGAACTAAAATGCTTCTCCTCCACTCATCTGGCATTTTGTTTGATTTGAAAATATTATTAAACAACTTAGTTAGCCATGTTATCCCTGCATCTCCAAAGCATCTCCACACCTCAATAGGAATGTCATCAGGCCCTACCGACTTGCCTGATTTCATCTGTTTCAACGCCCCCTTTACCTCAGCTTCTTGAAATCTCCGCACAAAATGTCTATTGGTGTTGTCGGCAAAGTCTTCCAACTCGATCGAAGAGCTATCGCTTTTTTCATTGAAAAGCTTATCAAAGTATTCTCTCCACCTATTCTTTATCTGATCGTCCTTCACCAAAAGTCTATCATTCTTGTCCTTAATGCATTTAACCTGATTGAAGCCTTGTCCTCCTTTCGCGTAGTCTAGCTATTCTATAAACGTCTTTTTCACCCTCCTTTGTACTTAGCCTTTGATACAAATCTTCGAACGCTCGTCCTCTTGCTTCACTCACTGCTCTCTTTGCAGTCTTCTTTGCCACTTTGTACCTGTGCTTGTTCTCTTCACTTCTATGATGGTGCATGCATTTGTAGCATTCCTTCTTCTCTTTGATAGCCTTTTGCACGTCGTCATTCCACTACCACGAATCCTTGGGTTCTCGCTTGCTTCCTTTAGTTATCCTAAATACCTCAGTAGCGACTCTTCGAATGCAAGTTGCCATCACATTCACATGCCATTTGCTTCTCCTTTTACATTCCAAGCCCCTTCTCCTATCACTCTATCTTTAAACACACGTGAAGCATCTCCTTTGAGTTTCCACCATTTTGTCCTGTTAATCCTCACTCTCTTATCCTTCACCATCCGAAGGCAAAACACGCATACTAAGAGTTGGTGTTGTGAGACGACACATTCTCCAGGTATGACTTGCAATCAACACAATCCCGTTTACTGTCTCTTCTAGTTAGGACAAAGTCAATCTGGCTAGCCTGTTGTCCGCTATTGAAGGTAATCAGATGTGATTACCTCTTTCTAAAAAAGGTATTAGCAATCATGAGATCAAAAGAGAGAGTGAAATTCAATATATCTTCACCCTCTTGGTTCCTACTGCCAAAGCCAAAACCACCATGCACTCGCTCAAAACCCCTGCTAGATGAGCCAACATGGCCATTGAAGTCTTCTCCTATAAAAAGTTTCTCGCTAGTATGCACATTTCTAACCATGACATCCAAGTCTTCCCAAAATTTCCTCTTGGCTTCTTCACTTAGACCTACCTGTGGGGCATATGAACTAATGACATTCACAACCGCCTCACCAACTACTAACTTAACTAGGATGATCCTATCCCCTCGTCTTCTGACATCGACCACTTTGTTCTGAAGGTTCTTATCAATTAATATGCCTACCCCGTTCTTGTTACGTACTTCTCTCGTGTACCACAATTTGAAGCCAGTATCCTCTACCTCCTTCACCTTTTGACCCACCCATTTAGTCTCTTGAACGCACAAGATGTTAACCCGTCTCCTAATCATAGTATCCACTACTTCCCTTAATTTTCCTGTTAAGGACCCTACATTCCAACTACCTAACCGAACCCTACTATCGCCGACTAGCTTCCTTAACCCTCGCATCCACCGAGAAAAATGTGAGGACCCTTGCTCACTTATCACTACACCGGGGCGTCGGTGTAGCGCGCCACTAAGAGAATGGTGGCCCAGCCCTTGCATATTTAACACCATATCTGAGCCTCGATATAACGCATCGCTAAGAGGGTTACGCCCCAACGAAATATCATAAGGTTCCATATCCATAAGAGAGGCCAAGTTTTTACGTTGACTCGCCAAGCCTATCACAACCCTCCTAATTTACCCTGGCTTGGGACAGGCTGCATAGATAACTACACAGGCGAAGTTACATGGCGCTTTTATTGTAACGACCCAAAAATTATTAATAAATATTTGATGGAAAATAAATATTTAAAACGATTTATTTAAAACGGTTTACAAGTTAGAATTTATTTAAAACGAAGTTTGAACGTATAAGTTTATATTAATTATAAAATGAACTCATAACGCCATTGTAGTTCAAAATATTTAATTTTGAATTTCAATTGAATGTACAAAATTCGATATAAGTCGGATTTCTGTGAAACAAAAAAATTAAAATCTATTTAATTATATCTTTCTAATGAATGTGAAAAATTGAGATTTCGAGTCATAAATTGTAAGTTATGTCCAAATTTGAATTTTAAGTAGTCGCTGAAATCATTTATAAATTATAACGATTTATTAAATAAAATAAAAGAATTTTATTATAAATTGATATCGATTTGGCTTGAATTTTCAAAACATCGAGTTATAATCCTATATATGTTTATTTTAGAGTCACATTATATTTTATTTGGATATATACGATATTATTAATTTATTATATTTAAATTAAGCTGTTTTTGAATTTATTTATATTTTATTAGTTTTATTCTGGGCTTAAAAATAGCCATTTTTCAAACAACCTCTGTTTTCGATGAAACTAATTTTATCGGATTCAGGAACATCAAATTATTTTTAAATTTAAAATTTCAGATCAATTGGAGTTCATATGTAAGCGTTTGAAATCTAAACGCGTATTGAAATTTAGTTAGAATTCAATAAAGGCTAGGAACAAGGCCATTTTTCAAATGGCCTCCAAATTCGACGAGACTAGGCTCGCTAGAACCGTAATTGTGAAATATAGCGAGATTTCAAATTTTGTAATTTTTGGGGTTAGTATGTGGTCGTAGCAAAATAAAACGCGTTGAACTTCAATATTTAACGTTATATTGATTTATATTTTAATTTTAAGAAAAACTGATTGAAACGATCGAATTAGCTGCTGAAACATATTCCGTTGTGTCTGGAATGATTTGGTTAGGGGCAATAGTCGTTGGGATTTTTTGGAGTTCGGGGTGTTAAACTTTGACGCTAAGCAAAATTTCGATAAAATATTAATAAAGATATTAAATACCCTACTTTTATAACCCTAAACCTAACTCCATCTTCCAGCGTCGCCACTTGCAGATCCATGGCAAAAATGCTTCGAAATAAATTCCTCAATGTCTCCAAATATAATTCGAATTAACATATGGTTTACAACCGAAAATTATAGAGATTTTTATGAGTTTAATTCTACACGTATATAATTAAATTTCATGTTGTATGTTGTACGATATCATGGCTCAAAGCTGGCGTGTTCAGGTACGTCTTCATGGCCATGGCTGGTCCAGGCGATAGGCGAGGATGGTGGCACGCTTCCTGTCGCGGCGTTGGTTCGACTTCCCGTCGAGCGTGAGTGGTGCACGGTCGAGAGAGAGGAGACGAAGTGGGTTCGATGTCTATACCTTAAGAGAATACGATGGAGGAAGGTCAATGGTTAATTAAACCTTAACTTATTTTAGTTAATAAAAATAATTAAATTATTTAAAATTCAAATGTTCATATCTTTCTCAAACGAAAATAGAATCGAGCGAAACAACTTGCGTTGGAATCGTGACGAAAAGAGCTTCACAGTGAAGTCAGTTTGAACAAGATTTGAAGCCGTTCAAATTTTTAGGTAAATTAAAGTTGTTTTACAATGATTTCGAACCGATCAATGTGATAACCCTCTCACTTAACTGTTTTGTTATTATAATCATATTTAAATATATGTTGATTGCTTGTGATTGCAATGCTTGTTTTATGGTTGATGGATGTTGTTTACAGTTTTACTGTTATTATTAAATTGTAAATATAATCATTGAAGATGGAAATGCTTATATTATTATCATTAATTGATGGATGATAGTTGGTATGGAAGTTATTGATGTGTGAAATCCATATAAACTGAACTATATGGTAATTGGTTAAATCTCATTCCAATTTGAATTTAATTTGAATATTTTACTAATGAATTATTTAATGAAAAATGAAGATTTGAATTTTAAATTCAAATGAGTTTGGAAAGATTGTTTAAATGATTACGAATACATTTCGTAAATGTTAGAATTTGATTTGAATTAATTTTCAGTTAATTGAGGCATGTTTTCAATTTTAAATTGAAATGAATAGTAACAGATGAATGTGAATTCGAGTTAGGTATACAAATGACGTTTTTAGCTCAAAAGGATTTTTCCATCGATCTTATTTATTTTTATAACGCATATCGGAAAAGTTTTGATTTCAAAATCTAATATTTTGGAAAATATTGTTATTTTAATTTTATAATAATATAGCATATTCAATTTTAGTTTAAAATTCAATTAGGGATTGAATCGTTTTTAAAACGAATTTATTAAAGATTTACAAAATACATTTTTGATGAAGTTTATTTAAATGGTTCGAATTGAACGAATCGCACAACGATCCTTTGCGAATTTTGACCATTAAGTTCAAATTGACATACTGAGGGATCTAACCGTTGGATTTTGTCGAAACAAAAAAACTTGGGTCTGAAATGAAAAGATCTTTCAAATAAAATGGAATGTTTTAAAATTCAAAGATTATATTTTGAGATAAATTCAAATCAAATTTTAATAAAAACAGCGCTAGTGTCGTAAATGACCTGAAATCGGGTTTTGATGGATTAAGCTATTTTTAAATTATTAAATTTAGGGAATATTTATGATAAATCATAATAAATGATTTAAAAGTGATTTGGACTAAATAAATTTAGTTCTAGATTGTACAAAGCTATTTTGTAAAATTTAGCTACTTAACAAAAGTGATTAAACGGTTTATAGTTAATAATACTTCACCAAGTTAAGTTTTCCAAGATATGAATTCTGGATTTGAATGGAATAATATTCAGATATTTCGTTATTGGATTCCGTAATTATACGAATGTCGTTTTGAGGAATTTGGAAGATAGTGCTATCATTATTCCCTATACGGTATCTGTTGATTTCAGAATTTGACATTGAATATAGGTTGATATGATTTCTATTTGAAGCCTTATATTTAATATTAAACTAGATTTTGGGTTTGTCGTGAATGGTGTCTTCAGTAACACTGTTCTTAAATCCAGTCATAAGTGAAGTTTATATAACAAATCTTTTAATTAAGATTTAATTGAATTTTCCAAAGTGAAGTTTTCCAATTAATAAATATAATTGGAATTGAATGGAAATCGATTTAGTGATAATCGAGACGATCCTCTATGGAGGAAGGCTTTTACTATTTAAGGAATTTAAAAGGCTTTGTCGTTATTCTGTTTATGGTATTAGTCTGATACGGAAATTTATATTGATTGTGAGCTAATACGATTTCCATGAAAATTATATTTCTAATGGAAGTTTAATTTTGGGTTTATCGTGGACGATGTTTTAATTAATATTTGTTCTTTAAGCCAGTTAAAGGAAAGATGATTTCTCAAGTTTGAGTTTTAATCAATCTTTCAACAAAGATTTGAATGAATGAACTGGAGGTTAAAACTATGTTAGAGTTTTAATGAATCTTTAATTAGATTTGAAATGAAATGATAGTAGGTAATTATTTAACTTGCCAAACCCGAGGAGTGTTAAATATGGAGTACCACCAGTTTTGCTCTATGGGATGAATAGGATGAGAGTGAGATAACGATATGAGAGATTACTTTTCGTGGGGCTCGATAATCCCGATAAGGCTTATAAACCTTAATTTGATTTAAGTTTGCGAAAAGAGATTATATAATCTTTTAAAACGATTTCCAAGGAAAGATTTAAACATGAAGTTTAAATGATGTAATTTTTTTATAAGATCTAAGGGAGTAACTCCAATGTAAATAATATTTGAATAAAAGAATATTTTGAATCAGAATGAGGCGTATGATATGTTTGTATATCACCTGATTTTAATGATGCGACAGTTATTCGAAAAGACCGGGTTTTCACCCATTTTGAATAACTAATACGATGATTGTCGAAGATATTGAAGACAGTGGTTGAAGACTGGAGATCCTCACATTGTTTGGATTATTGCTGATGCCTTGGGTAGCTCCCGTTATAAGGTTAAAGTGACGGTCGTCCAAACATACTTGGAGATCGACCGGATATGCAAGGGACTCTCTCCTGTATTGGACATATGGGATGAGGAATAAGGTGCCTTCTGTCTCGTTCAAACCTAGAACGGACTTGCAAATAGATTATATATCTGACATTGTATTTTATGATGTATTAACAGATCTCTACTAAATATATATCTATTTGGTGGCGGAGAATTTATTCTCCTAGCTTAATACCCTTCTCTGAGATGTATGAGCTAAGGTTATTTATTAATAGACATCAGTTGTATGGTATGAAATGACAATGTGGCATGCTAAGTTGTTAGTTAATCAAAGCTTTTGCTGAAAAGTAGAGCTTTGTGGATGATGATCAAAGCATAGTAATATGGCGTTGCTTTGTGTTGAGACGTGACTTTGGCATGCTTCACTCCCCGTTTGAGCAAAAAACGCGATGAAGGACCATAGAGAGGACATGCGTTTCTTTCTAGCTAGAAGTGATGCCATGGTATGGAGCCCAGACAATTTACTTATGTGGATGTGGGAATTGAGGCGCCTTAGAAGATGGTCGACATACTGACCAGATATTAGGTCCTATAGGACCGGGGAACGTTATATTCAGGAAATTGTCCAATCCATCAGAAATAGGTGGACCGTCTCTGCCGCTTTAAGGGATACGTGTATTTTCCCTGGAACATTTTGCTAGAGATGTTACGAAGTTCGGATATGGAAGATCCTTTGCCTTGGATCATGATGGAATCCAATTTCCAATACGAGACTTCATGGTTTTAGTTGTAAACGTATATGGCAACATAATAGGATGGGTTATTATGTCGTCTGAGATTGATACATTTATTTTTGAAATTGATTTCCCACTATGCACTAGTAGTAATAAAAGATAAATTTTGTGTATCAAGCATGTTTGGAAATTATAAGGTACAACTCTATCCCCCGGCTTGCGCTTGCGTTGTGCGATGGGATACGAGTCTTATAATAGCTTCATTTTTCAAAAAGCATTGCGAATGTTTATGACGAGCATTCATGTGGAGAAAATTCGTTCTATGTTATACGGTGTGGTCCCGTGATATACCCAACTTTGAAATAAAGTATAATAACTGTTTTGGTTCTCATACCAGTCCCATGGCATACCTGGAGTTTATTGTTTCCCACCTAAACCCTAGATGCCCAGATTTTCCACATGGACAACTAGTAGTTAAGGGTTTTGCAGATATTTTTAAATTGGATCCTAGATTTTGGCTGAAGCTATACTCTGGATTATTTTTTAGTTTTCCGTTGTGTGTGTGTATATGCTTGTGTTTCCACTGTGTTGTAATTTACTGTTCTCTGATATTTTTCTGTTGTGTATCAAATATCTATACTCTGATATATTCTTGTACTTTGATGTAATTTTTTTTTAATAGAAATTAAATGTTTTTTTTGTGTTTTGTTCTGATATATTGTATCCCATAACAATTCGCCTTTGAGAACGTTTTGAGTGGGCTGACTACCGACTTGAAGCGGGCCCAAAAGCGGGTCGTTACATTTTATAAATTCTTGTAATGGTTATTGTGAGATTATCAAGCTTGTTGAAGAAGAGGATGTTTTAAAGAAAATCATTTTATTTTTGATTCGTATTACCTACCTGAACACGAAATGGAATTCATTGGTCATGAAGCTTATGGACATCGTTATAGTTGGCTTACGTGCTATGGATCTGAATAAGCTTTTTTTTATTTAATATGTAATCCCTTTTCAAATGTATTTTATGTTTAACAGTGTATGTAATAACTCCCTGCTTGGAGAATTAAGCTGTAGTCTAGAAATAGTGTCTAGCTCGATTACTGTAACCTAGATAGGATGATGGTGGACGATCCACCTTAAATTCTGAATGTGGTGGATGGTCCACCTTAAAAACCAAAAGTAGTAGATTGAAAAACTGTCAATCTCCTATATCGTTGTAATTATTATTTGTTATAATAATAAGTGTTTGTAGTTGCTTTAAAAACTAGTTGGTTTTGCCAAAAAAAGATTATCATCCGTTCCGTGATATGCATTCTCGTTTCTTAATGTATGTTATGAATGTTGTTCATTGTTCAGTTCTAATCTAAGACGATCATTGTTCTGAACCTTTCGTTTATTATAATATTTGGTTTAGGTTTACGAATTACCTTAAATTTTTTTTTGACATATCTCAAAATCTAAAGGATGAAATCTTGATTTTTCTCTTTAATTACAAAACCTTAGTTTAATAGACCTGGCAGATTCTTGTTTCGAAGAATTCTGATGTATATTGGATTCAATATACCAAACTGCCGCAACACGATGAGCTCGAATTAATTAAATATAAATAATTCATTTATTTTTCTGTACTCCATACAACATGACTATAGTGTACACAGCAGCGTGTTGTCAACATCGACTTTGTTCGTAATCTTTACTTCATGCAACGTGATTACAATGCACATAGCAGTGTGTTGTTGACATCAACGACTCGATCAGTGAGTCACTTTAATATGTATGCGATACTTAAATGAGTCAGGCGTACTTTAATATGTTAGTGATAAGTCAATGTCACTTTAATATGTCAGTTAGATTTGTCTCCTTTTATATATTTTATCCACAAACATCTGAACTTAGTCCTGGCTAATTCGTTTGATGCTCTTAACCATGGGATTGTTGTAATGGAGGGAAGTCGAACTCAGGCTAATGCTTAAACGATGGAGGAAGGAGAAATATGTCTTGATGAGGGAGACAATGTAAATTCGCCATTTGTCATTGATGGAAGAACAGATATTGAATTTAAGGGGTTAGCTGATTTATTTGGTGGTGATGTTGATAACGTTTCAGTTGAGACAAGTTATGGTAGTAAGGCCAATGAAGATTGGTGCAAACAAAATGGTATTGGTGAAGTGCATGGACACAAAAGATGATCCCTACCTGTACATGTTGTGTAGACACATGATGATATAGTGCACGTAAATAATAGTAATGTGACTAACGAAATTAAACTTGATAGCCACATGGCCATAGTCTAAGAACCTCTTGATCAAGTAAACAACATTAGAGGAAAAGAAACACTTGTTGATAAGTGTGTTACAGGAAAAGTGGGTTGCATTTTCTGGAGCAACAAGGGGCCAAATGCACTGATGAAGGGTTGATGGCATCTTCCTCCTATGATGAACTCTCCCATACTCGTGCTGGCCTTACCTTTGTTTCTAACCATCAGAAAGAGACTGTACAGGCTAACATTGTTTCACCTTTGTCAAAATCATTTCAAGCTAATACTCCGACCAAAGTCAACAAAATTGCCTTACTGTGATCCCATTGTTATGATCATATCATCCCCCTAACGACATATCGTGCCCCTTCATTATCAGTGATTGATGTTGACAATGGTGAAACGTTGTCAGCTTCAATCCCTACTCACTCTCTCTCCAAAGGCATTAATTTTCCGATTGCTAGGAGTATGAAATGTGATATGTTGAATATGAGATTACTCAATGTTGCAAAAACTTAAAGTTCCAATAGTTTTTTATGTTAAGCTTTGCGAAGCTATTGATTGGAACAAGTTTTTTGGGCCTTCTGAGCATGGTAAATAGATGAATATAGTAATATTGTAGAGAATGCGACTGCTGACAGTGTGCAGTGGGTTTTTGCTAAGTATAACTGTATCAGATGTGCAGTGATTATGCTTGATCATGATGGAAATGTTAACCTGTCTGCTTCTTGGTAACACCCCACATTTTTCTGGGTCTGGATTTCAATAAAAATCGAAATTCAAACTCATCCAAGTTTTGAGAGTATATATCTGGTACCTGCAAATAACGAGCATGAATGTAATCAGAGTAAAATAAGACCAACTCGCAGTGCAAACAAAATAGGATAACTAATACCAACTAAGACAACTACCTTAAAGCAAATCGCCACATCGATATTAAGTATGAGAGAACGAGAACCGAAAACCAAACTGAACATTTACTAAGACCTTCCTTCCCTAAGATAAACCCGAGAGTTGTTCTATGGAGAGGGGAGGGGGGTCAGAACAACAAGTCCCGGTGAGTGGAAAATGTATAACACTGTCTATAATACACAAATGTATCCCTTTTGGTCGCAACTAAAACATATGTCTAACAAGGTTAGTAATTCTAACCCAACCTTGTAAAGATTTACGCATGACGATCAACTACCATACCCAAGGTATTATTCCCAAACATAACGATATTGCAATATTGAGATTGAACGTTTACACACATAAGTATGAAGCCTTTAAACCACCATTCAACTAATTATCGAAGACGAAGAGGTGGGCTCCCAACTACTCACTATTTCATAAGGAGGATAAGTATTTCTATATAACCACTTAAGAGCTCACTATCTGTTAGCCTACTTTGTGAACTAGGCTACACAAAGTTAGAAGACCAAGTGATAAAGAATGCTGACTAGAAGAATACTCCCTCGAAAACCGGATCGGATCGGAGATCCTTGGCCAAACCAAAACAGTGCAAAGAAGAAAACAAAGGAGCACAGACAAAATCGGGTTGGTTCGGATTAGCCTGATTCGTTCCTCCAATCCTTAATGCGTCCGATCCGAACGGGAAACCGCAGCAGCTACCACCCATGAACCCTGAAGATGCGGAGCGGTTATGTGCCATTTCCCCCACGTTCACCCACTAACCTGATGCATTGTCTTCGTTATATTCCATCCGAACTCGAGTTTTAAGGGGGAAGCGCCACGTGCATCCGAACCAAATCCAGTCCAAAGACAATTTTCACCTATAAATAACCATCAAGGGTTATTTGAAGGGATCTTTTGGCAAATTCAGAGCTCAAACTGCCTTGTCAATCGAATTTCATTACTATATTCAGATCATTACTTCAATTTAAAGTGAGAAATTATTAACATTGAGTGAATTTATGCATTGTATGAGCGAAATTGAGTGAAAACTACTATTGTATTTGTATTTGAATCATCAATCCAAAGAGTAGAAAGTGGACGTAGGCTCTTTAACGCCGAACCACTATAAATCGTGTGTTTCTCTTTGCTTTTTGATTCCATTTCATTAGAGTCATTGCTAGTTAGGGTGTTAGACCCTCTTTTTGGTCTAACATTTTGGTGCTTTCACCGAGAATTTCTTGAATTCTCCCTTTTTTGGATTATCATTCTACTATTTGGACCCTCGAATTCAAAGAAGTTAATCCTCTATTTTTGACATTCTCGAATATTTGTTGATTACTCCCTAAGGAATTGGATATTATGGCCAAAGGAAAAGGGAAAGAAGTACAAGGCACTCGGGAGAATGTGCCTAACGAAGACCAGCAGGCCATAGTCGTGACGAGGTCGCGGGGACAGAGCTCTGGAACAGGTCGAACTGAACCAGGCGCTCCGCACCATGCCGCTAACGAAAACCGATCCGATCTGGATCGTTCCCCCCTCCTAACCGATCCATCCCTGCTATCCTACTCCGATCCGATCCGAACGCGGCTGAAACTGGTACATCTACTTGAGCACCCACCAATGCCCCGATACCGGCCGCGATGACTAGTGAACAACTCGTTCCATCTGCACCAGTTACACATGGAGACTTTTTGCGCCTCCTTGATATGCTTGAAAGTACTAGAGATGCTTTAGAAGCTCACAAACATGACAGTCTTTGTATGCAAGAGAACATGATCACTATGAGTAGGGAAATTAGTGAACTTCGTAGGCAGAAGACACCCTCTCCAACTCGCCATCTCACAGCAGACCAATCATCCTCTTCGGATGAAGAGCGCCCTCGTGTAAGAAGGCCGTATGAGCGAGCAGAAAACCTTGATCAACTGACTTTCGGATCTTTGGGATCTCGTGAAGACGCGGCTCGTGTGCTAGGTCTTGACGACCCGAGCTTGAGAGAGCCCATGCTGCTACCCATGCGTGGATCTCACGCCCTACCCAGGGATCCTAATATTACCAATCCCATAAAAGGACAACTCCTCTAACCCCTTCCTCCCATGAATGATCGGGAGCGTAGGGAACATAGCAGGGCAGCTGCTGTTAGAAGCAGGAGAACATCCCCTAGTCAGGAACCCAGGGGTAATCCAAACATCAGGATCAGAGAGCCTGAACCAACGTTAATGAATGTTGATGTATGGGCAATGGTGCGTAAAATCATGGCTGATAGCTGACGCTATACCAATGAGGACTGGGGCATTGAACGAAGTCATTCCCCCTTTACAGATGACATACCAGACTTTCAATTTCCCCGACGATTCAATTTACCATAGATGGATCGATATGCTAGAAGAACAGATCCGAAACAACATTTAATGAGATATGCATGGTATATGAACGATGCCGCTGCACTTGACGCTGTAAAGTGTAAAGCCTTCCCAATATATCTAGAGGATATAGCATTAATGTGGTTTACTTGACTTCCCCCGCGATCGGTGTCAAGTTTTCAAGAACTAAGCGAGCTTTTTATGAAATAGTTCCGACTCCATTCTCGCAGAGCTAAAAGCGTTATCGAACTATCCAGAATCAAACAGGCCCCTGGAGAATCTCTAAAATCATACTTGGACCGCTTCAACTTAGCAGTCACTGAAATAAGCGATCCTCATGAACCAACTATTTTGATGGCCTTGATCGAAGGAGTTGATCCAAATACTGAATTCGGAGGTTATTTAGCTGGAAAACCACCACTAACTAGGGAAGATTTCTACGAAAAAGCGAATATCCGTCTACAACGAGAAGAGATATACACTAATCGGAAAAGAAAGTCTGATTGAACCTCAAAAGAGGATATTCAGAGTAATGTCGCTATAAAGCAGTCCGGTGACAGCTCAGGAAAAGTCAAGGTGAATGTCGGTATCAAAAATGAAGGAAGTAACAACAGGAATGGGAATGGCAATAAGAGGAATAGGAACCGAGGAGACAACTCCAGTAAAAGACCTCGATTCCAAACTTTTGAGAAGTATTCGCCACTGAATGACACATTGGAAAACATCTACCTGAATACTTACAACGTCTTACTATATAAAAGGCCGCCACCCAGAGACTCTACTGAAAAAGAGATCACGACTGGAAAATGTTGCCTTTTTCATGGAACTCACAGACACTCAACTAATGAATGTCGGCATCTGAGAGATGTTGTTGAAAAGCTATTACGAGAAGGAAAGTTAGATGAGTATAAAGTCGCTTCGAAAGATAGGGGGCAAGGGGGCAGACCCTGAACCAAAATCAACCTGCTCCTAAACCCACAGCTCAACATAAAGGCAAAGGGATTGTCATCAACCCCATAGTAGGCGGTCCTCATCCATTCAGCCATAGTTACAGAGCGATGGACCAATATCTTAACACAGCTAAACACATCAATATGGAGGATTGCGATAACCTCGAAGATATCACGCCGGTAAAGCAACAGAAGACAATGTCCGACGATGTTGTGTTCCGTAACAGAGACGATGTTGGAGTTCAGTCACCTACTAAAGACCCATTGGTCATCACTACAACTATTGGTCTTTCTCTAGTTCATAAGGTATTGGTGGATAATGGAAGTTCAGTCAATATTCTTTTCAAAAAAGCATTCAATTAGATGAAACTCGAATCGGAAGATTAGAAGACTTGTGAGGGATGGATTCGCGGCTTCAATGGAACATCGACGACTCCAATGGGATATATTGAATTGTCTGTGACGTTGGGACAAGGAGACCGTCGGAGAGTAAGAATTCTTTAGTTTGTAGTTTTGGACGTTGACTCACCCTATAACGCTTTCTTTAGGAGACCGGCTCTCGCATAATTCAGGGCTTGCATCACACCCTGGTGCCTATTGTTAAAGTTTCCAACCGAAGCCGGGGTGGGAGTAATGAGAGGTGACCAGGTCTCCGGACGGGCCTGCTACATGACCGAACTGAAAATATTGATGAAGAGGTTAAGTATAGATGCTGAAGGTGCTTCCTCCCCTCCGAAGGAGGATTCAACATAGCAATTAAAGGGACCAACCCAGAAGGAGTTGCCTAGAGAACTGTTCAAGGACATAGATCCCACAGAGGATGAAGAGCCTGGGGATAGAAAGGCAACTCCCAATGAAACGACAGTGGACATTCCCATTGATGACGTTGATCCCACAAAGGTTTTGAAGATTGGATCCCAGCTGGACCCATTCCGAGTAAAGGAATTGACTGACTTTCTAAAGGCGAATTTAGATATGTTTGCCTGGACCCATGCTGACATGTATGGAATATCTCCGTCCGTTATGAGTCACTCGTTGAGTATCAATCCAAAACATCCACCCGTTAAACAGAAGAGGTGTACGCTAGGCCCGGAGAGGTCAGCAACCCTAAAGAAGAATTGGAAAAGTTGAAAGAAAACGGTTTCATTAGGGATTCAGTGTATCCCGACTAGATATTGAATCCTGTTTTGGTCAAGAAATCAAATGGAAAATGGCGGACGTGCATTGATTTTTCGGACTTAAACAAAGCTTGTCCAAAAGATAGTTTCCCACTCTCTAGGATTGACCAGCTAGTGGACTCAACAGCTGGATACGAGCTCATTTCCTTCATGAACGCATATTCAGGATATAACAAGATCTCCATGCATGTACCAGATCAAGAGCACACAAGTTTTATAATGAATTTGGGATTGTATTGCTATGTAGTGATGCCATTCGGACTAAAGAATGATGGAGCCACATATCAGTGTCTGGTAAACCGAATGTATAATAATCAGATTGGAAAAACCATGGAGGTCTATGTAGATGACATGCTCATGAAATCCAGGCAGTCTTCCAGCCATACACAAGATTTAACAGAGATGTTTAATATATATGTAGATACGAAATGAAGTTGAACCCCTTAAAGTGTTCGTTTGGAGTGGCATCTGGAAAGTTTCTTGGTTTCATCGTGAGCTCTCGAGGAATCGAAATTAATCCTAGCCAGATAACGGCAATAAGAAATATAGAAAAACCACAAAAGATTAGGGACGTTCAAAGCCTGGCGGGGAAGGTCGCCGCATTAAGCAGGTTCTTCTCCAAGGCCACGGACTAGTGTGTAACTTTCTTCGATTTGATCAAACGGGGAAAACGTAACTTCGAGTGGACTCCTGACTGTGTGGAAGATTTCCAAAACCTGTTGGACTTACTGGAGAAACCCCCAATATTGTCAAAACTTTTGTATCAAGAAGATATGTTCGTCTATCTGGCTGTATCATCCCATGCTGTCAGCACAGCGTTGGTGCATGAAGAAGACAAGGTCCAGAGGCCTGTATATTATGTGAGTAAGAAGTTGGCGGCTGCAGAACGTAATTATCCAAAAATAGAAAAGCTTGCCTACAACCTCTTGATTGCCTCCAGAAAGCTCCGACATTATTTCCAAGCTCATCTGATAGTTATATATACCAATTAACCTCTAAGACAGGTCTTGCAAAGACCCGAAGCATCGGGACGATTACTTAAATGGAATATTGAATTGAGCCAGTTTGATCCGAATTTCCAACCAAGGAGACCAATAAGGGGCCAGGCCTTAGCAGACTTCATAGCACAATTCACAATTCCGAAAGAAGAAACGGTGAATGACAAAGTTGTTACTTTGGAACACGAGTTAGAACTTAGTCCATGGAAGTTATTTATGGATAGGGCCAAGAATGATCGAAGATCCGGTGCCGGAGTTGTTTTAATCACTCCTGAAGGACAATCCATTCACTATGCCCTGTGATTGGAATTTTCTGCCACCGATAATGATTCTGAGTATGAGGCCCTGATTGCCGGGCTGAAGCTCGCCAAGGAATTAGGAGTAAGGACATTGGATATATTCTGTGACTCCAAGATAGTTGTCTGCCAAGTTCGGAAGGAGTTTGTGACCAAAGGACCTCGACTTGTTACTTATCTTGGAAAAGTAGAGGAGTTACTGGACAACTTCGAACGTTACTGTATAACACACATTCCACGAGCAAAAATTCAGAAGGCAGACCAATTGGCTAAGCTAGCGAGTTCTGACAATCCTGAAGAAACCGAAATGGTTCCAATAGAAATATTGGAATCACCAAGCTTCAACCTAACGGAAATTGAATTAGCCTTAGAAGTTGAGCCAGAAAGGGAATCATGGATGACATCAATTAAGAACTTCCTCAAGAGAGGAATTCTCCCATCGAAGAAGAGTGAGAGACGAGTTGTAACGCGTAAAGCAGCAAGATAGGTTTTACAAGACGATGTCCTTTATAGCCAAGGATTTTCTAAGCCTATGTTACGGTGTGTAGCACACGACGACATCAAGAGTGTGCTAAGGGAAGTACATGAAGGTGAATGTGATCATACAGGGGTCAAACCCTAGCAAAGAAAGTATTGGGGTACAGATATTTTTGGCCAACCATAAATAAAGATGCAGCTGATTACTCACGACGCTGCGACAAGTGTCAGAGATTCGCTAAAATCCCCAGAGCACCTCTGGCTCAGCTTAAATCAATGGTAAGCCTGTGGTCGTTTGCTATGTAGGGAATCGATATTATTGGAGTTTTACCAATCGCCAAAGAAGGACCGAAGTACGCGATCATCGCCGTGGATTATTTCACAAAGTGGGTGGAAGCCGAACCCTTAACCACGATCACAGCAAGGAAGGTGATAAGATTTGTGGTCAGAAATATTATTTGTCGATTCGGGATACTAAAAACCATTATAGCTGAAAATGGAACTCAATTCGACAATGCTGAGTTTAGAAATTTCTTCCACAAATATAAGATTGATAAGAGGTACACTGCCGTAGCTCACCGGCAGTCGAATGGACAGGTTGAAGCAATAAATAAAGTCATTAAGTCTATTCTTAAGAAGCGATTTGAGCGGCCCAAGGCCATGTGGATGGATGAGTTGCCGCTAGCCTTGTGGGCCTATCGAACAACCTTTAAGATGGCTACAGGTCATACTCCTTTTTCACTTTCCTTCGGATCAGAAGCAGTGATCCTTGTAGAACTTAAAGTCCCTTCTCATAGGGTGACATACTATGACCCAATGACGAATAAAGCACTCCTCCTAGAGTCCCTTGACGCGGTGTATAGAAAAAAGGGACGAAGCAGACTTGCATGCTTCAAGGCATCGACGCCAAGTAGCACGTTATTATGACAGAAAGGTTCACTTTAGGACTTTCGAACCAGGAGACTTAGTGCTGAAGAGAGTATTTCCACCTTCTGTCCATCTAGGCCCAAAATGGGAAGGACCATATGCCATCCAACGGAGACCTGAAACGGGAGCCTTCAAGTTAACGACCGTGGATGGTGAAGAAATTCCTAGAGCTTGGAATGCTTAGCATTTTCGGTGATATTTGAGTTAGATACGTATTGCTTTCTTTTATTTTTATGAACTACGTAAAAAGGCATGAATTGCCTTGAAAAGTCTATTTATATGAACAAAGGATTATAAAGTGGATGTAGGCTATGACTTAGCTGAACCACTATAAAAACTTCATGTGTCATTTATTTTTCCTGCATTATTCTTATATTCTATGATTGTTCTGTCCTGATTATGAAATACTAAACATTAAATTAAGCTTAAAAGACTGAGAACAACTCACGTGCAGGTGCAAACGAAACGATCGTTTGCATAACAGGATTGAAGGGATGGGAAGACGACATTCCTTACTCTAACTCTCATGAAATGAGAAAGAGTATAAAGGATGAGAAGACAACGTCCTCTGAGGCATGATGATGCACCCGAAAAGAAACCGCCTCGATGATACTCTAACCTGATTACGAGATAGGAGAGTATAAAGATGCTCAAAAGAATAAGCATTCCCGATAAAGGGAACTTGACCCTACCAGAGAGTTGGGGGCAACTAAGTATCAAAGCTAATCAATCTCGAACAATGCTTTAGACAGGCCACTTATCTAAGATTGATAGGGGGCATACACATGTGCATCCCCCGCATATATTGTTCATCGTCTAAGTAACAGTGGTTTTAAATATGACATGTTGTTTATCTTCATTCTTACTTAAGTAATGAATTCGCAAACATTTGACGTTGCAGGAAATAAACTATTTTATTTACAAGTACATGGATTTACACAGGAAAACTAAAACAAAAGATGCGAGGGCCGCACTCGCTACAACAACAACGGACTAGGAGATAAACAAAACAAGATGACAAATCGATCCTTTATTTGGACTTCGTAGTAGGCTTCGCCTTCTTGGCTGCCTTAAGCTTTTATTTCTCCTCTTTATCAGCTTCACTAATACTACGCTTTTGCTTCTTCTTCTCCGGAATTGGGTTACTGGAGCCTCCTCTTTCTTGTCCTCGGCTCCTCTTCCACATTTGGGGATAGTGACTTCATGCCGTTTCTCTCGAGTTTCTCCAGTAGACCCTTCACCTGGAGTTGTCTTTTGTGAGTCATCAATTTTATCAGTTGATTTGGTACCTACAGGACGAGAAGTAATAGTTATTAACTCAGGAGAAAACGCAGGACTTTTAATTGTTTGTCCAATAATGTGACGAAAGGTCGAGATAGCTTTGGCAAACTGAGGTGGAAAAAGTAGAAATACCCTCATCAGATTTCTCAACTTGAGAAGCAGAAACTTCGGGAGTTAATCCGGTAGTAGAAGGTAAGTAAGAAGCCTTGAGGATCTCTGGCCTTTCTGGATCATACCCCTCTACTACAGCAGTTTCGGCTGTGGCAGAAGAAGAACCAATTTCAATGGTATCCTTTCTCTTGGCTTGACGCCTTTCCTCCTCCATAGCGGCGACAATAAGTTGTCGCCCTTCAACTAAGAGGGCTATCTCTTCACCTCTCAAGTACTACTCCATCAGCTTGTCTTCATCAATCGAGTCAAATCCAAGTTCCGCTTTTTCCCATTTGACCAATTGGTTCCATGCATACACGAGGGGAAGAGGATAGTCCTTAAGCTAAGTAAGTTTTCTGTGACGAATCACCTGAGCAAAAAATCCAACCATAGTTTCACCACTCTCGTCCAGCTCCCTTTAAGCATCTTTACGCTGTTCATTGAATTCCTCAACTTGCTGCAAAGCCGTATTTGCATTTCCTTCGGCAAGAACTGCCCTTGTTTCAGCCTCCAGCAATTTAGCCTAAAGCTTTGAATTCTTTTTGACTAAGTCTGCTTTCTCTTGGACGAGACGAGTGCTCTCAAACTTAGCATCCTCAGCCCGCTTCTTTAAATCTATTCGCTCTTGATTATGGGACTCAAGCTCGGAATGATAGCGCTTTTGTAATTCTTCGAGTTGCCCCTTATAATTATCTGCATTATGTTGTGCAAGAGCAAATTTAGCTTGGGCATCCTCCAGATCTCTCTTAGAATTTTCAATAGCCCTTGCGTCATACTCGGCGGCATCGGCCATAGTTTTTACATCCGCCACCAGATCGCTAATGATTTTGGAGAGAGTCTTTGCATACTTCTTCATCTCCTTATATTGTTCATCTACAAAGTCAGTGGAAGCCTTAACATCGCTATTCCAATCAGGATTTACCGGTGTGAGTTTTGGGACGGAGTGCATATGCCCGAAATGGTGATAGGGAAATTGTTGGTTCAAAACTTCCAATCTGGCCTAGTTTTCATCATTAAAAATAATTGGACTCATAGTGGTGATATCGATTGTGCGATGCTTGAGTTTCACAATGGGCCTATCCTCTCCCGTTTCTTTCCCCGATTCCTTTTGTTTTTCTGTTGGATTAGGTAATTTCTTCGAAGAGCTGTTGTGAGGAGCTTTATTTTTGGATGAGGCGGAAGGCTTGACGCCATGCTTCTCCTCCTCGTGACATGAAGGCGGATTTTTACATTTGTCTGAGTCTTTGCGTTGTGGGGATCGAGAATGGGAAGACTGATAGGGACTTGGAGGTCGATCCCTCCTATTATCTCTGCCTCTGCTTTCATGCCGATCATGCCTCTCATCGAGATCCATTGGGGGCATACTCGAACAGACATCCCTCATATAGTAACGCTGCCTCACCATTTGTCCTATAAAAAGAAATGAAAGAATATTAGATTTAACATTAACATAAAACTCAAGTGCTATGACGTGCAACACTAGAGTGCAATGTGTTTCCTAAGTGGTGACTCCCCCTAAACAGACCAGAGCCCGGACTGAGGTCGGTATGTGTAGTCTCCCTGGACTTTACAGGAGTAACTTCTTCTGAAGTGAGAGCAAGAGGATTGGTTGCAAAATCTTCTGCATTATAAAGGGTCTCAGGCAAGGGAAGATCTCCTAAACCCTGGTATATAGGGTCATCAACTATAGTCTTGTCTCCTACAGGAATAACTGACAACAACTCCTTTGGAGAAATTGGCCTCTCAGGGGGTAGCCACGTCCTCAGGAGTGATATATTTGTCTCTTTCCTTCTCAGCTATGTTTGCTAGTTCGTCATCCTGAGTTGAAGATGGAGAAGGTGGGTCCCTAAGGTGTACCGTTGGACTTTTTGAGCTATCTCCCGTCTCAGGAATAATATCGACTGGAGGTATATATACATAGGGGCCTTTCCCATGGCCTATAATGTGGGTGATAGATAACAACCCGTGACGGTGAAGGTACTCATATTTAAGAACATTGTCGATGGTCAAGAACTTTTGATCACAGATGAGTAGCTGGTGCAAACGATCGAAGTATACTTGACCCATCACCTGCTTCGGATTAGGAACTACAGGAAAAAATAAAAGTCATTTAATGTGCTGAGATAAAGTATTTGAAGTTGAAATCCAAAAAGTTGGTGCCTTACTTGACTTGAGCCATCTCTTGGTGCACCCAGGTTGTTGTCTAATGTAGAACCATTCGGGTTTTGAGTCACCAGCCTTGCTGCTATATGGGATGGTGATAATTTTCCTTTTGGGAACTGATTCAAAGTATGAAAAGGATTGAGTCTCTTGGGTCCGGTGCTTGAAATTATAAAAGAAATGGACGTCATCAAAGGTAGGCTCTACGCCTAGAATCTCTTTGTAGGCTATATACAGAATGTACAAATAAGCGTAGGAGTTGGGATGCTGTTGCATGGGGGCAATCTGCAGCTGTCTCAGAAAATCGACGACAAAAGGCGGAAACGGAGGTATTTTCCCAACTAGACACATCAATCTGGAGATAGCCATATATCCTTCTGGTGGATTATGGGGACGATCTGTTTTTGAAGGTAACAGAGTATCTCTTTGAAGAATCCCATGCTTTAGGCGTATCCGTAAAAGTCTGTTGTTGTCAATTGTTGACTCAACAGAATCCTTAGGTGATTCCAAAATAATGACATTTCCAAATTCGTCAGGAGTACGATTATCTCCTACTCCTCCTTCCTCTCCCTCACCTAGAGAGACATCACCTCCAGAAGATACTTCACTATTATGAGCTTCCATCTCGTAATCTGGGCCTTCGCTATCCCATCCTGAATCTGAGGTGGAAGATACATCCTCGACAGGTTGATTTTCAGATAATCCGACAACATCTCTCCTTTTCGCTAATCTAGAGGAGCGTCTTTCTGCCATAGTTGCTAAACTATTGAAGAAGCAATAGTAGGAGTTAGAGTAAAGTTCCACGTGTTCCCCCGTGCATGTGTGTGAGCTATAGTGCTTAAGTGTGTATGCAATGATACAAGATAATTGTATAAAGGAATGCAATGCAAAGATGAACAAGACAACTATGTATTTGTCAACAGTCCAGAAATTTCAGTTGAAAAGGATTTATCCTAACTGTCCATAAGATTCATAGGCCACAGTTAACATCGGTTCGAGTGTTCAATACTTAGGCGGATCGGTCTAAGTACTTCATCTATGTGGATCGGTTCGGATATATGCAAGTGGATGCAAATTAGTCCAACTGTCGTTATAGAGCGAATTGGTTCGGGTATGGCAGATCGGCTCAGATGTGCATATCATGAGCAGATAGATTTGCATGCATGTGTTGTGACCGGTTCGATCCAAGTGTCCTTAAGCAGCAGTTCAGATCGAAGACACGTACCACGAACTGAACTGAACAACACCAGCACCCCGAATCTTATCTAACCAATTCAACTTCTCTCTGCAATCCCTAACACCTCCCTCCGACCCGAACCGATGTTGTGTGCCAAAACCCAAATATTTCTAGATTTTCCTTTCTGTCTCGAACTGACCCTGTTCCTTTCTTCTTCCTTGGCTCCTGCCTCGCTCTCCCAGCGTCACCATCTAACCCATTTCTCTCATAAACCTAATTATGACTGAACGCCCACAGATCTGTATGCACGACGCTGGCCTCAACCTCCTCTACAACCATCCCAAGGTGGCGACGAGACCACCAACGATGATGGCGATGGATAGAAGACGCAGCATCGAGGTTGATGTGACATCGAACGATATCATTCAAATCGCCCCTAAATTCAAAGTTAAAATCAATTAAAGTAGGACTAATTACAAATCGAAGCTCTACCTTTGAGTTTATTTCGAGAGAATGGGAGAATTTCTTCATAATTCAAAAGCTAGGATTAGGTTTCTCAAAAGTGGAAAGGGCGGCGACAGAAAATGAAGTGTTAGAGAGGAGGATGTGAGTGTATATATATATATACAAAGGGGATGGGAGTCCGTTCGTGTTCTAGTGGACAAGACGCTGAAGCCCAATCCAGTCATCATATGGCCTAAACCAATATAAGGCCTTTCAGCCCATCGGAGCAACACTAGGTAGAATGTGTATGGGATCAGACGAATCGATCCAATCCGAAGCATGGTTATTGACTTCAATGCGACGCTCAGGGCGTAATTGAAGGAAAATGCAAAATTCCATATATAAAAGCCTACCTGAAAGATTGGCTCAGATGTTGAAGGGAATCTCAAAACCGCCGAAAAACAAGTGGAGTAAATCGAGCATCCAACGCTATATTTATAGGCACCAAGAGGTGTAACTCAATGAAACATCGCGACTTCACAGATGAAGAGCAGCAACTATTCGACGATTTAAAATTCAGAAACTGGTGGATAGACAATTTCGAAGCACACTCTATCTTCAGTAAAAGTGTGATTCGAGGGGGCAAAATGTTAGCGAACTTTGTGAACTAGGCTACAAAAAGTTAGAAGACCAAGTGACGAAGAATGTTGACTAGAAGAACACTCCCTCGGAAACCGGATCGGATCAGAGATCCTTGGCCAAACCAAAATAGTGCAAAGCAGAAAACAAAGGAGCACAGACAGAATCGGGTCTGTTCGGATCAGCCCGATCCGTTCCTCCAATCCTTAACGCGTTCGATCCGAACGGGAAACTACAGCAGCTACCACCCACGAACCCTGAAGATGCAGAGCAGTTATGTGCCATTTCCCCCACATCCACCCACTAACCTGATGCGCTGTCTTTGTTACATTCCATTCGAACCCGAGTTTTAAGGGGGAAGCGCCACGTGCATCCGAACCGGTGCCAGTCCAGAGACATTTTTCACATATAAATAGACCAACAAGGGTCATTTGAAGGGATCTTTTGGCAAATTCAGAGCTCAAACTCCCTTGTCAACCGAATTTCATTACTATATTCAGATCATTACTTCAATTTAAAGTGAGAAACTATTAACATTGAGTGAATTTATACATTATATGAGCGAAATTGAGTGAAAACTACTATTGTATTCGTATTTGAATCATCAATCCAAAGAGTAGAAAGTGGATGTAGGCTCTTTAACGCCGAACCACTATAAATCGTGTGCTTCTCTTTGCTTTTTGATTTCATTCCATTAGAATCATTGCTAGTTTGGGTGTTAGAACCACTTTTTGGTCTTACACTATCAATATAAGATAGGGTGGATTATTTTAATCACTTAAGACCCAATGCAGACTTATCGATCACTTAATACCTTACTCGGTGGTTTACTCTACACTAATATAAATTAGATGACACTAGATACCAAGTCCTGCAAATTAAATTTTTCGTCATTCACGGATATACCCAAAGCCCGCATAAGGCGAGAAATAGCAACTAGCCACTTAATACAAGGTTTAGGTAAGAGCTTGACACCATTTAAGACCCTCTTGATGGACCCCCACGTTACTATCCAACTGACCTAATTAGATAATACCCTAGCAACTTAATACTTCCCACGGGATAAGCAGAATCATGGTACCTCATAAACCGTGATTTAATACCTAATCCCCAAACAGACTCTTACCCCAGTCACTTAATACCTAGAGGAAAAGGACCTATGCGGTAATTACCAAGCTTGTACCCAATAACTATTTAATACTTCTTGTTTATGAGGAGGCGAGCTACGCGATCACTTAATACCACTTTATAGGTGGATCTAACTACTTAATACCTCTAATTTCGAAGCAGGCTATGATTATGAATTATTCCCTTGATGGTTTCTCTTCTCGGAGAACCTATTTTAGGAAATAATTCTCGCCACGCAATTAACTATCATCAAGGGTTCCTATAGTTAATGATATCTCTTATTAGTTGTACCTATATCCGAATGTTGGAAAGTGCAGACTTCTGTCGAATAAGACAATTGACCTCGCATCATTAACCTGCTAAGTCTAACTCTTATTTCTAATTATATTAATTCTAGATTAACTAAAATAAAATGAGGAAAACCTATAACTTCCTATCCTAGGATGTTTAATTATTTATTTCCTTACTAGACTTAGCATTTACTACGTCAATCAGTCCCCATTAATCCCTCTTTAATTCTATTTATTTCTATTATTCGGGTTACCTGCCATTAAAGATCCTATTGGTCATATTTCCTAAGGCATCAATTAACCTATTTAATGCCATTTATATCAGTTCCATTTAAATTCTAATTATTGTAACTGTTGACCCGCTTTTTAGTCAAAGCAGTCACGCATGAAATCTCTGATCAACAATACGCTCCAGTATTGGAAGCATCGTCAGAAGACAGGCAACGATTTGGTCGAAATCGCATCACAAACAAAGAAAGGCCTAGAACTCCTACCAGATGACCTTTTCTGGGCCCGAAAACAACGATTACAAAGTTCAGCTCTGTAACTCTTGTAACTCTCTGAATTAGCTTCAGTTTGAGCTTTTGTTTGGCTAAAACGGACTTACGGTTTGAAAGTTATGTCCGTTTCCGTGAACACATGCAGAACTGGAAACTTGGATTTGACATGGGCAAAGCCCCGGATCGGATCAGACCCGCTCCGACCCCATACTTCGAAGACGCTCAGACTTGGACTCCAGCTCACTCCCCGGATCGGATCGGAACACCAAAGACCCGATCCGCCTGAAGTACTCTGCACAGAAGTGTGCGCAGGCATTCTTCTCGAACAACTGGTTTAGTTCGGATCTGATCCGAACCGACTAGACCTGCTTCTACACACGAAGTTTTGACCTATTCTCTTGACATAACCGCCTCCTACGGATTCGGATCGGATGACACCTGTCTCCACACAACTTGGTAACCGCTGCTCTACTACTTCCGAGACCGCCTCTGTGCTCGCCACATGGCACACCCGATCCGATCCTCTTAGGAGCCCCTCTACGCCTATAAATACACCACAATATGGGCATTTGAAGGGATGTTTTCCGGTTCTCACTGATCACGGCTTCTACCACTACTTCACGCAAGGTCATTGCTCAATAAGGAAGCCAAAGTCCAGATTATAACACGAGGATTTCGTGTATAATCTCCCCTTTTCTCACTTCTTTTCATTGTAAACACGAGGATTTCGTGTATAAACCGCAAGCAAACTGTATTGTAATAGCTTCTTAGGATTTAAGAAACTATAAAGTGGACGTAGGCTTGGTTTAAGCCGAACCACTATAAAAATCTCGCGTGTCTCCTCTTATTTTTACTGTTTTATCTGCATTGATCTGTGATTGTGAGGTTTTCACATAATATTTGGGTGTTAGTGCCATTTTTTGGTCTAACAGTAACTTCCAAATATTACTATAAATTTAATTCCGTTTAGTTCTTATTTGAATACATATGTATAAGTTTATTATTTATTTATTTCCCTGTTGGAGTTACAATCTCTATTCCTAAACACCAATTTAATCATAACCACTTAGGCATGTTTATCTTATCCAATCCATTTCCCAAACAACATATTTACAGTGTTTATTACCTTACTTATGACTCTTTTTGCTTATATAAAATAAATTATATTTATTGCATAGTGGTCATAATATTATTTCCATTCAATATGGGTTATATTGCCATATACATCCCCATAAAATGGAATCTATTCAAACACATAACAACATGCAAACATTTAATATAATAACGTTACTTACGTAGATTTGGACGGATAAAGTTATAATATGTATATATTTTATTTATATTTTAACCGCATAATTAACATAGTTACTAATTTTATTTTCATTAACATTTATTATTTATGTTCTGGTCTAACTAATGACAAAAACAACCCTTTTTGTGTTTAACTTGTTTTAGGATTCAAGATCTTATGAAAGTTTATTTACTGTAATTATTGTAAATTTCAGCCAAACTATTTAAAAGAGAAAAATTGACACATTCCAAATCCCAAGGAAATAAGATAATATCTTATTTTGAATAGATGTTGCAAACTATGTACAAAAATACGTGAATTTGCACATCTCTTCTTATTTGATTTATTTATGTTTCTTGTAGATTTCAAATGATGTCTTTTAATGAAAAATAGAAAAAAACAAAATTACAATAATTAAGTGAAAAACCCATAAACAATATCAAACACAATAGGATTATTATTATTTTAATCAAACTGCATAATTTCAAAATAATACCCAAATCCTATGAACCTGGAATAAAATACTATACTACTAATCATAATTTTGGTATTGATTTCCAGATCCAAGGTATTTACAATAACCATAAACAAATCTAAGAACAGTTGTAGGCAATATGATGATATATTATTAAGAAGGCCTATGGTTCATTCTTAACCAGTATTCATAATATTTCAGATTTGACAAAATAAACAAATCCGATAACTTTTAGGCATATAATTCAGATTCAACATATACGAACTATATAAGTTATTATAAAAAATATATTTCCAGCTCACCTTAAAGCTATACAAAATCTGAATTTGACACAACTTTAGGCTTATAATTCTCAATTCCTATTGATTTATAATTTATTTCCAAAAGGGATTTACAAATACAGACTTAGATTTGTGGATCTGAAAGAAGAATCGGAAAATAAGAAGGAAATTCAATAATATAAATTATCTAATCGAATAACCACCTCTTTTTCATACACCTGAATCTAATCTCTCCAATTCTTGTTAATCTGATTTGTATACATTTATAATTTAGTTTTTAGAAGAAAATTGAGGATTGGGAATGGAAGAGCTTCGCTACTGCCTCTAGAAAATATGAATAAGAGAGTATGGGTCTAGCCCTTTATTTATAGGCATATAAATGACCATAGACTGTTAGATTTAATTATATAAAGATTCGTCTGTTAATATAAAATTTATAATATAAAATACCCTCGAAAACCTAGCGGTCACTGGTAGTTTTCGACCAGAGGGGTCTACCTCTAGGTCGACTTCCCCGGTCGACCCAAAGCTCGACCTCCCTAGGTCGAAAATGCTAAATGAAGGCGGTTGTAAATGATATTTACTTTTTATATATTTATTTTTCGTCTGTTTTCGTATTTCGTCCGTAACTTTTTCATACAGACTCCATTCGCGAAGTTCCAAACATGAATGTTGACTAGAATTACGTCATGAACGCAATGATGCAAGTTTCATGGTCAAATTCCACCATTTGTGAAAATTCCATTTTTGGAACCTAATTAAGTAACTAAACTAATAGTCGCCAAAATTCTAGATTGTTATAGCTTTGCACGAATTGCTGCTAGCTACTATCCCCTTTAACCTTGGTTCCGTTACTCGGACGTTGTACTATGGTCCTTTTATATAGTAGTGATTTTCTATTGTTTTGTGTTCTCTCTTTTCCCGTGTTTCTAATATATTGTTGCGCCTTATTCTCTTTGTGTTGCTTTTCTAATTTTGCATATGTGGGTATACCCTACCATGTCCTCTCTGTAATCCCAGGTGTAGCAATAAAATGTTAGGGGACCATTCAACCCCGTCGACCTTGGTAAAAAATTAATCTGATGGTATAATAATAAAGCAAACCAATTAAAACGATTTTCTTATCCAAATGATTTAAAACATGTATACTGTGATCGTTTGGTCGTATGAAAGATGTATAAAAGATACTAGAACTTTTTTATATTGTCAAATTACGTTCAGGCTTGAAAAAAATTAGGGCTGTCAAATTTTCAAATTCAAACCATCAACACCACAATGTTTGTGTGGTTAAATCCTCACTAAATCATAGTGAAATTCCTGTTATAGCGATAACGCTTTTTAATTACTGCGCTTTTTAAATATAACATCATTAGTGGTAGATTTGTTTTAAGAACTACTATTTTCTGTTACACTTGTAACTTAAGGTTTTTTTAGCACCTGTTTTAGTAGTGTATTAATATATAAAAATTGAAATGACTCATTCTCTTATTTAACAAAATTACTATAAAGGTCTAATTGTAAGGTATAAATATTCGATATTAGTTAGAGATCTATTGAGGTCACTAAATGTAGACTGCATAAATTATGATATTATCCAATTTTGTTATGTAAAATTAAACAATATATTTTGTTTATCCTATACAAATGATGTGAAAACAAGAATAAATAAACTTTAGGTATTTGGTTTTGTATTTATTTTTCTATATCCCAATCATTTCCCATTATATCCCTATTATAGCATTTTGCGCTTTTATCATGAAACTACTAAGCTCTTTAACAATAAACATAACGCGAAGAAAAAGAACCAAAATGGAAATGCATTAAAAAAACTCACATCTTTGTACATTGTGATAGCTTCAATGACATGGGTTGTGATGATGTCAGCTTTGACTTTTTTCGAAGAAACTAGTTTTTTAGTGGAGATGTGGCGTCGAGAATTAGGGAGGAAATGAAATCGCGCCTTGAAAATAATTAGGTTTAACAATATGAATGAAAATATTGATATGGGCTTGGATAAAGGAAAAAGATTGAGGTAGAGCTACGGACTTAATATATCAAAGAAGTGTAAAGGTAGTTTGGCAACTTAACATCACTATTATTTTATTTTCAACCACTTGTGTGTATTTATATTTTTTTTTAACGAATTATGCTTCTGCTTAGCAACATAATAGATCAAAGCATTTTCAAAACCTATTAGTTGTGGTTTGTAGGTATGTTTAACCGCATTCACGTTTCTGATGCATCCAAATTGTAATTCCACAACTTTCCAAATATCAGAAATGTTCTTTCCAGCCAGCTGGATGGAATTAGTATGTTGGATTCCAATGCATCATGTCGTTTACTGATGATCCACATTTTCAACCATCAAAAGTCGACACCAAATACAACCATTGTATTTCAATGTCGTACATTCAATCATCGAAAATGATGTTAGGGTTAACAAAAAAAGAAAAAAAAAAGAATAGGAAAAATACAGAATCTCATAGTGGAATCAACAACATATATTAATAATAACAACGACATATGAACTGTCACCCTAATATATAATGTGTATCAAAGTTAAAATAAATCATATCGCTGAACAGTTATAAAATACCGACCTTACAAATGCTGATAGGTAAATATGGTATAGCGAAAAACAAAATATATTATGATATGTGGACATTCAACTCTCCCATTAGCTCCATTCAACTTACGACAACATAGAAACATGGTCGGTTAGACCCGAGCATTAATGAAATAACACAGGGATAAGTCCGGAAAGCCAGAGCGAGAAAACTCAAGCGAAAGAAAACATATAATAATTCTATGAGTGCACGTCGCTAATCGCGAAATGGATTTTTACGCTACGAGAACAACACACACACACACACACACACACACACACACACATATATATATATATACATACATAAGTTTATAAGTAACAAAATAAATCATGAATTCTAAAATAAACAAGAAATGAGCTTCATATATAAGAATTCCAACTTAAAGGAAATAACACAAAAACACGTGGAGAAGAGTGTACGTCACTTCCAGATGAAAATATAGAAACCATTACAAAAATTTGGATTAAACAAGGAAAAGTTAATTTTTCAAAAGATATGGGATCACATCATTAACCATGAACTAGGTCATTTACAACAGCTACATCCAATCACACCATCGATTCAAGTAATTAAAAAAATGTGAAGGGTTTGTATCTCCTCGATGCAAATTAAAAATAAGAAAACATAGAAATTTGAAATCAAAGGAATTGAATGTGAAATTTTTCAATAAATGACTAGAAGAGTGTCCCCTCCAAATCGAAAGTATACCTCTATAATATAATAAAAACTCCAGTGGCCCTCGAAAACTTCCAAGCCAGACCCTGTATAAAATTCGAGTACTTCACATAGACGCGCGAACACAACCGACTCTGATCTGGAGTAGATGAGATAATATCCTAATGGGATTATCCCCACAGAGCTTGGCTTCCACTTGCTCTTTTGAATCAACCATCTTAACAGTGCTCGAAGAGCAATAAACCATTTTAATTTGGCGATACAAATCAAGAAAGATAAACCAATAGTTGCTAAACTAACTATCATGAATATTTAAAATGATCATATATGGAAATTAAATCACATTTTCTTACATTATTTGTAAAATCCTAAATCATACTATCACATGAATATAAAGTCGGACAAGTTAAGTTAATGTTATCTTTAGGCATCGCCCTGACGATGTCTTAAATCTTCAAGATAAGGACAAGTTTTAATACTTTCACATCTAGTGATAAGAGGATATTTCCTTACAAGCGATATTGTTTATAGAAATTTTCATTCCATATCCGTATTGAAAAATTTTAAACTTCAGAACCTGAACTTGTGCTTTGTTTTCACGTTTTTGATATTCGAAAGAAAAAAACTTTTTTTAATATTAGTTTCAAATAGATAATTGTAATTCAAATGTATATAAAAGGAAGGTCAAAACCAATGTTATTTAAAAACATCATTTCGATAAACCCGAAACCCTACGCTTGGATTAAATTTTCTAACCATTTCTAGTTAAAAGAGCATCGTTATTTAAAACTATCTTTTGTAAGATTTAAATGATATTATTTATCCAAAATGGATAGTAAATTAAATTTAAATACTTTAATAAACTTAAATAAATTGTTAACCATCCCAAAAGAAAATTGATACAACACCTTGAAAACTTTTGAAATAATTTTATTATACTTAAAGGAAAATAAAACAGATGCGAAATTCATTTAAATTTTTTTAAGTTACAATAATTATCCCTAAGATAATTAATCATATTTATGATCTTTTATAACCAATAAACCGAGTATTTACAAACCATTATTAAATTAATCAATTATGTTTTAAAACTTTTGTAAATTAGTTCATTATTCTTAAATCATTTTAATCAACAAATTAATTGAATTTATTCATTTTCATTAAATCAAAATAATTTCTTGAAAATACTTATTGAAAAACAACTCAATTAAGTTCAAACCTCGTCGGTTAAAATAAGAATTTGAATTAAGACATCATTCATTTAAAAATGGTTTTTAACATTAAACATCACCAATAAAAATGATTGTTAAATTTTAATTAATCATTAATTTAAAATGATTATTAAATTTCAGTTAATCAATAATTAAAATAATCATTAAATTTTCACTTAATCATTAATTAAATTGATTATTAAATTCCAATTAATCATTAATTAATTTAATTCAATTTGGATTTTAATAATCAAATAAATAATTAAATTCAATTATCATTTCTTAAAATGAATAGTCACATTTCAATTCATTAACTAAATGCATAATTAAACTCAATCATCAACAATTAAAATAAATAAACAAGTCTCATTGTTATAAACTCGAACAATAAATAAATCACTAAACATCATTAATCAAAATTGATAATTTTGTCCAAATATCGATTCTTTGAAAACTCAAGCTTAAATTAAACATGACGTCTAATTTATTTCAGTCATTGACAATACAAGCAATATGAGAATATGCATAAGTAAATAAGAGCAATAAACGAATATAAGCAAATGAATGTGAGTAGGGTATCAAAATTAATGAATAACAAAATGGTGATTTATTTGCTAACTTGATGTCAATTAGAATAAGTTCAATCAAGTTCTAAATGGTGTTTATTTGGTCAAATAGATAACACCAAGCCTATTTTTAAATTAATTACATCAAAATTTAATAACATAATCAAATCAATATTATTCAATAATTCACATATAATCAAATACTTGCAGTAAGTTTGAATATGAAATAAATTCAAAAATGTCTAATAGCAATTCGAGATGTTATATCATGATCTTAAATTAGGTTCAAAACAACCTAATAGCATTTCTATATGTAATCTCGCTATCAAGTGTTTAATTCAAACATTTAACCAATTTGATTAATTTGAACAGGCAGTTTGTAATAAAATAATTAAACAAATCCAAACAACTAACGTTTTTTAAAATCAAGCAAATAATTAATATTTTAATTTCATATATACAATACTGATAAATAAAAATAAGGTGATTTTTATTCACAATTGATCCTCTTATCATTTCCGAAATTTGGTTCCATCGAATTTCAAATGACATTCGAAATCTGATAAAATTCCCGCTAGCTTCGAATATTAGCAATCCAATTCTAATGTGAAGATATCAACGGTATAAGTTCAATGAAACTGACGGCGTCCTAATCCAACCTCGTATGAGTTATATATTGATTTTATAAGTAATCAATTGAATTAAAAATAATTAAACATTAATTACCCTCATTAGTCGTTAATCTCTCTTCTTCCTTCCTCGTTCAAAATGAAACCTACTTGTAGATTGCTATCACCATTACCGTACCTCCATCTGTCTACGTCTCCTTCCGCACTCCAACAATTTGCTTTAAACCACTTCCATTCACCTTTGCTTCACATGCTCGACACAATGGACATCACGATGAAAACCTGCTCCAGTCTTGAGAATCATGACTTCGGTTTGTACATGCACAACTCCAAAAACCAGAACACTTTCTAGCTACGAATCCCTCTAAAATATGAGCGTACACGCTAATTGATCTCCTCAATGCAAATCCAAACTCCTCTAGGCCTACATTACGTCCAAACATTAACTAATCAAAACCTTAGTTCTAAAACCACTCACACCTACAACGTCGAGTACCACATATTGATGTTGCACTTATAAATATTCATATAGAATTGAAGATCCTAGAAATGTGGACTTAAAGATTACGGCTCTATATGTTTAGGATTTTCATTAGAATTGATTTTGAATTTTAATGGCAGAAGATAAAGTGAAACGTAAAGCCTTGTTTTGATCGGTGGAATCCAAAAATTAGGTTAAAATTTAATTATTATTTATAGGTAAGGATTTACTACATTTTATTCACTTATTTTTAAGTCGAGCTATTCGAGCTCGCAACATTACAAGGATCGTCGAATCACTATAAAACTTGATATCTTGCAATAATTCGCTATTCTGGGTCCGGTGAAACTGATTTTATCGAAACCTGAAATAGTTCACAAAAATGATATCAATTTTAAAATATTATGTTATAATGAGATCCAAATATCGATTCAAATCCAAACTATTTATTATTGTTTATAAATTTACACATTGAATTTTAAATCGATATTAATTGACTAAAAGAATCCAAATGAGATTATTGAATCTATTTAGTTAATATCTAGTTAACAATTCAAATATTTAAACCACTAATATTGAAATTCAAATTAATAAATTCCAAAAATCCAACCATTTAAATATTTAAAATTAATTTAATATTCAAAATCCAATTACTTAAATGGGTTATTGCATTTATTATTCCCCTTTGATTAATAGTTTCGTCCTCGAATTTCCTGAAGGAAAGGAACGATAGCAAACCCTTAAGCTTAAATTATAAATTAACACGGGTTACTAACTTATTTGACTAACTCCTAAATTTTTGGAAAATTTCGGCAGCACCTTCTTTGCATGACTTGATCCGAAAAACTACAAACAGCCATAACTGTGATGAATGGCCCGTACTTCTTGCATCAAACTATGGGGAAATGCACTACATATCGTGCCATGTAGATATGTGACGACCATCAAGGAAGATAAACTGAAATAGAATATGTCATATAATTCACAGTGCATGTATAATATATAATAGTAAAGTACACAACATGATATAGTAGTGAAGCATGATAAAGCAAAAAAACCCATCTCCATAATATCTCAGAAATCATGTACAATATATCTCAATATCTGAACATTAAGCCTTACTACATCTCTCGTCAGAGTATATAACAGTCAAGCAGCTAAAATCATCCAAATAGGTATATAGTATAATATTAATGTGCAAGCCTCCAGCTCCTCGCCACGCTACAACATCATCAACGAACCTGTTACTCTGTCTACTCAACAACATCGATGGAAACACATTAAGATAATAAGAGGAGACATAAAACCTTGAGTCAGACAACAACTGATGCAATGGATAAATAACTATCAGTAGCTATACATGAAAATATGACAGTAGACAGTTCAAGTCTCACTTGACATACCCATGCAACTAAATATCTAGCATATAATACTCACATAAAATATGTACTCAAACAATATAGAAATAGAAAATAGTTATAACTGGATTCCCAATCCCCACTTATCTTCAATATCCTATGGTGATAGTCTACCTAGAGAAAATAGAAGAGAATTTACAAACAACAATAGCATCCATATCAAACAATATCCTAACTATCGCCATCTATATACTTGAATAAGTCGATATCCTGTATGACCATCCTTGCTTATGTCAAAGGATAATGAAGAATCCTCAGTTCTAGTAAGACTATCATACTTCCCATGTACGTTTGTCTTCCCAAAATAACAAGATCTCTTCCCAAGCGAACCAAGGTACACAATCACCCGTATCATAATGGGCATCTCCACGATACACCTGCTTCAAGTCCGCATCTAGAATACTATGAGTTATCAATGATTCTTTGGCACTTCCAATTACATGAGCCATCCAAAACCCCATTTTTAACTTGAGTCTCACTTGAGTCGTCCCATTATCTTACTGCCTTGTTCTATACCAAGTTGTCTATAGCACATGCATTCGATCACTCTCGTCTGAGTTCACAGTCGAAGAACATATACCATTTGGATGATAACTTCCACCCCGTAGATGTTATTTACGAACTGAGTGCTCCAGTAACCTTCTAAAGACTCCTGCTATCCATATCTAGGACCCTTGATGCCACTTCTGTAATTTGATCAACCGGTGCCGGTCCATCCCCTATAGACTAGTGCAGGTCCATACACTTAGTAAAAAATGACTAAGTGCTGACACTTTCTTCATCCAGTTCTCGAGCACTTTCCCCTGGCTATTCGTGTAACAAACTCATCCCCGTAGCTTTCTATACTGGCCCATCATCTTGTACTCAAACTTTAACACTTTAACCTATCCAATTTCAACCAAACTTCATCCATAGCCTCCCTAAATCCCCTTGATGTCACGGACCAGAAATCAGCACCATCTGTGTTGAATTGATGGATTTACACTGGTCCGTACGCTATGGACCGGTGTCGATTCATGTACTTTAACCTTTTTTGAGATGAAAGTTTTCATATTGCCTCCCATCGTATTCTAGAGCTTCACCATTAAGTTTCGTCTGAGTTTTATCATTTGAATCTCTGATCTTCGATTTAAATCCTACTCAAGCAATTCTAAATGACAAAATCAAGCATGCACACAATTTCAGGGATACAAACTGTAAGTCATACAATTTCAAGCATATACAATCATATAGACCCATACTGTAATAACTAGAAAAATCTAAGCCGAAATAAAATTTTTATTTTGGCAATTTTAGTGAATTTTGAATATTTAAAATGAATTATTTTAAATAATAACGACGTGAAATTTATTTTTAATAGAATTAGAACGTATATATTTATTTGAATCGTCGTTAGAACATAAATATTTTATTTTAATTATAAAAGGAATTGAAAATGGCACGGTAGTTCGATAATTCGATTTCAAAGTTCAAATGAATGTATAGGATACAAAATAAACCGGATTTTAGTGAAACCAAAAATATTAGAATCTACTTGATAATATCTTTCCAACGAATCCGACAAGTTGAAATTTCATAGCGGGAATCAAAAGTTATCTCCAGTTGAAAATTCAGAATAGTCGCTATGGAATTCTGGCCCTTAAAAATGGAAATTTTGCAAACGACCTCGGTTTTCGATGAAACAACTTTTGTTGGATCCGGGATGTCTAGTTATTGCTAGATTCCAAAATTCGTAATTTTCTGAATCAATATGTGAGCGTGGCAAAGGAAAACGTGTTTGACCAGTTTTAGTTGATTTTAATCGACTGGAAAATGACCATTTTTCAAACGGTCTCAGAATTGGACGAAACTAGTTTCGTTAAGACCGTATCGTCAATACGAAGCTATTAAATATATTTCGGGAATTTTTAGAGTTCATTCGTGGCCCCGGTAAATTGAAATGCGCATTCAAATTCAATATATAGAGTTATATTTTGATTTTGACGAAAACTGATCGAAACGATCGAATCAGCCTACGGTACATATCCCATTGTGTTCGGAATGGGGGTAATTAGCTATGGACGACAGGCGGTGGGTTCGATTTCGAGATCGAAATTAAAAGTTGCTTTTTTGAAATAAATAAAAAATTAAAAAAATAGAAAACCCTCTCTCTCTCTCCCCTTATTCCTTTTATCTCACCCCCCATCAGTTTCATTTCAACGAAAAAAAGAAAAAAAATAGAAGGAGGAAGGAGGCGGAAGAACCGCCATCGCGCCCCCCCTAAGCGGCGCCGCCCACCGCTGGGCTCCCCCACCCGACGCGTCCCCCCCTCTCTTCTTCTCCTCCCTCCTCTCCCACCGCAACTCCCCCAAGGCCAAAAACCCTCACGCCAAGCCTTGCGCCGCCCGATCCAGCCACCTCCGAGCCCCCTCCCCAGCGCCTGAGCGCCTCGCGCAAGCAACCCTCCCGCCCCCGGCCGATGGTGATGAACCACCCCTCCTCCTCCACTTAGAAAAGTAAGTTTTTATTTACTTATCTAATTTTATTTTCAGTTTTTAATTAGATCTAGCATTTATATAATCAGTTTTTTTATGAATTAGCAATATAGAAATCTTTGATTTTTATTTATATTGTTAATATAGAAAGCTTTGATTTTTATTTATATTGTTAACATAGAAAGCTTTGATTTTTATGTTAATAAAAATAAAGATTTGTATGACAATGAAGTTATAATTTTTATATGTGAATGGTGATAAAAAAGATTTGATTTTCTTTTATTCGCATAAAAATATGATTTTTATATTATATAGATAAGAGAAAAAAATTCGATCTTTATATCATGGAAAGAATAAAAATATGATTTTTATTCATGTAGAGTAATAAAAATATATTTTTTATTATATTACTAGCGAGATAAAAATATAATTTTTATCATGGAGGTAGCGGTGTAAAAATCGAATTTTTATCTATATAGTAGCGGTGTAAAAATATAATTTTTAGCTATATAGTAGTGGTATAAAAATAGAATTTTTATCTATATAATAGCAGTATAAAAATGTGATTTTTATATATGTAGTGGCTATGGGCAACGAAATTGACAAAAGGCGAGAACGACAAAGATTTCCTACATAAGAAGAGTCGTGGCGTTTGGTTTAGCTAGTCAACGAGAACTCCTTACTTTTATTTTAATTTCTAGTTGAAATATATACTAGGATGCAGACGGTGTTTAGTAGCACCCGACACCCGTCGTCCACAGACCATGGATGACTTGTTTGTTTGATTGCTGTGTTGTGAAATTTTATTGTGTGATGTGGAATAAAATAAAATATTTTATAGTTAAAATATAATTTTAAATGTGTATATAAAATAAATATTTATAAACAAATCGGACAATTTTTTTATATGCACTGATTTGACTGATATTGATTGGGTCGATAAATTTTACACATCGCCCAACCGCACAAATAAAATATTTGTTTGTTGATTTGAAACCCCACACGGGTATTGGGATGATATTTGACGTACACTAATCCCGATTGTTTAGTTGCATGTCAATCGATAGGTTGACAGACTGTGTAAGCGTTAATTATTTATATTTAATGCTTATGCAGTTGTGTGGTGCACTCTGGATGATGGTTGATTATTTATCATTGCTATTATATACATGTGTTGTAGAAAATCCATATAATTAACATTATATGGTAATTGATTGGGCCTCATTCCAATATAGAAAATAAATCCATGTGTTGAATTGAAAATAAATTCATGTGTTGAATTGAAAAATATTCATGTATTGAATATAATAAACATTCATGTGTTGAATAAAAGCCGTGTTGATTAGATTGACGCCATTTTGACGTGAACAATATTTATATCAATTTTATTCATTTTTATAATGAATATAGAAAACGAAGTGATTTCAAAATATAACGTTTGGAAAATATTATCATTTGTATGTCAATGATGTGGAATATTCAATTTTGATTAGAAATTGAATGTGAAGTTGAAATCATTTTGAAAACGAATTTAAAACGATTTATAAAATAGTTTTGAAAGGAAATCGACGAAATATATATATATATATATATATATATATGTATATATATATATATGTATATATATATATATATTATATAATGGCTTGAATAGAACGCGCCGCGCCGCGGCAGTTTGCGAATTTCGACCATTGACTTCGTATGGATATTGCGGGAGATCCGACCGTCGGATTCTCCTAAAACCGGAACCTTGGGTTCGCATCGAAAAGGGCTTTCTAATGAATATTAGAGATTTGAAATCTAACGGTTGGATTTGGAATTATGTCCAAATCAAATTTGGAAAAGGTCGCTGTAAGTGCAGTTCGATGGTCGTTGATGGAAATCGACTGTACGGGCCTTGATGAAATTATTAAAAATAGTAGTAATGTGTGTAAAATCATAAGAAATGATTTGTGAAGAATTGGGATGAAAAATTCCATATTTGAAAACATAAAAATAGATTTTTATCGAAATGAACTAGTTTTGAACTAGAATAATAATTTATTTATTTTTAAATAAATAAACTGGATTTGAAATGGTTTTGAAAATAACCATAAATTTCCGATAATTGAATTGGAGTGGATTTGAATCGAAATTGTCTTTGGAATATTTCGATGTTGGATTTCGTGATTATACAGATATTGTTATGGAAATTTGAAAGATATATTTATATCGTTATTTCCAATACGATATTTGTTGGTCGTAGAATTTGATATTGAATACAAGCCGATATATTTTCTATTCAGAGCCTTGTATTTAATATCAAATGTGATTTGGGTTTGTCATGATGGGTGTCTTCATTACCACTGTTCTTAAACCCAGTTGAGAAAAAGATTAGATCTTTTTATTTAGATTTAATGAAGTGTACCAATTAAATGGTATTTAATTGGAATTGAATTTGAATTGATTTTTGGGTTTATCGTGAACGGTGTTTTAAATAACACTTGTTCTTTAACCCAATAATTAATGGAACGTGATTTTGGGTTTATAGTGAACCGTATTTTAAATGACATTGGTTCTTTAACCCGGTTAAAGACAGGATGTGATTTCCCAAGTTAAACAATCATTAATATTGATTTTTGGGAAGATTAAAACTAAGTGGAGTTTTAATGAATCTTTAATTAGATTGAAATGATCGAAAATGGAGTGTCACCAGTTTTGCTCCAGGCGATAGTCAAATCTTTAATTAGATTTGAACGTGAAATGGTAATTGAATTTACCGATAACACCGTGTTGTTAGATATGAAGTATGACCAGTTTTACTTCATGGGATGAATAGGTTGGGATTGGGAAAATAAAATAAATGATTACTTCGATGTGGTTCGCTAATCCCGACTATTTTGAATCGATATTCAAAAGAAGATTAACGAATAAATTTAAAGAATTTATCTTTGATAAAATTAATGGGAACCTTTCCCAAAGTATAAGAATATTTGAATAAAAGAATATTCTGAGTTGGAATGAGGCGTATGTTGTGTTTGTGTAACACTTGTTTATTATATGCGCGAGTTATTCAGAAAGGCCGGGTTTATCCCATTCTGAATAGCTGATTCGACGTGGTGTCGAGGATGAAGACGGTGGTCGAAGACCGGAGGTCTTTACGTCGTTTGGATAATTACCAATGATCTTGATTGGGCCGTACACCCAAGAGGAGAGAATCAGTTGGTGATCGTCCAGACGTACTTGGAGATCGATGGATATGCGAGGTACAAGGTGACTCCGGTTTCGTTCAGACCTAGAACGAACTTGTAAAGGGACTGTGTGTCTGACATTGGATTTTATTCTATGTGATTGATTTCCATTAAATATTTATATCTATTTGGCGGCGGAGAATTCATTCTCTTGCTTAACGCCCTTCTCTGAGACGTACGAGCTTAGAGGTTATATATTGATGGATATCAAACACATGGAGTGAATTGCCTGTGTGGCATGCCTAAGTGGCAATTGATCAAGGCTTCTGTTGAAAAGCATAGTCTTGTGGTTGATGATCAAAGCACGGCCTGTGTGGCATAGCTTTGTGTAACGTTGATTTGTGAGCCTCACACCCCGGTTGTGAACCAGAAACGGGAGAGGACCTCGGGGAGGGTATGCGTTTCCTTCAAGCTAGAAGTGGCGTCAGTGGTTTTACACGCCCTGACGAGTTTGACTTATGTGGTTGTTGCTGTTGCGAGGCGCCTCGGATATATCGGTCTATCCGAGACTGTTGGAGTCATTGGACTCATTTACGCCCCAAAGGGTGGGGAAACGCAGTGTTCATGCATTTTAATCCACATCGGTGGACCGACCCTGACGATCCAAAGGCTTGACTGAGTACTTGCCTGAGACATGGGCTAGATTGTCTCGAAATCGGTAGAGGACTATCTTTTGCCTCGGTTCACAGAAGGAAACCCAATTTCCAATACGAGCTTTGCGGTTTTAATTGTAAACCTATATTTGGTGGCATAGTGGTATGGGCCATTCATGTCTTCTATGATTGATACTTATGATTGAAACTGTTTTTGACACTATACACTTATAGTACTATCAAAATAATCCGTTTTAAACGTATCAAGCATTCTTTGGCTATTATAAGGTAAAAACCCTATCCTCCAGCTTGCATTGCATTATGTGATGGGTCCTGGGTCTTATAATAGCTTCATTGTTCTATATTTAGCATTGCGCTGTTGTTTTATGCACTGGTGTTCTTGGGAGGAAACCCGTTCCGTGTTATATGGCGTGGTCCCTTGATTTACCTAACTTTAAAATAAAGATTAATAACTGTTTTAGTTCTCACACCAGTCACATGACTGACCTGGAGTTTATTGTTTTAACCTAAACTCTGGGTGCCCCTATTTTCCACATGGGCAGCTAGTAGTTTTGGTTTTGCAGATTTATATTCACAGGATTCTGATTTACAGCTGGAACGATGCTCAGAAAGCTCTGTATCCGTGTATTACTTTCAGTTGTGTTTTATATTATTTTTCCGCTGTTATGTAATTTATTGCAATCTCTGATATTTATCGAAGTGTAATATTTATTCATACTCTGTATATTCTGGTATTCTGATGGAATTGTTGTAATAATCAATGAAATGTTCTTCTGTTTGCGTTCCGATATGGCTTGTTCTCAACTCAATCCGGGCTTTCCTTATCGGGGAATTTTCGGGTCGTTTCACATACAGGCATGAATCATATTATAAAAATTATAGATTTATAATGATTTGAGATTAATTTCACATTAAACATGATAGAGCTAACAAATTACTTAATAAATGCCAAAATTAGCTATCCTAGGACGTCTTGATCTGAATTAAACATGTATAATTTGATTTCAGGGTAAAATTAACATATGAGGTGTTTTAATTATCCTAATTACACATATATTCCATAATAGTCGTGTGAAAGGACTATCACTCACCAAAACCAAGATCCAACAAAATTTGATGATGATATGATCTGGACAACGAGGGAAATGCTCAATTATGATGCTAAATGATGAGATCCATTCCCCTTTGATGCAGATCTATCCTCCAGATGCTATATGGTATGATTTGATGAGGAAAAAGATTAGTTTGAACTAGAAAATCACAGGCCCCAACCTAATGTTTGAATGAGAAGAAAAGTTCTAATTCTCTTCCTACCATCCTTATTTATAGCTGCAGGTCATTAGCTTAATGGGTTCACTAATAACCTCATTATCTATCTATTAATATTTCCTACATAAATGAAAAGTTAAAAGGTGATTTCTCCAAAATTGTTAGAGCCGAATCCTTAATGTGATCACTCTACGGAATGACTGACCACCATCCTGATCCTATGAGATTAGTTAGAACACCTAATTAGGTCCCCATGAAAAGTTTTAGCTAAAACAGTAAATCATAGGGGTAAAATGGTCAGTATTACATCTACATGAATCATATATTAAAATACTAGAATGATACAACCACTAAAGAGTTAAGTAGAATTATTTTGCATTCATCTGATATGTAAAATACAGGTCATTACATTCTCCTCCCTTTAGGAATTTCTCCCCTAAAATTCCAAATAAAACTGTCAATGGATACTCGAAAAATCCAAAATTCGTCTGCATCTGCATCCGCATTCGAAAAGCGGATAAATATCTGATATCCGAAAGAACGGGTGTAGATATAAGCACATCCACATTCGAAAATTATGCTTCCGCTTTTTCTCATGATTATAGTTCAAACTATGTATATTTTAGAATAATGAAAATACATAAATTTATTATCTTGTAAAATTGAAAATCTACTAAACGCATGCTAGTTGCTCAAAATTATATATTATCATCATATTTAGTTACTTCTAGCACTTTGTAGTCAATTGGATTGAAAAAACTTTATATTAAACTGAAAATTTTCATTTATGTTTGGTTGATTTATCAACCGTTGGCGAAGCGGGTAATTATTTGATATCAATCTGTATCCACGAATGCGGATTTTCGATATCATAAAATGATTTTGGATGCAAATGCAGATATAGCACTATCTGCATCCGAAGGCATTTGCTGACAGCCCTAATTCTAAACAAACACGAGTAAACACTACATCCTGTATGCCTACCATCAACAAGTAGCCAATAAATCATCCAATATGGCATCCAATAATCCATGCAAGCAAAAATCGTATCCTAACATCTGGAATTATAATTACAAGAGACACAATGACATAAATATATATGATATATGGGACAAACCACTCAAAGAGTTCTGGATAGGCAGACTTCATACTCTCTTCCGTTTCCCATATGCAACCGTCATCATCCTCGCTCCATTGTACCATCACTAGCTTAACAACATTCCTCCTAAACTATTTTGTTCCATTCTCAACAACGTAATGTTGCTTACGAAGTCTGTAAACTTCCGGCTCTACCTATAAGTCTTCTATTCGATCTAGAGATACCACTACACTCGAGTCATGCACAAATTTCTGTAGATATGAGACATGTAAAATATTGTGCACACCCGCCATTTTCTGGGGTAAATCCACTCTATAATCAAGCTTCCCAATCCGATTTGCAATTGAAGATGGCCCAACAAAGCTCGGAGCTAATTTGCCTTCCTTTCTGAATTGAGAAACATTCTTCAAAGGTCAAACCTTTACAAATACAAAATCTCTAATTGAGAATTCTAAATCCTTTCTCCTCTTATCAGCATAAATCTTTTAGCGATCTTGGGTTGCCTTCATTCACCGTCGAATAATATCATTCTTATTAGTCGTTTCCATTATCATCTCTGGACTAAGTACCGAATTCTCTCTAGTCTCCAATCAATAAGAGGGTGAATTTCATGGCTACCGTATAACGCCTCATATGGTACCACACCAATACTCGACTGATAGCTATTATTATAGGTAGACTTAACCAAATAAGGGTGATCTTTCCATGGTCCTCCAAATCTAGTACATAAGTTCTAAGAAGATCTTCCAATACTCGATTAACCCTTTCGGTCTAACCATTGGTTTGGGGATGATAAGCCTTACTCATATATAGCTCAGTCTCCAAAGTTTCTTGCAAGCTCTTTCGGAATCCATCAGTAAACAAAGGATATCCGTCACTTACTATAATTTTAGATATTCTATGGAATCGAACTATCTATTTGATATACAACCCAGCTAACTTGGATGTCGTTTTGGTAGATCTAAAAGGAACAAAAGCGATATATAATTACCCATATAGCATCTACCCTATCCTACTCCTCGGCAATCCGTCAATAAAATCCTTTGATACCTTCTCTCATTTCCACGTAGGAACCTTCAAGTAGCTGCAATAATCCACTCGACTTCTTTTGCTAATCTTTAAACAACCAAAAATTCATACATTTCGAGACGAATCTTCCATCACACCCTTTCATACCTTCCCAGTGGTAAACTCTTTTCATATCTCGATACATCTTATCACCGCTAGGATGAATAGTCAGTCTAGAGTGATGACATTCTCTTCGAACCTCATCTCTCAACCCGTCCAAGTAAAGAAAAACCAATCTTCATCCTTACGAAGCCTACCATCTCGATCAATTTTGTAATTCTTTAGTTGCTTAGTATCGACTCTCATCTCTAACCTTTTAGTAATCTCAATAAGCTTGGCATTATGTATTTGGATTTCACCAATACTTTTGATGAGAGTAGGTCTAATGCATAAGTTTGCCAACATCTCAGGTTCCAACTCTTAGTAAAGCCTGAAATAAAACCCAAGCAAATTCTTTAGGTGCTTCCATTTGATAAATAAAACTCCTAAACTCGCATGTCTTCTACTTAATGCGTCGACCACAACGTTACCTTTTCCTAAAGTATAGGTAATACCAAAATCATAAGAAGATAGAAGCTCCAACCATCGTTGTTGCTGAATATTAAAAACCTTTTAGGAGAAAAGATATTTTAAAGACTTGTGTCCTGTAAATAGGCCAAATCTAACTCCCAACAAATAATGCCTCCACATCTTCAGAGTAAGCACTATCGCCGCTTACTTGAAGTCATGAGTCGGGTAATTCCTTTCATGTGACTTTAGTTGTCAACTTGCATAAGCCACAACCTTTCGTTTCTGTATTAGTGCTACTCCTAATCCAGTACTGCATGCATTGATGTACACAATCATTTCTTCATTCTCACACGGAATAGCCATTATAGGAGCACTAGTTAATCTCTTTTTCAAGACCACAATATCATGCTCATACCTCGCATCCCATACTAAGATCTGGCTCTTCTTTGTCAGCCCAATCAATAATGGTGCTACTATCTTTGAAAATTCCTATAAATCATCGATAATATCTAGGTAAACCAAAGAAACTTCTAACATCTGAAACATTTCTAGGTTAATCCCAATTTTGGAAGGCTTCTACCCTAGCAGGATTCACTGTAATTTCTTGTCTAGACACAACATGGCCTAAGAATCTCACCTTTTCATTCCAAAAGTGACCCTTCGAAAACTTAGCTTTTGGCTGATGCTTTAGCAAGATTTCCAAAACAAACTTCATATGTGCCTTCTGTTCTTCCTCAAATCTAGAGTAAAGTAATATATCATCCGTGAACAAAAGCATGAACTTATCCAGTTGATCTCTGGAAACCCGATTCATAAGATCGACAAAATATGTTGTGCATTAGTCAATCCAAACGGTCATTATCAGCCATTCATAAAATCCGGATGGTGCCCTAAATGTAGTCTTCGCCACACTATCCTTAACCACTCTCAGTAGGTAAAATCCCTATGCCAAATCCATATAGAAAAAAACCTTGGCTTCGAGAAGCTGATCAAACAAATCATCAATCCTTGGTAATGGATATCTGTTCTTCTTAGTCACCCATTCAGTTCAAAATAACCTACACAAAATCTCAAAGATCCATCGGCCTTGGTAGAAAACACTATTATTGCATCCGACTCGGATATGCTTCTCCGAATGAATCCTTTTTCTCAAAAGATCATTCACTTGCACCTCTAACTCTTGTTGTTCCCTAGGCACCATCCTCCTAAGAGGCATAATAATAGGTCTGGCTCCATCTAGTAGATCAATCTGAAACTCAATTTTCCGTTTCTAAGGAAACCCTTTGACCTCGTCAAAGACATCATAAAACTCTCTAACTATCGGCACAGATGACAACCCCTCCTTTGGAAACATAAGCAAATATAAAAGGATGACTAAGACCCATCCACTAGTAGGCAGCATATCATAACAATTCACCTTTCCACATTCCCGACAGTCACCTCGAGCCTTTCGCAATCCATTGTGGTCGCATATCTTTTGAGCTAGTCCATACCCAAAATAATCTCGAACACAGTGAAGTTTAAAATAGAGAAATCATGATTCGATAAGACTAGAGCATGAAAAAGCATACAAAGACTAGAAGAACCCCTATTGGGTTAGTCACAACCAATGGTTTATCAATAATGTCAAATTCTAAACCTAACTTGCATACAAGCTCATTACAGATAAAAGAATATTGTAATGACCCGCATTTTTTTAGCAATATAATTAATTTATTTAATTTTTTAAATAAGTGGTTTGGTTATTTGAAATGGCCAGGATTTAATAATATTGAATATTTAATCAAAATAAATAATATAATAATGTATTTAATTTCTGAAATAGTCAGAAATAGTGAGATTCACAATATGATGTGAACTGGATCATCTGTGATATTTAATTCAGTTTAGAATTGAATTAGAATAACGAATATATTCTATAAACGACAGTTGAACGTATAAATTATAATATAATTAAAATCGAGCTCGAAATGGCGCTGCAGTTCGTAATTTGGCGATTTGAACTTCAACTGAATGTACAGGATTCATTTTAAATCGGATTTCTATGAGACAAGAAACGTTAGGAGATGGTGAAGTATATTTTTCTGACGGAAGAGAAAAGTCGGGATTTCGTCGTGTAGATTTTAGTTATGTCCAAATCAAATTTTAGAAAAGTCGTTATGGAATTCCTTTATATTTTTTATCGATTTATTTATATTTTTAAATGGATTTTTAAATATAAATCGAATATCTATGTAACACTGGATTTGAAATATCGAGTTATAAATCCCATTGGAGCTGTATGATATTCTATTGTGAATATATTCGATAATATTTATTTTTAATATTAAACTTAATTTTTTAAAAATATATTTAAATATTTAAATGGGTTATTTTGAGCATTAAAAATAGCCAGTTTTGCAAACGACCTCAGAATTCAACGAAATTAATTTTGTTGGATCCGCAACATCAAAATATTGTTAGATTCCAAGTTTCGTGATTTTTAGAGTCACTGTGTGGCCGTACGGATTTTTAAAGTGAAAAACAGTCAGTATTTCGATGGTAAAAAATACCCTGTGTGAGCATACTAAGTCGGAGTTCGACGAAACCAGTTTCGTTGGGACTGAAATATCGAACAGTAGCTACATGTCCATTTTCGTGATTTTTGGGAGTCATGTGTGATCACAGGAATTTTAGAGGATACAGAAAAATAGCGTTTGCTTAAAACAAAATAAAATAATCGAATAAAAAAATAATTAACCACCTCGATAAATACCCAACACCTCCCAAAACCCTAAACACATTTTTCCCATGGTCAAATTCTGAGCCGCCACTTCTGGGAAGAAAAAACGTGAAGAAAGCAACTTCTAAAATCAAAATGAATTCAAAATAAATTCTTAAAATCGAAAGAGGGGTATATTTAGAATCATGGGAGGATTCTCTTCAACTGGGGGTACTTTTGGAAGGGCTCGATCATATTTTTGATCGCTAAAAATTTCCAGCGATAGTCAGTGGTGACTAGGGTTCATGTATTTGGGGGATAGGAACTTCAATCAAAGATTTGGGTAGTGGTTTTGGATTCGTGATGTCGATTAGCACTGCGTGGAGGATTTTGGGTGTATTCGGTTTTGATTGGGATCGATGAGTTCCCTGTAGCCGTCAGGGCAGGCTGTCGAAAGCAACATGGAGGGATGGCTCGAGTCGCTTATGATTGGTATGAGGAGAGGAGAATGGTGATGAGAAACAATTTGGTGGTCTCATTGAAGTCAAATGAGGGGGACGAGATCGATGAAGGAGCGGCAATGTCTGGTTGAAGTTGTAGGAGTGGAATCAGGAAGGAGAGGGAGGACAGGCTTAAAAGGGGTAGACGTGGGTGGTTTTTGGCTTAAGGATTTTCATTGGACTGAAGTTCTCTAAGGTTAAGGCCCGAAAGGTTTTAAATAGGAATTTAGATTTTTAGTTATTAAAATAGTATGTAAACTTCAAGTTTTAATATCTGTTACACATGTTATCAGAAATTCGCAAAACAAGATCCAACAGGATCGTACGGACGGACACTACATGATGGAACTGACTGGAAGTCCATCGGAGCTCGTTATAATTTATAACAAAATAAATTGTCCGTCTGAATCAAGCGATGGTTATCGTTATTAACGATGATCGTCCAAGGTGAGTAAAACTCACTAACCCTTCTCAATTATATTTTTCTAACGTATTTTTAGAAAAGATAAATGATGATTGGTTGCTGTGTGTTTGCTGTTTGGTTGAACTGCTAGTCAGTTGATTGAAAATATAGATAACAATATAGATATAAATCGTTAATCAAATATTGATTCTGTTTAGCAGAATATTTCATAGTGAAATGAAATTGATGTTAATTTTATTGTTTAACATCTGTGGATGCAGGGAAACAGGTTGGAAGGACCCAACTGGGTTCCTCAACAATTATTTTACTGTCTTCCATCTATTGTGTTATATGAGGTGATATGGAATCTGTTGTTGATTTTGAATGGTTAAATGATACTGATCATTGTTATATGGTACGTTAAATGTCATAAAGAATACTAGAATGTTAAAAAGGAAATTTTCAATGTTATATTGAAAAAGAAATATTTATAAAATCAAAAGATTTTATAAAAAGAAAACTATTTATTTAGAAAATAAATAGATTAAAAAGGAATATTTTTTTGCTAATCAAATAGATAGAACTGAAGGGAAGCATTTGTAACTATTTACAAATAGAATTGAAAGGGATATTTATTTGAAAATAAATAGAATAGAAAGAGGAAATATTTGTAAAAACAAATAGAAAGGGAATAGTTAGATTATAAAAAGGAATTATTTATAAAATCAATAGATTTTATAAAAAGAAAATATTTTATAAAATAAATAGAATTATCAAAAAGGGATTGATTTTGAAAATAAATAGATTATAAAAAGGAACACTTGAAAAGTGACTAGAATTGTATAAAAAGAGGATTTTATATTAGAAAAGATTTAAACTCGTGCTTCGCACACGAGTATAATATGATATGGATTTAAAGAAAAGATTTTAAATGGAATCTATTCTGACCGATAGAGTGAGATGGATAATTTATAAATAATATTTTATAAATCAAATGAAATGTTTATCATTGGATAAATAGAATATATAAGTCAGGAGTTATATTGAGAAGTAAGAATCGATTTCAACATCGATATTTGAAACTGAATAAACGTAGAATTAATCAAAGGAGTTAATCAGTTAGAATTAATCGAATTAGAGTTAGTTGAACATAATTAATCGAATTAGATTTAATTGAATATTAGCAATTCAATTAGAGTTGATCAAATATAGTTATTTGAGATAGAGTTAGTCAAACATAGTTATTTAGGATGTGTTGCCATTTCATACGACTGCTAGCGTAATTCGCAGGGCTGCTTATAGCCTATGGCGGTCGGATGCTTCCTGAGGGAATCGGGCATAACCATTGTGATCGCTGCGATCTAGAGTCAAGCGAATGGAGTTAAATCGAATATTAGCCATTCGAAATAAAGTTAAAACAGACATAGTTATTCGAATATAAATAAATTGAATATTAGTTATTAGATAGGAGTTAAATAAGTTGAGTTAGATAAGTTGAGTTAATCGAGTTAAGTTAGTCAAGATGAGTTAATCAAACCGAGTTAATCCAAATGAGTTAATCCAAAGGAGCTATTCGAAATAGTTATTCGAATAAAATTAAAGGAGCTATTCGAAATTGTTTATTCGAATGGAATTAAAGGAGATTAATCGAATGTAAATCATTCGAAGAGAATTAATTGAATGTAAATCATTCAAAGAGAATTAATCGAATGTAAATCATTCGAAGGGAGATTATCGAATATAGTTATTCGAAGAAAGAGTTATCGAATATAGTTTATTCGAAAGAGAGTTATCGAATAGTGATTATTCGAGAGTGAATTATACATTGGAATTCGATTATATCGAATTAAGGAAAGTGATATTTACTTTCCGTTTCAAATCAAGTTTTTATTTATTTGTTAATAAATTAGTTGTTTGTTTAATTATCCAAATTAATAAAGAAAAGTTATATTTAAGTTAATATATATATTCGAAAGCATGAAATTATATCACTAGCGTTATAATCAAATGATTTTTGAAGTGGATTCATAAATAGAATCCGAGTTACGTAAGGAAGTGTTAAAGGTTTAAAAGGTGAACTTTGTCTGTTTCGAAGTTAGAAATGTTGTTCAGTTAAGGTCTGAGAGGTAATTATACCCCAACTTGATTGACTTCGTTTTTAACTTAGAAATGGTTAAAGTTCGATAGTGAAGGTTGATTAAGTGAATTTAGTTAATGAGTGTAATGGTTTAAATTGGCTTAGTGATGCTTTATTTAAACATCTATTTAAGTCAAATGGATAAATTTTGGAATCATTTTCCAAATATAATCAGAGATGTTTTCTAATCATAGAAAATGAAATGTAGATAAGAAAGAATACTGGAATGTCAGTAATACGTGAAACAGAGATGGAAATGTCTTCCAGTGATTGATGATATATATTTTCAAAATTTATAAAATAAGAATTTACAAATGTATAGAAAGGGAAAATGGATAAATTAATGATAATTTAATTAAATGAAATAAACCTTTGAATGATGATTGGTCGATAGAATTTCCATCTGGAAATAATATCGTTGTTTGCACACCTATTTTTCTTTGATAGTTAAATCACCGACTATCGAAGTTTTGACCATTTTATCGTCGTCAATATGGAGAGACCGGGATCAGATGCAATATCTGAAAACCACTCTGTATGGACGTTAGCGTTGAGATCAAATATGATGAAAATTGGGCAGGCAGCATGGCTAAGTGGGTCGCTCCCATTAGGGTGTATATCACCTATCTAGAGAAAATCCATTTCATTCTTTATCTATGTTCAATGCTGTCCCTTTTCGGGAAGACGGTGGGTAGCTCCCAACCGTTGATGATATACATTCGATACACTCAAGAGAAATGAGTGGTCGTTCATGTGTGGGCCGGGTTGCAAGACGTTCTTGTTGAACCCAGTGTATTTTCCTCTAGAGATACACTATCGGTAGGTGGTCCCATACCTTGTCATAGTCGGAACCCAATTTCCAATAAGTGCCCGCGGCTTTATTTGTATACTATATATGTGGAACGTGAGATGCAAGCGTTCTGCTAGATTGATAATTACTTGTGATTAGACATTATGATAATATCAGAGAAGTTTTGATTTCCAAAAGTGTTTTGGGTTAACGTAAGGTAAAAAAACCATTCGTGTTTATGTGTGGATCGGTCTTACGATTATCTTTTCTTTTGAAAAGAATTTTTGAAAAGTTAAGCAAAATGATTTGAGTTTACTCACACCAGTCCCATGACAGACCCAGAGTTTTATTTTGTTTTGTTTTCCCTAAACTCTTGGGGGCCCAAATTTGTACGAGCTGTCAAGTAGTTCAGGTCTTTACAGATATACTTGGAGGAGCTTGAAGCAAGAGGCTTCAGGATTATATAGCAATTGTTATTTCCGCTGTGTGTAAGTGTTGTACTCTGATAATGTTATCCTGTATATATATACTGTTTATTTCAAAGTTATGTTATGTATTATATTTTATTCGTTCCGCTGTGAGATTCGTGTTTACTCTAATTGTGTTCTTCTTCTTCTTCTATTCTAATTTTTCTATCTTATCTATTCTCACCCTCTAACTTCTTTCTATTAATGATCAGGAATTTTCAATACCTGTATAATTAACATGGGTTTTATGTTGATTTTCTGGGTCGAAAATCCCAGTTCGTTACAAATATGATGCTTTTATGTCAAGAAAAATTCTAGCTGAAACATCTCTGACAGAAAGAATACCTTAAACAACCACACTCTTCCCCTTCTCTACTGCATTAGGAGCTCTGGAGGAAGACAGTGTTGCATTCAATGCATATGCCTTGTAAACATGCTTGTCCTTTGGCGACTCTGGGAAATTCTTCTTAATATGCGTTGGTTTGTCGGAGTTAAAACACTTATTTTTCGCCTTAGAAGCCTTGCAATCCTTTGAATAAAGCCATTTCTTGTGACAATCCCAAAACCCCGTGCCTTTATCTTGATCCAGGTCCTCATAGTTGCACGCCATCTCCACTAATTCATTATTTTATTGAAATCTTCTATTTCAATTGTTCAAATTGCTTTGTAATATCCAATTTAAAAATTTTAAATTGGCTCGTATTTTCCGGGTTGTTACATTTCTCATGACAATTGAAGCAAGTAACATCATCCTTATGTTTCTTCTGGCCAAACTTCCCTTATTATTTTTGCTTTCTCTTTCATTCCACTTTCTCTTACTCCCGCTGCCTTGCTATGGCTGTGATTGTCCCTTATCAAAATTCTCAACAAACGCTTCACACTTTTTTGGAAACAAACACTCATGCTTCATGGCCTTCGCAGCTAACTTCTCAAATGGTACCTTTATATAGTCCACAAGCTTATCTCCAAGGTACTCATTCAATCCTGCGATAAACTTCTGATTCTTTTAACAAGGAGTTTCAATAAAAAAAAGCGTCATACTTCATAAACCCTCTAATTTTGCCACATATTCAGTAATAGCTCTCCAATTATGCTTCAACTTAACAAATCTCTTGAAGAAAATCGACTTCTGGACCATAAAGATGAACTTCTCCACAAACTTAGGCTGAAACTATTCCTATGTAATCTTGCCCTCCAGAGTCTCATGAGTAATAGAATTCCATCAATCCATAGCTCATTCCTGCAGTTGCCTTTACGTGAGCATCCTCTTCGTTGCATCATCGATCCACGAAACTTTCGAAGATGCAAACACAAGTATCCAGACAATTATGAACCATGATCGAAGAATTCGTTCCAACAAATGTTTTTCTACCCAGAGAAGCATAGTTCTTATACATCTTAGCGATGTCAACAACCATAAGTGCCTACACCAAAGCACCACCATCCACTATCATTTTACAGTAGGTATTATTCTCATGATCAATGCCATCATGGCCTCGAACATAACTGGAAAAGCGGTTGTAGCAACTCCCAATCGACCATCTTCTCCTACCCCACAAAAGCTGGCTCCTTCATAGCAGCATTCCACTATTTCAATAGCTTGTTCTTTATCTGGAACAAGAAAGATTAATCCATATTTGAGAAAAGCCACAATGATGCTCGAATGGTTAATAACGCACAATAATATATATCATAAAATACTGTAACTACAATAACCCGCCTGGAATAGGCCTAAATCCCGACCTAGAAAATGCCAATTGGAACTTAGAGCTATTGTAAACAAGTCATTGGTTCTTGTAAGGAGTATATAAATGGAGCCAATTAAAAATCAAATCAAAATCTTTAAGACGATAGGATAAAATATGATAGCTGAAATTAGATGTACCGCTAAATAAAAGCCATAATACTGTCAATTACACCAAGTCTCAAATGACATATAAAGGTACATCAATAATATTAATATCCCACAAGTACGGTAAATGCCAAACATGATGATGATGATAGTCTAATAAATCTTCTTCGCTAAGCTCCAGTCTTCACTTCATCATCAACTAAGCATTTCCATATACTAACATGTTTTTGTTAAGAGGAGGGAGGTTAGAATACCAAGTTCTAGTGAATGATAATCACATAAGTGTAAGGGATGTTTATTTTCTATACTGAGCAGTATAAATTTATCAAGTTATGTCTAAATAAATTGAACACACATGCATTAAATTGACGGACTAACTTATAGTTACTTAAGGTCAACCTATAAATATAAGGTCGAACTTCCATGATCACTTAATACCTTTCGAGGCGGACTACCTTATGGTCACTTAAGGCCATTTATATTTATTTTTTGAGTGAATTTCTCCAATGATCACATAATACCCTATGACGAACCCTAATCACTTAAGACCTTGTTTTTCTAAGCGTCAACGTCATTAAATATACTCTCGGTGTAAATCGAGAGATAGTAAGCATTCACTTATTACCTCAGAAGGGCAGATAGCTGATCGTCATTTATGGCCTCCCCCAACATGCCCCCGTGTTACTATCTAGCTGTCGTTATCAGTGAACTCCTGGTCATTTAATACTTCCCTTAGACAGGCGATTCTCCTTACTTAGGCAATTTATATGATTGGCAAAACTCTCAGTAGCCTATCCTTAGGTCAACTCCTCACAAAGTCCTAGATAAGAAGCAACAACTTTAGAAGAACTACCACACTCATTTGAAATCGTTTAAGACCATTTAATACCTCATTATTAGAGAAAGACGAATCCAATGACCAATTAAAACCTAATAAAGGCGGGTCCCATGAATTTGGTCCAAAACTAAGGAGTAAACCTTAGGAACAGACCTAGTCTTAACCACTTAATACCCACACAAGGTAGGTCAGCCACTTAATACCTTATCCAGGTGTGCCTACTTCACACACACACACACACACGCGCGCGCACACACACACACACACACACCGGACGTTCTATATTAAGCCGACCCCTTGTAGATGCTGGATTTGTCAGACGGTTCCAGACAGGCTTCTACTACGACTTATGCTTAAGCTTGCATCTGTGTGTATTTATTATAATGGCTTATAGCACCTAGACCTCTCACATTAACCCAACTTCTTGTAGATACTGGATATGCTGGTTAATCCTAGGCAGTCTTCACTATAAGTAGGGATTAACCTCATGTCTATGTGTCATTAATACTAATAAAAGCCATTAATACACACATACAAATTTCCTAATGGGGACATTTAAATTTGAGTTTCTAATTAAATGTATTTAATACGTATTTACAGTACGTTAATTACGCTGTAAATAGTAATAAGCATGCGTAAAGAAATGTCCTAAAACATAGAAATGTTAATCCTAACCTAAATTTAAGGTTTACAAGTTTATTTCCCTAACTTCATCAACACATAAATAATGTATATTCACATTTAATCAATAATAGGGAAATATCAAACGTAAACAAAATAACTTGTAACCTAGGTTTAAAAGATTACTTCTATATTAAAAGAAGGAAAAAGTGCAATATGACAACAATATATATATTTCCTTTTTGGAACTACTTTACTTTTCATATGAATTTATATAAAAACTTAATACTTAACCTGTGTTTTAATACATTCAAACTATCTGTTTTAAACAAATAGATGCTTTAATACGTTCAAACTATCCGTTTTAAACAAATAGATGCTTTAATACGTTCAAACTATCTACTTTAGGAGATTTATTTTCGTGGTCGGTTTATTTTATTAATTATGTAATTAATTAGATTGATTGTTTCTTATTCTTTTGATTCATGTCCCCTTCTTGTGTGTGTATATATATATGCACACAATTTTGAAATCCAAAGGAATATTCCATTATGCCACTGGTATTTAATTTTTACCCTAGATTCATATTCTTATAGTTTGAATTTCAAATGTTGCATGTATACAATTTATATATAACTTGTTTTATTCATAACTTTTTCATACGAACTCTGTTTTCGATAAATAAAATATGAAACAGACTATAATTTCGCCATGGATACAATGGTAATATTTTCGTGGCCCAATTCTAAATTATACAATATTCGTATTTTCATCCCATTAATATTTTATTAATTATTATTGTTTATTCTTAATTTAATCTAATCATATATGTCTTTTTAACGTATAATTTACGGGGTGTTATATTCTTTCCCCCTTAAAAGAGATTTCATCCCTAATTCTTTTTAAATAGGCAAAAAACTAAACTCGCTCTAACAAACATGGTATATAGCCAAGTTATTTATTATACATCCATAAAACAACCCCGTCAATGTGTTTATGCACTACAAACTTGCAGTCCTACCATGAAAGTGTAACATGTAAAGCTATATGTATGCAAAACACTATAATATGCATAGAATTTCTACATGAGTGCTTTTGTGTTGCAAACAATTCCTACCATCCAATTTAATAAGCATAATGAAACCCTAGAATCCTAAAATTTCCGAGAAAGGCTAAAAAAAATTTAAAATTTTCATGCCTTTCATCGAATTTTCTTCCTAATGTACTCGAACAAATCTAACTAAATGTACTTGAACAAATCTAACTAAATTTTCATGCCTTTCTTGCCTTTACATCGATGTTGGTATCTAGATTTGTATTTCTATATCTTTTTTCAAGTAAGTACACGGTCCATTTCTGTTAGTTTGGACGGGTATCTCTGTTTGAACATTGGCGCAACGAGATGCTTTTGCACTGAATGTTTATTGTTCGAATGGAGATTTTTCCAGTATGAATATTCTGAAGCGGATGGTAACTTTACTGAACGAAATTTTCATGGAATTCTCATGTCAAATATGTGGTTGTTAACGGGTATGTTGCGTAGTGGCATTTTGGTCAACTATAGTTCATCAATGTGGCAGCGAAAAAGTGAAGTCTTATGGCTCTCCTATTGATGCTGCTTTGGTGTCCGATTATCCTAGCCTCCCACTTGCATGATATTTTCCTGTTTTTACGCCACAAGGTAAGGTGTCTGGGCGCGGTGCTCATGTACCGTCTTGCTGTAGCTGTTACTTCATTTCACTTGTGTATAATTTCCCGTAGTAGTATATTATAGCACATGATAACTGTAACCACGTAATTTGTAACCATATAACTAGCATACAACAAATTGTGTTGTATATTGAGATGTAATATAGTTGTCCAGTAATTTAGCTAGCTCCAGTGTTGTAAGGCTGTTACGCAGAGTGGACGGAACACTATAAACTCTGTAGGCGGTGGACAGTCCAACTTAAAAACCGAATTAGTTGATTGTAACCATAATTACATGTACTATATTTTATTATTGGTTATAATAAATGGTGTTTGCGGTTACCTTAAAAATAGGTTGGCTTTGCCAAAAAAATAAAAAAATGTTGTGGAGTGTAACGATCCGAATTTTTCAGCTATTTGAATTCGAATATTTAAATTTTATTTTAAATATTATATTGGTGTATTAATTAGTTTAATATTTAATTTGTTTATTAAAACAAAGTTTTAACGTTAATTTATATATAATATAAATCGAGCTCGAAATGGCGTGGTAGTTCGTAATATTGAGTTCTAAACTTTAATTGAATGTACAGGATCCGATGTAAGTCGGATTTCTATGAAACAAGAAACGTTGGAAACTTATTGATTATAATTTTCTAAGGAAATATAAAAATCCAGATTTTGTATTATAGATTGTTAGTTATGCCCAAATCAGATTTAAAAATAGTTGCTTTGGAAATCATTATTAAATTGTAATGCTTATTTAATATATTTAAAAGGGTTTTAATGTAATTTAGACATCGTTTAACTCGTAGTTGATGATATTGAGTTGTATAATTTGTATTTCAATCTATATGATATTTCCAGTGGGTATTTATGATAATAATAATTTATTATTATTTTATTTTATTATTTTGGAATTTAAGAATATTTTATTAATATTATTATAGGCCTTTAAAATAGTGATTTTTGCAAATGGACTTAGTTTTCGCTGAAATTAGTTTCATTGGAACCATAACATTAAGTTATTGTACGGTATTAATTTTATGGCAAACCGATCTCATATGTGACAACAATAGCCGTAAACGCCCAGTCATTTTATATAGCGCACAATTAAATTAATTTAATAAAGAGATATTTGAGTGTAACTTGAGCCGACGATCGAATTAAGCCACGAAACTAGTTCCATTGAATTTGTATCGATGTTTAGAGCAAGGATAGATATACAGTTTGTCATTTTTGGAGATCGGGTAATTTGGTGTCCAAAATAGCATTGTGGTGCGTATAAAAATAGCGTACTGGGAAACAGTCTCGAAATACGACGAAACTGGTGCCATTAGATTCGTTTTAATTAATTATTATAAGATTTCAATTTTCGTGTCAACCGGACTTATCTTTTGATCGTGGCAACGATAAACGCCTTAATTATTTATATTATTTTGGTCAACTTATATAGAGGTAACTTTAGAGGAATAAACGACTGGCCAAACAAACTCCAAATTAAACGAAACAAGTTTCATTGGATCCGTTAGGAAAAGGTCTAGTAGAATGTCAAGGTTTTATTTTTTTTTTTATTTTTTTTGTAATTATAGGAATTTTAAACGCTTGATTTTTCACCGATAATTAGAAAGGACTTTTCACAAACGACCTCAGAATTTGACGAAACCTTTCCCATCGGGTCCAGAATATTTTTTTATGCTAGTATTACATTATTTTATCAAAAATTTAGATCGTATGGGTCATTTTGTGACATTACTTCATAGTGAAGTTTGAATATATAATAAATATTATATTTTTATATCCCACACTTTATAAAGCATCTCACAAAACCCTTTATTTTGGTCAACAATGAATACGCGGTCAACAGAATGGAGCCGCCCCCTTCTCCATATGAACGATCCGTAGTTCACCATCCTCCCACCTCAAAATCTCATCATCCGTTCATCTAATTGAATTATTCCCAATATCAATCTTGTTCATCTCGTCGAGGTTGTCCATATGTGCGATGGTGATTGTCTTAATCGATCAGAGTTGACCAGAATATGGCTTCAAAGCTGGAGACGTTCGAAGGGGTTCGAGGGCAGAGTAGTTGATTGGAGTGCACAGGGTTTCAGGCGTTGGTCGAGGAGGGAAAGGAGAAGTCAGCTGCAGTCTCTGATCGGAGCATGGTCAACCATAGGCGGCGCATTGGTCTATTTCTGGTGAGGTGTAGTTGTGAAGCATATGGGATAAAGGAAATTGCAGAGACAGTAACGTGAACGATAAACCAGGGAAGAAGATCAAGCCCGATATCCTTAATGCAAAGTACTAGTTAAACCTAAGTTAATTAACTTTTTAATTAAGGGAAATTTACTATTAAATTTAATCATGTACTAAAATCTGTGTAACTGGGAGCATGGTTCAGGAAGACCCGACATTCCGAAAATGGACGGAGCGGTAACAAATGGGAAACGAACGAGACAAAGCAGAAATTGGGCCAGGCTAATTCTGATACAAAGTAAATTAGTTAACCAAATGTTGAGTTTAAAATATTAATTCTATATTAAATTATAAATTGATTTGCTTAACATTAAATCATAACAGGTTTAATCAAGATTTGGATAGGGTTCAGGAAGTGAAAACCGCGATGTATATATCCGGAAAGAGTCGTCTTAAAATTGCTAAGCAAATGAATTGTTTGAATTGTTATGGTTGTGTTAAATAAATTGGTTGATATTGAATTGTCGTTATTGACTGTTATGAAAACCATTATTCATTTGAATTGAATGATCATATTTGAGATAAAGTATTGGAATGCAGGGGAGGACAGGTTGGAGGAATCCAACGGGATTCCTCAAATATATTTAACATTATCTATTTTCATATTATCATTATATGAACTGTTTAAACCCAACTGTTTGAATGATTGATTTATTTGTTGACCATTGACCTGAAATTCAACATTTGTTTATTTTAAACCAATGGGTAATATTGGTTGAGTAATTGGCAGTATATGACTGATAAATCAATCGTTTTGCAAATATGGATTTACCGTCAGGTGAATCGATAAAAGTGAAGTTATAAAATTTATTTTATAACTAAAGATAGTTTTTTTTGAAAAATATTATTTTGCATAAAGGTTTGTCTAAATAAAATAAATATTTATTATTTGTTAATTAAGTCTATAATTAATTATTAATTGATTTTATAAAGTAAATTCTTATGTTAAGAAGATGTATAAGCAAATGAACTGGAATTAACCTAATGGTTAAGATTTGAATAATTGTTTTTAAGAGAAAATTAAATGGGGTTATTTAAACTAATTATATTATTAATTAATTTAAATAAAAGACTATAATTGGAACTGGTTGACGAGATAACCATGTTTTGAAATGACGAAGTCAATCATTTTATCAGAATCGATTATTAAATTATTTGTTTTGAATTAATCTAATGAAATAGTTTAACTAATATTGGTTTTTAGATTTAAACAAGATTTTAAAAAGAAATTTATTATTTACTTAGTAATTAAAGAAGTTAACTACTATTACAATAGTTAATGATCGAGATAAATTATTATTTTAATTAATAATAATTGAAGATATTAACAAGTAATAGAACTGGAAATGAAATCTAATTGAATGGTGAAAGGAGTTGACGAATGGGTTTTATATTAGAACCAGAGTTTTTATAATGAAATTATAAAAGGGATTTTAAGTGAATACGATAGCTTAAATTAAATATTTATTTAATATTTGAAATTAGAAAAAGGAAATTGAGAAATTGGAAAATGGTATGAAAGGGCTAAGTGGGATCTATTCTGAAATTCGGAATGTGATATTCTGAAATTCGAAATGTTAAGCGGAGTTGAAATTATTCCAAACTTCGGAATGTGATATTCCAAAATTCGGAATGTTAATCATGGGAGAGAATATAAGCTAAAGGTTTTGGAAATGGCAACGAATGTAAGTTGTCGTAGATGATTTACAAATGATATTTGTAAATGCAGGTTAAGAGTTTAGAAATGTAATTGGAATATTGGTCGTCGATAATAATTTACAAATAGGATTTGTAAATGAAGTAAGAATTTTGAAAAAGTAATTTATAACAACTTGTTACAAATAATAAATTGAACTGTTTTATTTATAAGCTGAAGACCTTTAAGAAGATCGCTTTGTGATTTTCGACAACGCATAAGTTGTCAGAATAATATATAAGAAAATATGATAAGTTGAATAATTTATATAAAAAATAAATATAAGGATTCATACAAGATGAAAATTATAAGAATTGAAAAAGATATTAATGTAAGATTTATAAAGATATTTATATAAGATTTGTAAAGATATTTATGTTAGACTATTAAATACTATCATATATGATTTTAAAACCAATTATAGTAGTGTTATCACAAACAAGTCGAAGAATATTTATAAAGAGATTTTATAAAGGATTCTATTTATAATGGAATAAAAACTCGAGTATAATATTAGAAAGGATTAATAATAGAAGTATAATAATAGTTTACTTAGTAGTTAATTAACTAAATGTTGTTGAGATTTAAATAAGGTTTTCAAAAGAAACGTGTGGTTAATAAACTTCTATCTATTCTAAAGATATAAATGTTATTGGTCAAGGTCTGAGAGGTAAATAAAATACCCCAACTTGAACGACTTCACGATTATCCAGGAATGGTATTAGTTTATAAATGAGAAAAATTGAGGGAAACATACGTTATGATTTCCGTAAATGATATTAAAAGCTATGTTCGAAAAGTTTATAAGTGAATGAAATGATTTTTAAGAATATTCTTATTTATAATAAGAAGTAAAGGATAAACTCGAAACATTGGAAGATTTAAAGAATATAATTAACAGACATTTAATTAAAGAGGCCAACAATGCTAAGTACTGAACTAATAGACTCATTTTGTACACATGATTGCTCATTTTATTCACATGATTATTTATTTGATAGTTAAATAACCGACTATCAAATTTGGCCAATACGATTGTTGGTACGGAAATACCGGGATCAAATTTATATTCGAAAACCATTCCGAACCAGCAAATACGTGAAGATGCAGATTTATGTCGGAGCAATTGAAGACCGTGAATCTTCATAAACGGAAGAACCACTTGTTGAATTTCTCTGGTTTAGCGGCCACAGATATTTCGGCAGTGATTCTGTCGTGATTGAAATCTTCAGATTGCAAGGACTACTCACTACTGATCCTTGGGGTGTTACCTATATAGGATGTGGTAGGAGGATGCCTTTGGTTCATTCTGTTCTTGGATGACTTGTATGGACGAGTGTGTGACAGAGTATTTTCAAAGGAATTACGTATCTTATTTTCTTCAAACATATCTCTATTGGTGGTGGAGAAGGCGGTACTCCTTCTCTTAGCTTAACACTCAAAGTATTTTTGTGGAAATCAAAATATATTGATATCTGGCGGATCTGACAATGTGGCATTCAAAGTGGACGGAGATTTGCTCTTCTAAAGGATAAGCTAAACCTCTAGCCTCATCAATCGGGAAATAACAAAAAATCGGGTAGGTCGCATGGCTATATGGGTCACACTCATCAAAAGGGAATATCATTACCAGATCTGGAGAAATCAAATGCCTTCGATTGTTCCTTTATTTTATTTATATGCTATCGGTTCGGTTGGCTGGCCCCTAACTGTGGTAACGATATTATTCGATACTCTCAAGAGAAGTGAGGGGTTGGTCATGTTTAGCCTGGGTTGCAAGACGTTCTTGTTGAACCCTAATGTATTCATCTCCGAAGGTACATTGTCAGAAAGATGGTTTCCCATACCTTGCCATGGAAATTCATTCTCCAATAAGTACCCATGGTTTTGATTGTATCCTATGTATGTAGAGATGCAAGCGTTCTGCTAGATTGATATTTATTTGTATTTAGACACTATTATAATATCAGAAAAGATAATGATTTCAAAAATGTTTTGGGTTATTGTAAGGTAAAAACCATCCGTATTTATGTGTGGATTTGGTCTTATGATTATCCTTTTCTTTTGAAAAGATTTGGACTTTAAAAATCAAGTTATGTGATACCTTTAAACATAATGTGTTTTTCTCACTCTGGTTCACCAGACTGACCCGTCGTTTGTAATGATCAGGTTAGACTGGTTTGTACAGGTTTATAATATCGGATGTTGCGAAGTCCACAGACGAATTGGAGGTGTTCAAATGTATGATATCTAGTATGTATTCCGCAGTGTGTTGTATATAAGGACAGATTAATATAACTGTCCAGATGTGTTGATGTACTCTAACGATGGTAAATTTTTATTTAAAGCTCTCTATAAAGATGTATTTCTATATTATATTTTGTTCCGCTGTGATGTGAGACCCTGTGTTGTGTTGGTTCTCCTTTTTCTATTCTAATATTTCTTTCTTTCTAATCTCACCCTCCAATTTCTTTCTAATAATGTTCTAGTGTTTTTGATGCTTGAATGTTTGACATGGTGTATTTGTGTCGATTTTCGAGGTCGAAAATCCGCGGGCCGTTATAGTGGTTTCAAAGCGAGGTTTAGTAATAACCTTGGCTCGGTGGTGTAACTCGATAAAGACTGGATTAGTAATATCCTAGATTGAGTTTGAGTGTGTATATATGAGAGAGCGTATTTGTGGATTTTATATACAAATGTTTTGTATTGTGTTTGTTGATCGGTTCAAGTGTTGAGAAGCATTGAACTTGTAATGGATACAATATGGTTTTGTAAAGAGGGTAAATGAAATAATTTTCCCAAAATATATTTTTTTATAGAAAAGAAATAATTTTGAGGTATTGTATATTGATTAATTTGAATGCAGTTCAATTTGGATTGAAATTATGAACTAGAACTTAACCTGGTTAAGTGAAATTAAATTTAGAAATGGGTTTGAAATTGAATAAAATAGATTTGGAATTTGGATATTAAATGAATAATAATAAATAGAAATCAATCGTACATTAATCGATTGATGTTCAAATATGATAAACCAAAGTAAATATTCAATTGAATATAAATTGAATTAATTTGATTGAGATTGGTTGTGCATTGATTGTTGATTGATATTGATTTGGTGTTAGATTGCTTGAATATAAATTCATAAACATTTTAATAATAAAGTTGAATGAATTAAAATTAAATTATAGTATAATAAACTGGAGTATAATCATATGAATTAAAGTTGAATAATTTCGTCTGGTGTTGCAAATGAATGCTACATGCTTGATTTTGGAAATTGATACGGTAATGCTTATTGATTAATGAAGTATTATTTAAGAGTTTGATATATATGTTACTTATTTGTTGAATTGAGTTAAGGACAGGTGCCAGATGGCTATGAGGATTGAGTTTGCTTGCGTAGATTGCACGTAAATTGAGTAGTAGGCTCAATAGCGCTTGCATAAGGTACACCTACGCGAAAATACAAATTTTTGGTTTTTGAGTTTTGTTTTCCGACTGGATGGGTCGATCTATATATATTTTGTTCCTGCGATATTGAAGATGTCACTCCATGCTTGGGAAACTCTACCGAATTTTTCCGAGAATTTAAAGTGTTAGAAAATTTTAGATATTTTTGAAAATTTTATTTTACCATAATAAATTGGTTTTTGATTTAAAATAAATGGGATTTAAAGATAATGGGTTTGTGACATTTTGTTTTACCTCAATAATTTTGGGGACGAAATTCTATTAAGGTGCGAAGAACGTAACGACCCAGATTTTTCAGCTATTTGAATTCGAATATTTATTTTTTATTATAAATATTATATTGGTGTATTAATCAATTTAATATTTAATTCATTTATTAAAACGAAGTTTTAACATTAATTTATATATAATATAAATCGAGCTCGAAATGGTACGATAGTTCATAATATTGAGTTTTGAACTTTAATTGAATGTACAGGGTCCGATGTAGTCGGACTTCTGTGGAAAAAGAAACATTCGAATCTTGTTGATTATACTTTTCCAATGAAAGACAAAAATCCAGATTTCGTATTACAGATTATTAGTTATGTCCAAATCAAATTTTAAAACAGTCGCTATGGAAATCGTTATAAAATTGTAACGTTTATTTAATATATTTAAAAGGGTTTTAATATAGTTTAGACATCGTTTAACTCGAAATTGATGATATAGATTGTATAATTTATATTATAAGCTATATGATATTTCCAGTTGGTTATTTATGATAATAATAATTTGTTATTATTTTATTTGATTATTCTGGAATTTAATAATATTTTATTAATACTATTATAGGCCTTTAAAATAGCGATTTTTGCAAACGGGCTTAGTTTTCGATGAAATTAGTTTCACTGGAACGGTAACATTAAGTTATTGTATAATATTAAATTTCATGGAAAACCGATGTCATATGTGACAACGACAACCGTAAACTCCTAGTCATTTTATATAACACGCAATTAAATTAATTTAATTTAATAAAGAGATATTCGAGTGTAACTTGAGCCGATGATCGAACTAAGCTTCCAAACTAGTTCCGTTGAATTCGTATCGACGTTTAGAGCCAGGATAGATATACAGTTTGTCATTTTTGGATATCGGGTAATTTGGTGTCCAAAATAGCATTGTGGTGCGTATAAAAAATAGCGCACGGGAAAACAGTCTCAAAATGCGACGAAACTGGTGCCATTGGATTGTATTAACTAATTATTATAAGATTTCAATTTTCATGTCAATCGGACTTACCGTTTGATCGTGGCAACAATAAACGCCTTAATCATTTATATTATTTTGGTCAATTTAGATTGGGGTAACTTTGGAGGTATAAACTACTGGCCAAACAAACACCAAATTTAATGAAACAAGTTTCATTTGGATCCGTTACGAAAAGGTCTAGTAGAATGTCAAGGTTTTAATTTTTTTTGATTTTTTTGTAACTATGGGAATTTTAAACACTTGATTTTCCATCGATAATTAGAAAGGACTTTTCGTAAATGACCTCAGAATTTGACGAAACCTGTCCCATCGGGTCCAGAATATTTTTTTACGCTAGGATTACATTATTTTGTCAAAAAGGAGATCGTATGGGTTTTTTTATGGCATTACTTCATACTGAAGTTTGAATATATAAAAAATATTTTAATTTTCTATCCCACTCTTTATAAAGCATCTCACGAACCCTTTATTTTGGTCAACAATGAATACGCAGTCAACAGAATGGAGCCACTGCCTTCTCCATATGATCGATCTATAGTTCACCATCCCACCTCCTAAAAATCTCGTCATCCGTTAATCTAATTGAACTATTCCCAATATCAATCTTGTTATCTCATCGAGGTTGTCCATCTATGTGGTGGTGATCGTCTTAATCGACCAGAGTTGACCAGAATATGGCTTCAAAGCTGGAGACGTTCTGAAGCGACCCGAACTTCCCCGGTCTCCGAAGAGATGAGAAAGAACGAATTACTGTGAGGACAAGACAAATCAAAACGCAGATGGAAGAACATTTCATTGCTATTACAACAATTCCACCAGATACAAGAATATGCAGAGTATAAATGAATGAATTACATTCGATAAATATCAGAGATTACAATAAATTACATAGCAGCGGAAAATAATACAAAGCACAACTGAAGGTGATATACGGATACAGAGCTTTCCGGATATCATTCCAGCTGTAAACCAGGATCCTGTGAATATAAATCTGCAAAACCAAAACTACTAGCTGCCCGTGTAGAAAATAGGGGCACCCAGAGTTTAGGTTAAAACAATAAACTCCAGGTCAGTCATGTGACTGGTGTGAGAACTAAAACAGTTATTTAAAACTTTACTTTAAAAGAGAGTAATTCAAGGGACCACGCCGTATAACACGGAACGGGTTTCCTCCCAAGAATACCAGTGCATAGAATAAACATCGCAATGCTTTTTCAAAAAATGAAGCTATTATAAGACCCAGGTCCCATCACACAATGCAACGCAAGCCGGAGGATAGGGTTTTCCCTTATAATAGCCAAACATGCTTGGTACGTTTAAAACAAATCATTTGATACTATTATAAGTGTATAGTGTCAAAACAATTTCAATCATAAATATCAATCATAGACGGCATGGGTACCATATATCATGTCGCCATACTAGTTCTACAATTAAAACCGCAATACACGTATTGGAAATTGGATTTCCGTCATAAGTCGAGGCAAGGGGCAAGCTCCTCTCCGTTTCGAGACACTCTAGCAAATGCCTCAGGACTACACACTCTGGGTAACCCTGGGATCCTCCAAGACCAGTCCTCTCTTACGTTTGAGGATTAGTTATTCCTGAACACACGTTTCCCGGCCCTATAGGACCTATAATCGAGGCGCCTCGCATCCAAACCACAAAGGTGAAAAGTATATAAATGTCAGGGCTGGTAGGTCACTGACACCACCCATAGCTAGAAAGAAACGTCGTGCACTCCTTGGGTCCTCATCCCATTTTTGACTCATACCGAGGTGTGAGGCTCGTGAATCCACGCTATACACAAAGCTGCCACGTAGGCCGTGCTTTGATCATCAACCACAAGACTTTGCTTTTCAACAGAAGCCTTGTTCCATGCAACTCAGCGTGCCACACAGGCAATTCATGCCATGCGATTGATATCTATCGATATATAACCTCTAAGCTCGTACGTCTCAGAGAAAGGCGTTAAGCAAGAGAATAAATTCTCCGCTGCCAAACAGATATATATTTAACAGAAATCAATCAACACAGAATAAAATCCAATGTCAGACACACAATCCATTTACAAGTTCGTTCTGGGTCTGAACGAAACCGGAGGCACTTTCCTCGCATATCCATCGATCTCCAGGTACGTCTAGACGACCACCAACTGATTCCCTCATCTTGGGTGTACAGCCCAATCAAGATCATCAGTAATCACCCAAACGATGTGAAGACTTCAGGTCTTCAACCACCATCTTCATCTTCGACTTATCGTCGAATCAGTTGTTCAGAATGGGTATAAACCCGGCCTTTTCGAACAACCCGCGTATATTAAAAACAAATGTTACACAAACACAACATACGCCTCATTCCAATTCATTAGTCACTAACCGTAAATCAGTAAGAGAGCAATTCCCCAAATATTAACCCCGAAGGCCGAAACCAACATCAGATCAATACCCAGGAAACCATTCTTCTTAACTAACCTTCAGCTAGTTCCTAAATTTCAATTCTTAGGGAAAGGTTCCCATTTATTTTATCCAAGATAAATTCTTTAAAATTTATCCTTTAATCTTCCTTTGGATGTCATTTCAAACCAAATTATGGTTTTCCAAACTAGTCGAGATTAGCGAATCACATCGGAGTAATTATTTATTTTATTTCCCAATCCCAACCTATTCATCCCATGAAGCAAAACCGGTAATACTCCATATCTAACACCACGGTGTTATCGACAAAATTAATTACCATTTCACGTTCAAATCTAATTAAAGATTTAACTATCGCTTTGGAGCAAAACTGGTGATACTCCATTCTCGCTCAATTTCTAAATTTGATAATTTAGATTATCAATTCACATTTCAATCTAATTACAGATTCATTAAAACTCCTTTTACTGGGTCAAAGGACTAATGTCATTTAAAACACAGTTCACGATAAACCCAAATCACATTCTATTTATTATCGGGTTAAAGAACAAGTGTTATTTAAAACACTATTCACGATAAACCCACAAATCAATTCTATTTAAAACCCATTTCAAATCCAATTTATTTATTTAAAAATAAATGGGTTTTAATTTTAGTTCAAAACTAGTTCATTTCGATAAAAATCTATTTTTATCTTTTCAAATATGGAGTTTTTCATCCTAATTTTTCCCAAATCATTTCTTATGATTTTACATAAATTATTACTATTTTTAATAATTTTATCAAGGCCCGTATAGTCGATTTCCATCAACGGCCACCGAACTGCACTTACAGCGACCTTTTCCAAATTTGATTTGGACGTATCTCCAAATCCAACCGTTAGATTTCAAATTTCTAATATTCGTTAGAAAGCGCTTTTCGATACGAACCCAACGGTTCCAGTTTTAGGAGAATCCGACGGTCGGATCTCCCGTAATATCCGTTCGAAGTCAATGGTCGAAATTCGCGAACTGCCGCGGCGCGTTCTATTGTAACAACCCGAAAATCTGGGCCAGTTTAAAATTTCTATTTTGGCAATTTTAGCGAATTTTGATTATTTAAAATTTATTATTTTAAATAATATCGACGAGAAATTTATTTTGAATAGAATTCGAACGTATATATTATATACGTCGTCGTTAGAATATAAATAATTATATATAATTATAAATAGAATTGAAAATGGCGCGGTAGTTCGATAATTCGATTTCAAACTTCAATTGAATGTACCAAGTGCAAAACAATCCGGATTTTAGCGAAACCAAAAATGATAGGATCTAACTGATGATATCTTTCCAACGAATCCGAAAAATCGAGATTTCATAGCGGGAATCAAAAGATATGTCCAGCTGAAAATTCTGAATAGTCGCTATGGAATTCAGGCCCTTAAAAATAGCCATTTTGCAAACGACCTCGGATTTCGACGAAACCACTTTTGTTGGATCCGTGATGTCAAATTATTGCTAGATTTCAAATTTCAAAAAATTTCGACTCGATATGTGAGTGTGGCAAAGGAAAACGCGTTTGACCATTGAAATGTGCGTTCAAATTCAATATATAGAGTTATATTTTGATTTTGACGAAAACGGATCGAAACGATCGAATCAGCCTGCGTGACATATCCCATTGTGTTCGGAATGGGGGTAATTAGCTAGGGGCGACAGTCGGTGGGTTCGATTTTGAGTTCGAAGTAAGAAGTTGCTTTATAAGAAGAAAATTAAAATAAAATAATAAATATATTATTATATAACTTCCCTTTACTTTCCTTTCTCCCTGACCATTGACCATTTTCAGATCTCAAAATAAATAAATAAAAAAGTGCCTTTGCCCGTCGCCTCCACCGCCTCCTTGCGCCGCTCGATCACCGCCTCCACCCCGGAGGCGCTCCACCACCTCCGCTCGTCGGAGCATGCCCAGCCTCTCTCTTCCCTCTCCTCTTCGATCCTCTCCCCTCGTGTCAACCTCCGCCTCCTCCCTTTTTCCTCCAGACCAGAGCGCGACCCCCGGAGAACCCTAAACCGCCGCCAAACCGTAACCCTAATTCGCGCCACCACTGATCGGAGCCACCTCCGACGAACCTCGCAACTCAGCACCCCACCTCTTCGTGAGACGAACAGCACTCCCCTTTTTCAGTTAACCACCGTGAGTTTTTCCATTATTATTTTTTATTTATTCTTGATAATAAAAATTCAATTTTTATCTATATGAAAGCGTATAAAAGGTTTGATTTTTATTTCGTTAAAGGGTTTGATTTTCATTTCATTAAAAAGAAGTGGTTCTTGAAATAAACAAGATGGGATTTTTATTCTATAAGGTAAAAAGCTTGAATTTTTATATTCGAAAAACTCGGATTTTTATCACATCAAAGACCAGATTTTTTTATCATATGTGAAATATAAAAATATGATTTTTACTTGTGTAGTGTATTGAAAATAGAATTTCTATATAATAGAGAATATAAAAATATTATCTTTATATAATAGAGATTATAAAATTACGATTTTTATATATTGAATAGCGAAGTAAAAATTCGATTTTTATATATTGAATAGCGAAGTAAAAATTCGATTTTTATATATTGAATAGTGAAGTAAAAATTCGATTTTTATATATCGAATAGCAAAGTAAAAATTCGATTTTTACATATGTAGAGAATACGGGCAACGAAGATGACAAAAAGGCGAGAACGACGAAGATTTCTATAAACGAAGAGTCGTGGTATTGGATAGCTATCGGTGAGAACTTCTCACCTTTTAAATTTTGTTTTCTAGTTAAAAATATATACTAGGATGCAGACGGTGGTTAGTAGCACCCGACACCCGTCGTCCACAGACCATGGACGGCTTGTATGCTTGTTTGTTTGATTTTGATGTTTAGTTGATTGTGTGATGTGATGTGAAATAAATTAAAATATTTATATAGTGGAAAATATTTTATGGTTAAAAATATAATTTTTAACGTGTTTATGGAATGAAATAAAAATAAACAAATCGGACGATTTGTTTATATACACACATTTGACTGATATTGATTGGGATGATAAATTTTACACATCGCCCAACTGCACAAATAAAATCTGTGTTTGATTATTTGAAACCCCACACGGGTATTGGGATGATATTTGACGTACACTAATACCGATTGTTTAGTTGTATGTCGATCGATTGATTGACAGACTGTTATGAGCATTAAATATTTATATTCGATGCTTATACAGTGTAGAATGCGCTTTGGTTGATGGTTGATTTTTCATCGTTGTTATTGTATACATGTGTTGTAGAAAATCCATATAATTAACATTATATGGTAATTGATTGGGCTTCATTCAATATTTGAAATAGAAATATTTGAAAAGAAATATTTGAAAAAGAAATATTTGAATAGAAATATTTGAAAAGAAATATTTGAAAAGAAATATTTGAAAAGAAATATTTGAAATAGAAATATTTGAAATAGAAATATTTGAAATAGAAATATTTGAAATAGAATATTTGAAAATAGAAATATATGAAGCCGTGTTGATTAGATTGACGCCATTTTGACGTGAACGATATTTATATCGATTTTATTCATTTTATAATGAATATCGAAAGTGATTTCAAAATCTGATATTTTGAAAAGAATTGAAATTCAAATCGAATTTGAATTGAATTGAATAGAAAACGAATTCGAATTGAATTGAATAGAAAACGAATTCGAATTGAATTGAATAGAAAACCAATTTGAATTGAATCGAATAGAAAACGAATTTGATTTGAATAGAAAACGAATTCAAATTGAACTGAATAGAAAACGAATTCGAATTGAACTGAATAGAAAACGAATTCAAATTGAACTGAATAGAAAACGAATTTGAATTGAACTGAATAGAAAACGAATTCGAATTGAATAGAAAACGAATTCGAATTGTATTGAATAGAAAACAAATTCAAATTGAATTGAATAGAAAACGAATTCAAATTGAATTGAATAGAAAACGAATTCGAATTGAATTGAATAGAAAACGAATTCGAATTGAATTGAATAGAAAACGAATTCGAATTGAATTGAATACAAAACGAATTCGAATTGAATTGAATAGAAAACGAATTTGAATTGAATTGAATAGAAAACGAATTCGAATTGAATTGAATTGAAAACGAATTTGAATTGAGTCGAATAGAAAACAAATCTGAATCGAATTGAATTCAATTGGAAACGAATTGAAATAGAATTGAAATCGATTTGAATTGAAATCAAATAGAAGTGAATGTAGAAAGAATTTATAAGGGAAAATTCAATTTTGATTTGAATTTGAAATAAAGGTTGAAATTGTTTTTGAAACAAATTTGAAATGATTTATAAAATTCGTTTTAAAAAGGAAATCAACGAAATAAATATAATATATATATATATTATATATATATAATGGCCAGAATAGAACGCGCCGCGGTAGTTCGTGAATTTCGACCATTGACTTCGAACGAACATTGTAGGAGATCCGACCGTCGGATTCTCCTAAAACCGGAACCGTTGGGTTCGTATCGAAAAGAGCTTTCTAACGAATATTAGAAATTTGAAATCTAACGGTTGGATTTGGAATTATGTCCAAATCAAATTTGGAAAAGGACATTGCAGGAGATCCGACCGTCAGATTCTCCTAAAACCGGAACCGTTGGGTTCGTATCGAAAAGAGCTTTCTAACGAATATTAGAAATTTGAAATCTAACGGTTGGATTTGGAATTATGTCCAAATCAAATTTGGAAAAGGTCGCTGTAAGTGCAGTTCGATGGCCGTTGATGGAAATCGACTGTACAGGCCTTGATAAAATTATTAAAAATAATTATAATTTGTGTAAAATTATAAGAAATGATTTGTGAAGAGTTGGGATGAAAAACTCCATATTTGAAAGGATAAAAATAGATTTTTATCGAAATGAACTAGTTTTGAACTAGAATAATAATTTATTTATTTTTAAAATAAATAAAGTGGATTTGAAATGGTTTTCAAAATAACCAGGATTTCCAATATATAGATTGGAAATGGATTTGAATCGAAATTGTCTTCGGAATATTTCGATGTGGGATTTTGTGATTATACAGGTATTGTTATGGGAAATTTGAAAGATATATTTATATCGTTATTTCCAATACGATATTTGTTGGTCGTAGAATTTGATATTGAATATAGGCCGATATATTTTCTATTCAGAGCCTTGTATTTAATATCAAATGTGATTTGGGTTTGTCGTGAATGATGTCTTCATTAACACTATTCTTGAACCCAGTTGAGAAAAGATTAAATCTTTTTAATTGGATTTAATGAAGTGTACCAATTAAATAATATTTAATTGGAAATGAATTGATATTTATTTTGGGTTTATCGTGAACAGTGTTTTAAATAACACTTGTTCTTTAACCCGATAATTAATAGAATGTGATTTTGGGTTGTCGTGAACGGTATCTTCAATAATACGGTTCTTAGATCCAAAGGAGTTAAGAAAATCAGAAACTAACTGTAGATTAGTTGAGTTGGATGGTTTCTGGGGTATTGATCTGATGTTGGTTTCGGCCTTCGGGGTTAATACTTAGGGAATTGCTCACTTGCTAATTTATGGTTAGGGTCTGATTGAAATGTAATGTGATTTTGGGTTTATAGTGAACCGTGTTTTGAAATGACACTGATTCTTTAACCCAGTTAAAGATTAAAACTAAGTGGAGTTTTAATGAATCTTTAATTAGATTGAAAAGATCGAGAATGGAGTATCACCAGTTTTGCTCCAAAGCGATAGTTAAATCTTTAATTAGATTTGAACGTGAAATGGTAATTGAATTTACCGATAACACCGTGGTGTTAGAAATGGAGTATTACCAGTTTCGCTTCATGGGATGAATAGGTTGGGATTGGGAAATAAAATAAATAATTACTTCGGTGTGGTTCGCTAATCTCGACTAGTTTGGAAAACCATAATTTGGTTTGAAATGACATCCAAAGGAAGATTAAAGGATAAATTTTAAAGAATTTATCTTGGATAAAATTAATGGGAACCTTTCCCTATGAATTGAAATTTAGAAACTAGCTGTAGGTTAGCTAAGAAGAATGGTTTCCTGGGTATTGATCTGATGTTGGTTTCGGCCTTCGGGGTTAATATTTGGGAAATTGTTCTCTTGTTGATTTACGGTTAGTAGCTACTGAATTGGAATGAGGCGTATGTTGTGTTTGTGTAACATTTGTTTTTAATATACGCGGGTTGTTCGGAAAGGCCGGGTTTATACCCATTCTGAATAACCGATTCGACGATATGTCGAAGATGAAGACGGTGGTCGAAGACCGGAAGTCTTCACATCGTTTGGGTGATTACTGATGATCTTGATTGGGATGTACACCCAAGATGAGGGAATCAGTTGGTGGTCGTCCAGACGTACTTGGAGATGGATGGATATGCGAGGAAAGTGCCTCCGGTTTCGTTCAGACCTAGAATGGACTTGTAAATGGATGGTGTGTCTGACATTGTATTCCTTTATATTGTATTCGTTGATCTCTGCTAAATATATATCTGTTTGGCGCCGGAGAATTTATTCTCTTGCTTAACGCCCTTCTCTGAGACATACGAGCTCAGAGGTTATATATTGGCAGAAATCAGTGGTACGATATGGATTGATAGTGTGGCATGCTGAGATGCAGTGATCCAGACTTTTGTTGAAAAGCAAAGTTTGGTGGATGATGATCAAAGCGCAGCTTTGATATAGCATGTCTTTGTGTATAGCGTTGATTCGCGAGCCTCACATTCCGGTATGGTGGTAAACTGATGGTTTGATCAGTATGTTTTTTAGTGGATGGGCACCTTAGTGGTGTCGTGGATTCGGTCGACCGAGGTAAGCTTAGTGCTCAGGGATATATAGAGTAAGCGGTATTTTCTCTCGCTGGGACGTAAGCCGCGGTGATACTTTGGTCCCAAATGTGCGGATGTGCAGACGGTGTTTTCTCTTGTTAGGACGTAAGCCATGGGGAATTGCACTACGCGATCGATCTTTCGAATCAGGAGCCACCATGATGGAAATCCAATTTCCAATACATGTATTTCGGTTTTATTTGTAGAGCCTAGTATGGCGACATAGTGGGATGGGGCGCTTATGCCGTCTATGATTGATACTTATGATTTGAAGATGTTTTATACAATATGCACTTATAATAGTATCAAATGATTTGATTTTTAAAACGTACCAAGCATGTTTGGCTATTATAAGGGAAAACCCTATCCTCCGGCTGCGTTGCATTGTGTGATGGGACCTGGGTCTTATAATAGCTTCATTTTTCTTTATTTAGCATTGCGCTGTTTGTTTTATGCACTAGTATTCTTGGGGGGAAACCCGTTCCGTGTTATACGGCGTGGTCCCTTGATTTACCTAACTTTAAAATAAAGATTTACAACTGTTTTAGTTCTCACACCAGTCCCATGACTAACCTGGAGTTTATTGTTTTAACCTAAACTCTGGGTGCCCTTATTTTCGACACGGGCAGCTAGTAGTTTTGGTTTTGCAGATTTATATTCACAGGATCCTGGTTTACAGCTGGAATGATATCCGGAAAGCTTTGTATCCGTATATCTCTTCTAGTTGTGTATTGTATTATTTTCCGCTGCAATGTATTTAAATGTAATTTAAATCTCTGATATTTCTGTGTAATATTCATTTATACTCTGTATATTCTTGTATTCTGGTGCATTGTTGTAATATACAATGAAATGTTCCTCCGTATGCGTTATTTTGTGGCTTGTTCTCTAACTATCCGCGCTTTCCTCACCGGGGAAGTTACGGGTTTTCACAGTTGGTATCAGAGCTTTGGTTTACAAAGCTCGAGAACAAGACACATTAGAACCATACGAAAGAATTCATCAGAAACTGGATTAGTAATATTCAATGGGAATGACTCGTTAGAGATGGGATCAGTAGTATCCTAGAACGAGTGTGAAGAGTATATTTTTAAAGTGAAAACAATTTTTGTTTTGAAAATTTAAATAAACTATTCGTATTTGATTAGTTATTACGTTTGAATTTGGACAGTCTTGTATATATAGACTTTGCGTATACGTCTGATCCGCGTGTATTTGAAGTTTTAATATACTGGATAGATATAGAATCGCACTGTAGTCGTTCGGGGGTAATTCTGATGATAGCGATCGCATCATCAATATTTATGTTCGAGTGACGAAGGTGGGACGTCTATATATTTCCTATTGACTGGTGTGAGAACCAAAATTAGATAGGGCTTATTGTTGTGATTTGGCATCAAAAATGTGATTTTTGACTATATATCAAAGTTATGAATTTGAAACGATAACCCACTAATTGATTGATGGTTGTGTTGTTTGATTAATTAAAATTTAAACCATTTAGTCAAATTGTACCAAAAAGTGAGTTGTATTGAAAATTTATTGCATTTACTTGCATATACATGTACTTACATTGAACAGGTCATAGCAAGGAGGCTAGAGCAGAGAATAAAATTTGTTTGCCCGACAAATAGGTACATGTTTACTATAATTTACTGTTTTGTTTGGGTGATGATGATTTTATGAGCTGATTGGCTAGCCGCTTGGCTTTTTCTTTTTCTTTTTGAGATCAGAAGGCCTGTATGGCAATTTCGGGATTTTCCCGTGGCTCCCGGTGCAGAGGAGGTTATGGCGAAATTTTTCGAAAATTTAGGGTGTTAGCCAAATTTTTGAAGAATTTGAAAATTCTCAAAAACTGAAAAGTTGGAGAATGGAAGCCAGACCGAACGTAGAGTTGATTGATCAAACCACTTTCGACTTAGTTCCTTTTCGGGGACGAAAAGTTTTAAGTGGGGGAGATTGTAACAACCCGAAAATCTGGGCCAGTTTAAAATTTCTATTTTGGCAATTTTAGCGAATTTTGATTATTTAAAATAGATTATTTTAAATAATATCGACGAGAAATTTATTTTGAATAGAATTCGAACGTATATATTATATACGTCGTCGTTAGAATATAAATAATTATATATAATTATAAATAGAATTGAAAATGGCGCGGTAGTTCGATAATTCGATTTCAAACTTCAATTGAATGTACCGGGTGCAAAACAATCCGGATTTTAGCGAAACCAAAAATGATAGGATCTAACTGATGATATCTTTCCAACGAATCCGAAAAATCGAGATTTCATAGCGGGAATCAAAAGAGATGTCCAGTTGAAAATTCTGAATAGTCGCTATGGAATTCAGGCCCTTAAAAATAGCCATTTTGCAAACGACCTCGGATTTCGATGAAACCACTTTTGTTGGATCCGTGATGTCAAATTATTGCTAGATTTCAAATTTCATAATTTTTCGACTCAATATGTGAGCGTGGCAAAGGAAAACGCGTTTGACCAGCTTAAGTTGATTTTAATCGACTGGAAATTGGCCATTTTTCAAACGGTCTCAGAATTCGACGAAATTAGTTTTGTTAGGACCGTATCGTCAATACGAAGCTAGAAAATATTTTTCTGGAATTTTTCTAGTTAGTATGTAGCCCCGGTAAATTGAAATGTGCGTTCAAATTCAATATATAGAGTTATATTTTGATTTTGACGAAAACGAATCGAAACGATCGAATCAGCCTGCGTGACATATCCCATTGTGTTCGGAATGGGGGTAATTAGCTAGGGGCGACAGTCGGTGGGTTCGATTTTGAGTTCGAAGTAAGAAGTTGCTTTATAAGAAGAAAATTAAAATAAAATAATAAATATATTATTATATAACTTCCCTTTACTTTCCTTTCTCCCTGACCATTGACCATTTTCAGATCTCAAAATAAAAAAATAAAAAAAAGCGCCTTTGCCCGTCGCCTCCCCCGCATCCTTGCGCCGCTCGATCACCGCCTCCACCCCGGAGGCGCTCCACCACCTCCGCTCGTCGGAGCACGCCCAACCTCTCTCTTCCCTCTACTCTTCGATCCTCTCCCCTCGTGTCAACCTCACCGTGAAGCCCTAGGACCCGAACCCCTTTGCGACGCCACCTATCACGTGCCCCCTTCCACTCCGACCCTCCTCTACCTGAACGGGCCCCCTTCACCTCCGCCTCCTCCCTTTTTCCTCCAGACCAGAGCGCACCCCCCGGAAAACCCTAAACCGCCACCAAACCGTAACCCTAATTCGCGCCACCACTGATCGGAGCCACCTCCGACGAACCTCGCAACTCAGCACCCCACCTCTTCGTGAGACGAACAACACTCCCCTTTTTCAGTTAACCACCGTGAGTTTTTCCATTATTATTTTTTATTTATTCTTGATAATAAAAATTCGATTTTTATCTATATGAAAGCGTATAAAAGGTTTCATTTTTATTTCGTTAAAGGGTTTGATTTTCATTTCGTTAAAAAGAAGTGGTTCTTGAAATAAACAAGATGGGATTTTTATTCTATAAGGTAAAACGCTTGAATTTTTATATTCGAAAAACCCGGATTTTTATCACATCAAAGATCAGATTTTTTTATCATATGTGAAATATAAAAATATGATTTTTTACTTGTGTAGTGTATTGAAAATAGAATTTCTATATAATAGAAAATATAAAAATATTATCTTTATATAGTAGAGATTATAAAATTACGATTTTTATATATTGAATAGCGAAGTAAAAATTCGATTTTTATATATTGAATAGCGATGTAAAAATTCGATTTTTATATATTGAATAGCGAAGTAAAAATTCGATTTTTATATATTGAATAGCAAAGTAAAAATTCGATTTTTACATATGTAGAGAATACGGGCAACGAAGATGACAAAAAGGCGAGAACGACGAAGATTTCTATAAACGAAGAGTCGTGGTATTGGATAGCTATCGGTGAGAACTTCTCACCTTTTAAATTTTGTTTTCTAGTTAAAAATATATACTAGGATGCAGACGGTGTTTAGTAGCACCCGACACCCGTCGTCCACAGACCATGGACGGCTTGTATGCTTGTTTGTTTGATTTTGATGTCTAGTTGATTGTGTGATGTGATGTGAAATAAATTAAAATATTTATATAGTGGAAAATATTTTATGGTTAAAAATATAATTTTTAACGTGTTTATGAAATGAAATAAAAATAAAAAAATCGGACGATTTGTTTATATACACACATTTGACTGATATTGATTGGGATGATAAATTTTACACATCGCCCAACTACACAAATAAAATCTGTGTTTGATTGTTTGAAACCCCACATGGGTATTGGGATGATATTTGACGTACACTAATCCCGATTGTTTAGTTGTATGTCGATCGATTAATTGACAGACTGTTATGAGCGTTAAATATTTATATTCGATGCTTATACAGTGTAGAATGCACTTAGGTTGATGGTTGATTTTTCATCGTTGTTATTGTATACATGTGTTGTAGAAAATCCATATAATTAACATTATATTGTAATTGATTGGGCTTCATTCAATATTTGAAATAGAAATATTTGAAAAGAAATATTTGAAAAAGAAATATTTGAATAGAAATATTTGAAAAGAAATATTTGAATAGAAATATTTGAAAAGAAATATTTGAAAAGAAATATTTGAAATAGAAATATTTGAAATAGAAATATTTGAAATAGAATATTTGAAAATAGAAATATATGAAGCCGTGTTGATTAGATTGACGCCATTTTGACGTGAACGATATTTATATCGATTTTATTCATTTTACAATGAATATCGAAAGTGATTTCAAAATCTGATATTTTGAAAAGAATTGAAATTCAAACCGAATTTGAATTGAATTGAATAGAAAACGAATTCGAATTGAATTGAATAGAAAACGAATTCGAATTGAATTGAATAGAAAACCAATTTGAGATGAATCGAATAGAAAACGAATTTGATTTGAATAGAAAACGAATTCAAATTGAACTGAATAGAAAACGAATTCGAATTGAACTGAATAGAAAACGAATTCAAATTGAACTGAATAGAAAACGAATTCAAATTGAACTGAATAGAAAACGAATTCGAATTGAATTGAATAGAAAACAAATTCAAATTGAATTGAATAGAAAACGAATTCAAATTGAATTGAATAGAAAACGTATTCGAATTGAATTGAATAGAAAACGAATTCGAATTGGATTGAATAGAAAACGAATTCGAATTGAATTGAATAGAAAACGAATTCGAATTGAATTGAATAGAAAACGAATTTGAATTGAATTGAATAGAAAACGAATTCGAATTGAATTGAATTGAAAACGAATTTGAATTGAATCGAATAGAAAACAAATCTGAATTGAATTCAATTGGAAACGAATTGAAATAGAATTGAAATCGATTTGAATTGAAATAAATTAGAAGTGAATGTAGAAAGAATTTATAAGGGAAAATTCAATTTTGATTTGAATTTGAAATAAAGGTTGAAATTGTTTTTGAAACAAATTTGAAATGATTTATAAAATTCGTTTTAAAAAGGAAATCGACGAAATATATATAATATATATATTATATATATAATGGCCTGAATAGAACGCGCCGCGCCGCGGTAGTTCGTGAATTTCGACCATTGACTTCGAATGGACATTGCGGGAGATCCGACCGTCGGATTCTCCTAAAACCGGAACCGTTGGGTTCGTATCGAAAAGAGCTTTCTAACGAATATTAGAAATTTGAAATCTAACGGTTGGATTTGGAATTATGTCCAAATCATATTTGGAAAAGGTCGCTGTAAGTGCAGTTCGATGGCCGTTGATGGAAATCGACTGTACAGGCCTTGATAAAATTATTAAAAATAATTATAATTTGTGTAAAATCATAAGAAATGATTTGTGAAGAGTTGGGATGAAAAACTCCATATTTGAAAGGATAAAAATAGATTTTTATCGAAATGAACTAGTTTTGAACTAGAATGATAATTTATATTTAAAATAAATAAAGTGGATTTGAAATGGTTTTGAAAATAACCAGGATTTCCAATATATAGATTGGAAATGGATTTGAATCGAAATTGTCTTCGGAATATTTCGATGTGGGATTTTGTGATTATACAGGTATTGTTATGGGAAATTTGAAAGATATATTTATATCGTTATTTCCAATACGATATTTGTTGGTCGTAGAATTTGATATTGAATATAGGCCGATATATTTTCTATTCAGAGCCTTGTATTTAATATCAAATGTGATTTGGGTTTGTCGTGAATGGTGTCTTCATTAACACTGTTCTTGAACCCAGTTGAGAAAAGATTAAATCTTTTTAATTGGATTTAATGAAGTGTACCAATTAAAAAATATTTAATTGGAAATGAATTGATATTGATTTTAGGTTTATCGTGAACAGTGTTTTAAATAACACTTGTTCTTTAACCCGATAATTAAAAGAATGTGATTTTGGGTCGTCGTGAACGGTTCTTAGATCCAAAGGAGTTAAGAAAATCAGAAACTAACTGTAGATTAGTTGAGTTGGATGGTTTCTGGGGTATTGATCTGATGTTGGTTTCGGCCTTCGGGGTTAATACTTAGGGAATTGCTCACTTGCTAATTTATGGTTATGGTCTGATTGAAATGTAATGTGATTTTGGGTTTATAGTGAACCGTGTTTTGAAATGACACTGATTTTTTAACCCAGTTAAAGATTAAAACTAAGTGGAGTTTTAATGAATCTTTAATTAGATTGAAAAGATCGAGAATGGAGTATCACCAGTTTTGCTCCAAAGCGATAGTTAAATCTTTAATTAGATTTGAACGTGAAATGGTAATTGAATTTACCGATAACACCGTGGTGTTAGATATGGAGTATTACCAGTTTCGCTTCATGGGATGAATAGGTTGGGATTGGGAAATAAAATAAATAATTACTTCGGTGTGGTTCGCTAATCTCGACTAGTTTGGAAAACCATAATTTGGTTTGAAATGACATCCAAAGGAAGATTAAAGGATAAATTTTAAAGGATTTATCTTGGATAAAATTAATGGGAACCTTTCCCTAAGAATTGAAATTTAGAAACTAGCTGTAGGTTAGCTAAGAAGAATGGTTTCCTGGGTATTGATCTGATGTTGGTTTCGGCCTTCGGGGTTAATATTTGGGAAATTGTTCTCTTGTTGATTTACGGTTAGTAGCTACTGAATTGGAATGAGGCGTATGTTGTGTTTGTGTAACATTCGTTTTTAATATACGTGGGTTGTTCGGAAAGGCCGGGTTTATACCCATTCTGAATAACCGATTTGACGATATGTCGAAGATGAAGATGGTGGTCGAAGACCGGAAGTCTTCACATCGTTTGGGTGATTACTGATGATCTTGATTGGGCTGTACACCCAAGATGAGGGAATCAGTTGGTGGTCGTCCAGACGTACTTGGAGATGGATGGATATGCGAGGAAAGTGCCTCCGGTTTCGTTTAGAACTAGAACGGACTTGTAAATGGATGGTGTGTCTGACATTGTATTTCTTTATATTGTATTCGTTGATCTCTGCTAAATATATATCTGTTTGGCGGCGGAGAATTTATTCTCTTGCTTAACGCCCTTCTCTGAGACATCCGAGCTCAGAGGTTATATATTGGCAGAAATCAGTGGTACAATATGGATTGATAGTGTGGCATGCTGAGATGCAGTGATCCAGACTTTTGTTGAAAAGCAAAGTTTGGTGGATGATGATCAAAGCGCAGCTTTGATATAGCATGGCTTTATGTATAGCGTTGATTCGCGAGCCTCACATCCCGGTATGGTGGTAAACTGATGGTTTGATCAGTATGCTTTTTAGTGGATGGGCACCTTAGTGGTGTCGTGGATTCGGTCGACCGAGGTGAGCTTAGTGCTCAGGGATATATAGAGTAAGCGGTGTTTTCTCTCGCTGGGACGTAAGCCGCGGTGATACTCTGGTCCCAAATGTGCGGATGTGCAGACGGTGTTTTCTCTTGTTGGGACGTAAGCCGTGGGGAATTGCACTACGCGATCGATCTTTTGAATCAGGAGCCACCATGATGGAAATTCAATTTCCAATACATGTATTTCGGTTTTATTTGTAGAGCCTAGTATGGCGACATAGTGGGATGGGGCGCTTATGCCGTCTATGATTGATACTTATGATTTGAAGATGTTTTATACAATATGCACTTATAATTGTATCAAATGATTTGATTTTTAAAACGTACCAGGCATGTTTGGCTATTATAAGGGAAAACCCTATCCTCCGGCTGCGTTGCATTGTGTGATGGGACCTGGGTCTTATAATAGCTTCATTTTTTTTATTTAGCATTGCGCTGTTTGTTTTATGCACTGGTATTCTTGGGGGGAAACCCGTTCCGTGTTATACGGCGTGATCCCTTGATTTACCTAACTTTAAAATAAAGATTTACAACTGTTTTTGTTCTCACACCAGTCCCATGACTGACTTGGAGTTTATTGTTTTAACCTAATCTCTGGGTGCCCTTATTTTCGACACGGGCAGCTAGTAGTTTTGGTTTTGCAGATTTATATTCACAGGATCCTGGTTTACAGCTGGAATGATATCCGGAAAGCTTTGTATCCGTATATCTCTTCTAATTGTGTATTGTATTATTTTCCGCTGCAATGTATTTAAATGTAATTTAAATCTCTGATATTTCTGTGTAATATTCACTTATACTCTGTATATTCTTGTATTCTGGTGCATTGTCGTAATATACAATGAAATGTTCTTCCGTATGCGTTATTTTGTGGCTTGTTCTCGAACTATCCGCGCTTTCCTCACCGGGGAAGTTACGGGTTTTCACATCTATTCAGGCCATTATATTTTTTATATAATATATATAATATATACTTCGTCGATTTCTATTCAAAACGAATTTTATATATAGTTTTAAATTCGTTTCAAAAACAATTTCAACTTCCATTTCAAATTCAAATCAAAATTGAATTTTTTCCTTATAAATTCGTTTTAAATTCATTTCATTTCAATTCAAATTTCAATTCAATTTGAATTCATTTCAAATTGATTTTTTTTCTATTTCAATTCAGTTCGAATTCGTTTTATATTCAATTCAATTCGAATTCATTATATATTCAATTCAATTTCAATTCGTTTTCTATTCAATTCAATTCAAATTCTTTATATATTCAATTCAAATTCAATTCGTTTTCTATTCAATTCGATTTCTATTCAATTCAAATTAAATTCGTTTCCTACTCAATTCAATTTCTATTTGATTATAAAAACGAATATAATCGATATAAATATCGTTCACGTCAAAATAACGCATCTCTAATCAACACGGCTTTATATATTTCAATAATTCCGTTATTCTATTCAACAAATGAATATTTATTTCTTTCAATACATGACTCTATATTTTTGTCAACACACGACTAATCTCAACGAATGAGTACTGTCCCCGTGTGACTATTTTTGTTATTTAATATATTTTATAAAATTTATGGTATCTATCGTTTGATTTCAAATCAGACTCCAACCGTAAATTAGTAAGAGAACGATTCCCTGAATATTAACCCCGAAGGCTGAAACCAACATCAGATCAATATCCAGGAGACCACTCATCTTATCTATTTTCCAGTTAGTTTCAAAATTTATATAATAAAGATGTAAATTTGATTGTTAAAATATTTCGTTCAACTCATGACTAATCTCAACGGATGAGTACGGTCAAGACATGAACCTTTATTTTATAATATTCTTTATTTTCTAAATTGGAATGAGGCCCAATCAATTACCATACAAAGTTAATTATATGGATTCCATACAACACATGTATATAATAGCAACGATAAATAATCAACCATCATCCAAAGTGCACTACACTGTATAAGCATCAAATATAGATATCTAACGCTTATAACAGCCTGTCAATCAATCAATCGACATACAACTAATTATTGGGATTAGTGTATGTCATATATTATCCCAATACCCGTGTGGGGTTTCAAATAATCAAACACAGATTTTAAATGTGCAGTTGGGCGATGTGTAAAATTTATCGACCCAATCAATATCAGTCAAATCAGTGTATATAAACAAATCGGCCGATTCGTTTATAAATATTTACTTATTCACTTTCACGTTAAAATTTATATTTTTAACGATAAACTATTTTTAACTATATAAATATTTTATTTCCTTTCAACACATTAATTAATATTATCGATTTCACATCAACAACACATCAATCAAAGCCATCCATGGTCTGTGGATGACGGGTGTCAGGTGCTACTAAGCACCGTCTGCATCCTAGTATATATATATAACTAGAAAAAGAGATTTTAAAAGGTGAGAAGTTCTCACCAATAGCTATCCAATTCGTCGCGATTCTTCTAATGTGGAAAATCTTCGCCGCTCGCCTTTCGTCACTTTCGTTGCCCGTAGCCACTACATATATAAAAATCGAATTTTTACTTCGCTATTCTATATATAAAAATCGAATTTTTACATCGCTATTCAATATATAAAAATCGAACTTTTACTTCGTTATTCAATATATAAAAATCGAATTTTTACTTCGTTATTCAATATATAAAAATCGAATTTTTACTTCATAAAAATCACTTCGTTTCATTCTAAAAATCGTAACTTTCTTTTATTAAAAATATAAACTTTTTCTATAAAAAGATCATTTCTTTTCTATAACAAAAATAGCTACTTTCTATAGTAAAAACCACATCTTGTAATAAATAAAAATCTCGTCTTTTACAGCGCAGTTCATTTTTAAAACAATGTATTCCATATAAAAATTACATTGTTGAAACCAATGCTCTTATATTAAAAATCGACCCTTTTTTTTATAAATTCTAATATATATTTTTCTAAATAAACTGAAATCGAACTTAAAATATTGTTTTAAATATATATAAATAAAATAAAAAAAAACAAAGCAAAATATATATAAAACTTACAGTAAATGGGGAGGGGCTGCCATCGTTCACTAGAGGTCGAAGGAGGGGGGTGCTCTCGGGTGGCGCGCCAGGGGGTTGAACGGCGGGTGGTGGTTGCAGTTAGGGTTTGGGTGGCGGGGAGTTTTGGGCGCGTCGGTTTACTGGAGAAGGGGGAGGAAGCAGAAGGAGGGCGCGGCAGGGGGGGGGGGGTGCGGCGCTACCTCGCCGGAGGCGGCGATCTCCTGGCGGCGCGTCGATCGATTTAGGTATCAGTTGTTTTTTCTTTTTTTCTTTTTTCTTTATTTTGAAATGAACGGGGGGGGGGGGGGTCGGCTGATAAAAGGAGAGAAGTTTTTTTCTTCAAAAAGTTGACTTTTACATATGACCTCTAAACGAGGCCCACCGCCTGTCGTCCATAGCTAATTACCCCCATTCCGAACCCAATGGTATATGTATCGTAAGGTGATTCGACCGTTTCGATCAGTTTCCGTTAAAATCAACATATAACTCTATATATTGAATTTGAACGCGCATTTCAATTTACCGGGGTCACATACGAACTCGAAAAATTTCAGAAAAATATTTTCTAGCTTCGTATCGACGATACGGTCCTAACAAAACTAGTTTCATCAAATTCTGAGACCGTTGGAAAAATGGCCATTTTCCAGTCGATTAAAATCAACTGAAACTGGTCAAACACGTTTTCCTTTGCCACGCTCACATATTGATTCGAAAATTTATGAAAATTGGAATCTAGCAATAATTTGACATCACAGATCCAACAAAAGTGGTTTTGTCGAAATCCGAGGTCGTTTGCAAAATGTCTATTTTTAAGGGCTTGAATTCCATAGCGACTATTTAAAATTTTCAACTGGACATATCTTTTGATTCCCGCTATGAAATTTCGATTTTTCGGATTCGTTGGAAAGATATTCCTAATTAGATCCTAATGTTTTTGGTTTCACTAAAATCCGGTTTGTTTTGCACCCGATACATTCCAATGAAGTTTGAAATCGAATTATCGAACTACCGCGCCATTTTCAATTCTATTTATAATTATAAATAATTATTTATATTCTAACGACGACGTATATAATATATACGTTTGAATTATATTCAAATTAAATTTTCCGTCGATATTATTTAAAATAATCTATTTTAAATGTTCAAAATTCGCTAAAATAAAAATTTTAAACTGGCCCAGATTTCCGGGTTATTACAATCTCCCCCACTTAAAACTTTTCGTCCCCGAAAAGGAACAAAGTCAAAAGTGGTTTGATTAATCAGCTCTACGTTCGATCTGGCTTCCATTCTCCAACTTTTCAGTTTCTGAAAATTTTCAAATTCTTCAAAAATTTGGCTAACACCCGGAATTTTCGAAAAATTTCGCCATAACCTCCCCTGCACCGGGAGCCACGGGAAAATCCCGAAATTGCCATATAGGCCTTCTGATCTCAAAAAGAAAAAGAAAAAGCCAAGCGGCTAGCCAATAGGCTCATAAAATCATCATCACCCAAACAAAACAGTAAATTATAGTAAACATGTACCTATTTGTCGGGCAAACAAATTTTATTCTCTGCTCTAGCATCCTTGCTATGACCTGCTCAATGTAAGTACATGTATATGCAAGCAAATGCAACTAATTTTCAATACAATTCAATATTTGGTTCAATTAGGCATAATGGTTCAAAAATTATCAAACAACTAAACAAACAACACAAACATCAATCAATTAGTGGATTAACGTTTCAAATTCATAATTTTGATACATATACAAAAATCCTGTTTTGATGCCAATTCACAACAATGAATCTATCTATATAAGTTTTGGTTCTCACACCAGCCTGATGGAAATATATAGATATCAAACCTTCGAAACACGAAAATAAATACTAGTGATGGCGCGCCATCATCAGAATCATGTCCGTGCGACTATAGTGTGATTCTATATCTATCTAGTATAATAAAACTTCGAATATACGTTCATGACGCGTATATACAAAATCTTTATATAGCGGATTGTCCAAATTCAAAATAAATAAATATTCAAATACGTAGAATTGATTTAAATTTTCAAATCAAAAATTGGTTTTCATTTTAAAATATACTCTTCACACTCGTTCTAGGATACTACTGATCCTATCTCTAACGAGTCATTCTAATTGGATATTACTAATCCAATATCTGATGAATTCTTTCGTATGGTTCTAATGTGTCTTGTTCTCGAGCTCTGTAAACCAATGCTCTGATACCAAATGAAGCGACCCGAACTTCCCCGGTCTCCGAAGAGATGAGAAAGAACGAATTACTGTGAGGACAAGAAAAATCAAAACGCAGACGGAGGAACATTTCATTGCTATTACAACAATTCCATCAGATACAAGAATATACAGAGTATAAATGAATGAATTACATTCGATAAATATCAGAGATTACAATAAATTACATAGCAGCGGAAAATAATACAAAGCACAACTGAAGGTGATATACGGATACAGAGCTTTCCGGATATCATTCCAGCTGTAAACCAGGATCCTGTGAATATAAATCTGCAAAACCAAAACTACTAGCTGCCGTGTAGAAAATAGGGGCACCCAGAGTTTAGGTTAAAACAATAAACTCCAGGTCAGTCATGTTACTGGTGTGAGAACTAAAACAGTTATTTAAAACTTTACTTTAAAAGAGAGTAATTCAAGGGACCACGCCGTATAACACGGAACGGGTTTCCTCCCAAGAATACCAGTGCATAGAATAAACAGCGCAATGCTTTTTCGAAAAATGAAGCTATTATAAGACCCAGGTCCCATCACACAATGCAACACAAGCCGGAGGATAGGGTTTTCCCTTATAATAGCCAAACATGCTTGGTACGTTTAAAACAAATCATTTGATACTATTATAAGTGTATAGTGTCAGAACAATTTCAATCATAGACGGCATGGGTACCATATATCATGTCGCCATACTAGTTCTACAATTAAAACCGCAATACACGTATTGGAAATTGGATTTCCGTCATGAGTCGAGGCAAGGGGCAAGCTCCTCTCCGCTTCGAGACACTCTAGCAAATGCCTCAGGACTACACACTCTGGGTAACCCTGGGATCCTCCAAGATCGGTCCTCTCTTACGTTTGAGGATTAGTTATTCCTGAACACACGTTTCCCGGCCCTATAGGACCTATAATCGAGGCGCCTCGCATCCAAACCACAAAGGTGAAAAGTATATAAATGTCAGGGCTGGTAGGTCACTGACACCACCCATAGCTAGAAAGAAACGTCGTGCACTCCTTGGGTCCTCATCCCGTTTTTGACTCGGTTAGGTAATACCCACTGTGGCTCCGACATGGTCCCCCAGTCCCTTGTTTTACGGCGACCCTCTCGAGTCTCGCGCCTATTGGCGAACCAATGCTCTAAACTGCGACATGTAGGGGTAAGAGTCTCCCGTTCGCCACCAAACCGCTAAGCGAGAACCCCCTATCATGCGTACCCGGCCTACTCAAGGCCAGCAACAAGAACTGGTGATACTCCATTCTCGCTCAATTTCTAAATTTGATAATTTAGATTATCAATTCACATTTCAATCTAATTACAGATTCATTAAAACTCCTTTTACTGGGTTAAAGGACTAATGTCATTTAAAACACAGTTCACGATAAACCCAAATCACATTCTATTTATTATCGGGTTAAAGAACAAGTGTTATTTAAAACACTGTTCATGATAAACCCACAAATCAATTCTATTTAAAACCCATTTCAAATCCAATTTATTTATTTAAAAATAAATGGGTTTTAATTTTAGTTCAAAACTAGTTCATTTCGATAAAAATCTATTTTTATCATTTCAAATATGGAGTTTTTTATCCTAATTTTCCCCAAATCATTTCTTATGATTTTACATAAATTATTACTATTTTTAATAATTTTATCAAGGCCCGTACAGTCGATTTCCATCAACGGCCACCGAACTGCACTTACAGCGACCTTTTCCAAATTTGATTTGGACGTATCTCCAAATCCAACCGTTAGATTTCAAATTTCTAATATTCGTTAGAAAGCTCTTTTCGATACGAACCCAACGGTTCTGGTTTTAGGAGAATCCGACGGTCGGATCTCCCGTAATATCCGTTTGAAGTCAATGGTCGAAATTCGCGAACTGCCGCGGCGCGGCGCGTACTATTCAGTCCATTATATTTTATATATAATATATACTTCGTCGATTTCTATTCAAAACAAATTTTATAAATAGTTTTAAATTTGTTTCAAAAACAATTTCAACTTCCATTTCAAATTCAAATCAAAATTGATTTTTTTCCTTATAAATTCATTTTAAATTCAATTCAATTCAATTCAAATTTCAATTCAATTTGAATTCATTTCAAATTGAATTTTTTTTCTATTTCAATTCAGTTTGAATTCGTTTTATATTCAATTCAATTCGAATTCGTTATATGTTCAATTCAATTTCAATTCGTTTTCTATTCAATTCAATTCAAATTCTTTATATATTCAATTCAAATTCAATTCGTTTTCTATTCAATTCGATTTCTATTCAATTCAAATTAAATTCGTTTCCTACTCAATTCGATTTCTATTCGATTATAAAAACGAATATAATCGATATAAATGTCGTTCACGTCAAAATAGCGCATCTCTAATCAACACGGCTTTATATATTTCAATAATTCCGTTATTCTATTCAACAAATGAATATTTATTTCTTTCAATACATGACTCTATATTTTTGTCAACACACGACTAATCTCAACGAATGAGTACTGTCCCAGTATGACTATTTTTGTTGTTTAATATATTTTATAAAATTTATGGTATCTATCGTTTGATTTCAAATCAGACTCCAACCGTAAATTAGTAAGAGAACGATTCCCTGAATATTAACCCCGAAGGCCGAAACCAACATCAGATTAATATCCAGGAGACCACTCATCTTATCTATTTTCCAGTTAGTTTCAAATTTTATATGATAAAGATGTAAATTTGATTGTTAAAATATTTCGTTCAACTCATGACTAATCTCAACGGATGAGTACGGTCAACACATGAACCTTTATTTTATAATATTCTTTATTTTCTAAATTGGAATGAGGCCCAATCAATTACCATACAAAGTTAATTATATGGATTCCATACAACACATGTATATAATAGCAACGATAAATAATCAACCATCATCCAAAGTACACTACACTGTATAAGCTTCAAATATAGATATCTAACGCTTATAACAGCCTGTCAATCAATCGATCGACATACAACTAATTATTGGGATTAGTGTATGTCATATATTATCCCAATACCCGTGTGGGGTTTCAAATAATCAAACACAGATTTTATTTGTGCAGTTGGGCGATGTGTAAAATTTATCGACCCAATCAATATCAGTCAAATCAGTGTATATAAACAAATCGGCCGATTCGTTTATAAATATTTACTTATTCACTTTCACGTTAAAATTTATATTTTTAACGATAAACTATTTTTAACTATATAAATATTTTATTTCCTTTCAACACATTAATCAATATTATCGATTTCACATCAACAACACATCAATCAAACAAACAAGCCATCCATGGTCTGTGGATGACGGGTGTCAGGTGCTACTAAGCACCGTCTGCATCCTACTATATATATATATATAACTAGAAAAAGAGATTTTAAAAGGTGAGAAGTTCTCACCAATAGCTATCCAATTCGTCGCGATTCTTCTAATGTGGAAAATCTTCGCCGCTCGCCTTTCGTCACTTTCGTTGCCCGTAGCCACTACATATATAAAAATCGAATTTTTACTTCGCTATTCTATATATAAAAATCGAATTTTTACTTCGCTATTCAATATATAAAAATCGAATTTTTACTTCGTTATTCAATATATAAAAATCGAATTTTTACTTCGTTATTCAATATATAAAAATCGAATTTTTACTTCATAAAAATCACTTTGTTTCATTCTAAAAATCGTAACTTTCTTTTATTAAAAATATAAACTTTTTCTATAAAAAGATCATTTCTTTTCTATAACAAAAATAGCTACTTTCTATAGTAAAAACCACATCTTGTAATAAATAAAAATCTCGTCTTTTACAGCGCAGTTCATTTTTAAAACAATGTATTCCATATAAAAATTACATTGTTGAAACCAATGCTCTTATATTAAAAATCGACCCTTTTTTTTTTTATAAATTCTAATATATATTTTTCTAAATAAACTGAAATCGAACTTAAAATATTGTTTTAAATATATATAAATAAAATAAAATAATACAAAGCAAAATAAATATAAAACTTACAGTAAATGGGGAAGGGCTGCCATCGTTCACTGGAGATCGAAGGAGGGGGGGTGCTCTCGGGTGGCGCGCCAGGGGGTTGAACGGCGGGTGGTGGTTGCGGTTAGGGTTTGGGTGGCGGGGAGTTTTGGGCGCATCGGTTTACTGGAGAAGGGGGAGGAAGCAGAAGGAGGGCGCGACAAGGGGGAGGGGGTGCGGCGCTACCTCGCCGGAGGCGGCGATCTCCTGGCGGCGTGTCGATCGATTTAGGTATCAGTTTTTTTTCTTTTTTCTTTATTTTGAAATGAACGGGGGGGGGTTCGGCTGATAAAAGGAGAGAAGTTTTTTTTCTTCAAAAAGTTGACTTTTACATATGACCTCTAAACGAGGCCCACCGCCTGTCGTCCATAGCTAATTACCCCCATTCCGAACCCAATGGTATATGTATCGTAAGGTGATTCGACCGTTTCGATCAGTTTCCGTTAAAATCAACATATAACTCTATATATTGAATTTGAACACGCATTTCAATTTACCGGGGTCACATACGAACTCGAAAAATTCCAGAAAAATATTTTCTAGCTTCGTATCGACGATACGGTCCTAACAAAACTAGTTTCGTCAAATGCTGAGACCGTTGGAAAAATGGCCATTTTCCAGTCGATTAAAATCAACTGAAACTGGTCAAACACGTTTTCCTTTGCCACGCTCACATATTGATTCGAAAAATTATGAAAATTGGAATCTAGCAATAAATTGACATCACGGATCCAACAAAAGTGGTTTCGTCGAAATCCGAGGTCGTTTGCAAAATGTCTATTTTTAAGGGCCTGAATTCCATAGCGACTATTCAGAATTTTCAACTGGACATATCTTTTGATTCCCGCTATGAAATTTCGATTTTTCGGATTCGTTGGAAAGATATTCCCAATTAGATCCTAATGTTTTTGGTTTCACTAAAATCCGGTTTGTTTTGCACCCGGTACATTCCAATGAAGTTTGAAATCGAATTATCGAACTACCGCGCCATTTTCAATTCTATTTATAATTATAAATAATTATTTATATTCTAACGACGACGTATATAATATATACGTTCGAATTATATTCAAATTAAATTTTTCGTCGATATTATTTAAAATAATCTATTTTAAATTTTCAAAATTTGCTAAAATTACCAAAATAAAAAATTTAAACTGGCCCAGATTTCCGGGTTATTACACGTTCGAAGGGATTCGAGGACGGAGCAGTTGATCAGAGTGCATGGGGTTTTGGGCGTTGGTCGAGGAGGGAAAGGCGAAGTCATCTGCAGTCTCTGGTCGTATCACGGTCAACCCTAGGCGGCGCGTCGGTCAATTTCTGCTCAGGTGTAGTAGTGAAGCATATGGGATAAAGGAAATTGCGGAGATAATAACATGAACGATAAACCAGGGATGAAGATAGAGCCTAATATCCTTAATGCAAAGTATTAGTTAAATCTAAGTTAATTAACTTTTTAATTAGGGTAAATTTACTATTAAAATTTAATCATGTACTAAAATCTTTGTAACTGGGAGCGTGGTTCAGGAAGACCCGACATTCCAAAAATGGACGAAGCGGTAACAAATGGGAAACAAATGAGTCAAAGCAAGAAATTGGGCTAGGCTAATTCTAATACAAAGTAAATTAGTTAACCAAATGTTGAGATTAAAATATTTAATTATATATCAAATTATAAACTGATTTGCTTAATAATAAATCATGACAGGTTTAATCAAGACCTGGATAGGGTTCAGGAAGTGAAAACCGCAATGTATATATCTGGAAAGAGTCGGCTTAAAATTGCTAAGCAATGTAAGTAGTTGTACAAATTAGTAACTAGGGTTTAAATATATTGATAACTAATCCATATGTGATCAGAATCGGACAAACCAGGTATCGTTAGACTCGCGGTGACGAGCACAACATTATGACAAAATTGGACGTTATTGGAATCAACCGGGATTTTAAATTAAACACTCGTTTAATTTAATTAAAAACCAACTGTTTAAACAACAGAAACAAATCAAGGTGAGTTAAACTCACTCAGTTCTCCCCATTTATAATTTATATAAGTATATTGACTGAACTGACGAAATTAAACACCCATTTAATTTCAATGAAAAACCCAATCGTTATTTTAACAATTGGACCTAATGAAAGTAACTTACCTTGTTGGTCACGTTTATAAAATAAACATGTTTAATCAAATGAATTGTTTGAGTTGTTGTGTTTGTGTTAAATAAATTGTTTGATATTGAATTTTCATTATTGACTGTTATGAAAACCATTATTCATTTGAATTGAATGATCATATTCGAGATAATGTATTGGAATGCAGGGAAGGATAGGTTGGAGGAATCCAACGGGATTCCTCAAATATATTTAACATTATTTATTTTCATATTATCATTATATGAACTATTTAAACCCATCTGTTTGAATGATTGATTTGATTATTGACCATTGACCTGAAATTCAACATTTGGTTTGTTTAAACCAATGGGTAATATTGGTTGAGTAAATGGCAGTATATGGCCGGTAAATCTATCATTTTGCAAATATGGATTTACCGTCAGGTGAATCGATAAAAGTGAAGTTAAAAATTTATTTTATAACTGAAGATAGTTTTTTTGAAAAATATTATTTTTTATAAAAGTTTGTTTAAAGAAAATATATATTTATTATTTATTAATTAAGTCTATAATTAATTATCAATTGATTTTATAAAGTAAATTTTTTATGTTAAGAAGATGTATAAGCAAATGAACTGGAATTATCCTAATGGTTAAGATTTGAATAATTGTTTTTAAGAAATAATTAAATGGGGTTATTTAAATTAATTATATTATTAATTAATTTAAATAAAAGACTATAATTAGAACTGGTTGACGAGGTAATAGTGTTTTGAAATGATGAAGTTAATCATTTTAACAGAATCGATTATTAAATTGTTTGTTTTGAATTAATCTAATGAAATAGTTTAACAAATATTGGTTTTTAGATTTAAATAAGATTTTAAAAAGAAATTTATTATTTACTTGATAAACAAAGAAGTTAACCACTGTTACAGTAGTTAATGATTGAAATAAATTATTATTTTAATTAATAATAATTGAAGAGATTACTTTTTAATTAAATTTCATTTAGAAAGTAATAGAAGTGGAAATGAAATCTAATTTAATGCTGAAAGGAGTTGACAAATGGGTTTTATATTAAAACCCGAGTTTTTATGATGAAATTATGAAAGAGATTTTTGAGCGAATACGATAGCTTAAATTAAATATTTATATAATATTTGAAAATAGAAAAAGGAAATCGAGAAATTGGAAAATGGTATAAAAGGGCTAAGTGAGATTTATTCCGAAATTCGGAATGTGATATTCCGAAATTTGAAATGTTAAGTGGAGTTGAAATTATTCAAAACTTCGAAATGTGATTTTATGAAATTCGGAATGTTAATCAAGGGCAAGAATATAAGCTAAAGGTTTAGGAAATGGCAACAAGTGTAAGTTATCGTAAATGATTTTTGTAAATGGAAGTTAAGAGTTTAGAAATGTAATTGGAATATTAGTTGTCGATAATAATTTACAAATAGGATTTGTAAATGAAGTAAGAATTTTGAAAAAGGAATTTGTAACAATTATTACAAATAATAAATTGAACTATTTGATTTATAAACTAAAGATCTTTAAAATTATCGATATGTGATTTTTGACAGTGCATAAGTTGTTAAAATAATATATAAGAAAATAAACAATTTTGAAATGAAATCTGTAACATTTGTTACAAATGATAAGTTGAATTGTTTTGATAAAAAATAAATATAAGGATTCGTACGAGATGCAAATTATAAGAATTGAAAAAGATATTAGTGTAAGATTTATACAGATATTTATATAAGATTTGTAAAGATATTTATGTTAGACAATTAAAGATGGTTATATATGATTTTAAAACCAATTATTGTAGTGTTACCACAAACAAGTCGAAGAATATTTACAAAGAGATTTTATAAAGTATTATATTTATAATGGAATCGAAACTCGAGTATAATATTGTTAAGGATTAATAATAGAAGTTAATAGTAGTATACTTAGTAATTAATTAAGTAAATGTTGTTGAGATTTAAATAAGGTTTTCAAAAGAAACGTGTGGTTAATAAACTTCTATCTATTCTAAAGATATAAATATAGTTGGTTAAGGTTCGGGAAGTAAATAAAATAACCCAGCTTGAACGTCTTCATGATTATCCAGGAATGGTATTAGTTTGTAAACGAGAAAAAATGACAGAAACATAAGTTAGTGTGACACCCCATGTCCGTTAATGTCACTCAGTAAGGGAACGCATTAAGTTTCGTGAAGCGTTGTTGGTAAATAGAAACAGAAATGTTACAAGATAGATATAAAAGCAACAACAGAATTTAAATTTTTATTGCAAACATAAATCATAACATCGCGGTCCAAAATACCATAAGTCTGAAAACCCATTACAATAGTATAAAAACTTATATCCTGTACCATCAGAGTAAAGAAAATACATAAAAAGTATAATTCCCCAAAAGAGATAAAGCCATAGTAGCAAAGATAGAAACTGAGCAATACTTCAAAAGATGCTCCAAGCAAGATGATAACCGAGTCCTGACTAAGCCTGGGAATACCCACCTGCGAACCTAGGAGGGGGGAACGGAAGAAAGAAGAGGAAACAAAAAGGGTCAGACATAAAATCTGGTGAGTCCAGTTACTTTTAGCAAGTAAATAAATAAAAGTATCATGACATGCATATAAACAAGAGAGATAGATGATAGTAATAAGATATGTATAACAGATTGAGCAAGATAAGCAGAATGAACAGAACAAAATAGGTTACGCTTCTCTAAAACTTTTCTCTGCACCAACACTAGTATAACAGATATGTGACAGGATTACATACTCCCTAATTACTCAACAGAAACATAATGGTAATTTTAGGTGTACTCTAGTAACGGGTTTTACCCCAAATAGAATTAACCGGTACCTAAACAGAAATAACGGGTGTTAAACCTAACAGAAATATAGGTACCCTACAAAAACAAATAGGACTAGACGTACCCTAATTAATACCCCCCAATCGATCGGCTCCCTATTCCATAAATACCCTGTGTCAGCCCCACAGTAGGGTGTATTACTTCCTAAAGTGGCAACTTATAGAAGGACACAGACCTATTTACGGGTGCTACAGTGGCTTATTTTCCCAGAAGCAGGCTGTACTCATGCACGCACATGAGTTCGTACGAACGCTCCAGTACACACCTCCTCCCAGATGAACCTCTTACAATCAGTTCTGTAATGTCCTGTATTTTAGCGATATAATAATTAATTTATTTAATTATTTAAATAGTGATATAGAGAATTTAATGGTTGTTTAATTAAATAATATTGAACATTTAATTAATTTAACTAATATAATAATATATTTAATTCCGAAATAGTCGGAAATAGTGAATTGACAATATAATGTGAACTGGACAATTTAAAATATTTAATTCAGCTTAGAGTTTTAATTAGAATAATGAATATATTATTTGAACGATAGTTGAACGTATAATTTATATTATAATTATAATTAAGCTTGAAATGGTGCAGCAGTTCGCTATTTGGCGATTCGAACTTCAACTGAATATACAGGGTCCGTTTTAAATCGGATTTCTATGAAACAAGAAACGTTCGGAGCTGGTGAAGTATATATTTCTAATGGAAGAGAAAAAACGGGATTTCATTGTGTAGATTTTGATTTATGTCCAAATCAAATTTTCAAAAAGTCGCTATGGAATTCCTTTATAATTTATAACGATATATAAAAGGAATTTCAATATAAATTGAATACCGATTTCGGGATTTTGAATATCGAGTTAGAAATCCATATAGGATTATTCTGGAGCTGTATGATATTCTAGTGTGAATATATACGATAATATTAAATTATTTTTATGTAATTTAATTATTTTTAAATATATTTATATATTTAAATGGGTTATTTAGAGCTTTAAAAATAGCCAGTTTTGCAAACGACCTCCGTTTTCGATGAAACTAATTTTGTGGGATCCGTAACATTAAATTTGTAATGACCCGGTTTTTTGTCGACTTTGGTTATCGCCATAAACTCAATGATGACTAACCAAACATCGAAAAATACCGGATGATTAATGAAAGAAATTATAGGGTGAGAATAGATAAGATAGAAACTTAGAATAGAAGAAGAAGAACACAATATCAGAGTAACACGAATCTCACAGCGGAACGAACAACATATAATAGATAACATATCCTTGAAATAGAATTAGTACATGTATACAATGACATTATCAGAGTACAACACTTACAACACAGCGGAAATAAATAATAGCTATATAATCCTAAAGCCTCCTGCTCCAAGCTCTTTCAGTATATCTGTAAATCCCGACTACTTGACTGCCCATACAAATTTAGGCACCCAAGAGTTTAGGGAAAACAAACAAATAAACTCCGGGTCAGTCATGGGACTGGTGTGAGTAAAACAGTTTAAAACAGTTCGAACAAGTAAACGATATCTCATAAGACCACGCCGTATGACGGAACGGGTTTTTCCCTTATGAGAATCCAAATTATCTTTATATCAAAAACCTTTTGATATTATAATAATGTCTATCAACCACAATATAATAATCGTCTAGCAGAAACGCTTCCATCTCACGTTCTACATATACAGTATACAATCAAAACCGCAAGCACGTATTGGGTAATGGATTTCCAACTATGAAAAGGTATGGAACCACCTTTCGCTAGTGTATCTCTAGATAGGAATACACTAGGTTCAACAAGAACATCTTGCAACCCGGCCATACATGACCGACCACTCATTTCGCTTGAGTGTATCGAATGTATATCACCAACGGTTGGGATCAGCAACCGTTTCCCGAATGCGACAGCATCAACAATAGATTTTTAGAAATAAATGAAACTCTAGATCAGGTGATTATACACCCTACTTTGGAGCGAACGACTTAGCCATGTTGCCTGCCCGATTTCTGTCATTTACCAGATGTGAGGCTAGAAGCTACACTTTATCATCACACCAGATTCACTTCGAATGCCACATTGTTAGATCCATCGAAAATCACTAATTGACGTCTACAACAGTACATTATGTGTTAGCTAAAGAAGTTTTTTTCTCCGCTTCCACTCTTGGTACGGTTGAAGAAATCAATGTACGTGACCTTTCTGTAAATACTCTATCAGACATTCATCCATACCAGTCATCCAGGAACAGGATGAACCGAAGGCACTATTCAGTACATCCATCTTAGGCACTGTTATCTATGACTTATACAATGACCCTTGCACTTTACTCCATCTTCAATTTTCTTTGGCATATATGATTCGCAACGCTTATGCCAATACAGAGTGGTTCTTTGGATAATAATCCAAACGGTCTCTCCATATTAACAACGCTAAAATGGTCAAAAGTTCGATAGTCTGTGATTTAACCATCAAAGAAAAACAGGTGTGCAACCAACGATATTATTTCGAGATGGAAATTCTATCAATCAATCATCAATCATATATATATCTATATATATATATATTCATATTTCCTTATTTTATATGTTTAGAAAATATACGTTAACACTGGAAAACATTTCCATTTCTAATCCATATTTCCAATTTCAATATTTGATTACGTTTCTGATTCTATTGGGAAAACATTTCCAAATCTTCTTTACTTGGATTTAAACAGATGTTTAAATCAACATCGTGACGACAACTCGAACCACTATACTTATTTACTAAATTCACTTAACCACTTTCACTCTCGAACCTTAACCATTCCTTAGTTAAAAATGAAGTCAATCATGTTGGAGTAATACTACCTCTCAGACCTTAAATGAACAACGTTTCTAACCTTGAAATAGACAAAGTTCTCCTTTTAATTATTTCACAACTTCCTTACGTAACTCTCTTTCGAATCATCTCTATTCGATAATTCTTTCCTTCGAATAAGGTATATTCGATAACTCTATTCAATTTACTCTATTGGACTAACGCTATTGGATTAACTCTATTCGATTTAACTCTAGTCGATAACTCCTTTAACTCTATTCGAATAAACCAAATTCGATTAACCCCTTCGAATAACTAATATTCTATAACTCACTTCGATTAACTCTTTTCGATTAAACTAAAATCGATAACTCCTTCGATTAACTAATAATCGATAACTCCTTTCAATTAACTAATAATCGATAATTCCTTTCGATTAACTAATAATCGATAATTCCTTCGATTAACTAAAAATTGATAACTCCTTTCCTTTAACTCTATTCGAATAAACTAATATTCGATAAACTCCATTTGAATAACTCTAGTTCGATTTAACTCTATCGATTTACTCTAACTGATTAACTCTAACTGGTTTAACTCTAACTGGTTAACTCTAACTGATTAACTCTAACTGGTTAACTCTTATTCGAACAACAAATACTCGATTAACTCTATTCAGCTAACTCGACTCGACTAACCCCTTTTCGAATAACATATTCGATCTACTAACTTTCGAATACCATATTCGATTGACTCCCTTCGAATACCATATTCGATTTAACTCTATTCGAATAACTAAATTCGATTAACTCCTTTCGAATAAACTATTCATTTATAAAGATTTACTTTTAGTAACGGTTCTTCACTTTACAAATGATTTCCTTTTTAGTAACGTTTTCCTTTTTATATCTATTCATTGATTTTATAATTTCCCTTTTCTAAATATCTCCTATTTATAAATATTCCAATTTATAAATATCTCTTATTTATAAATATTCCATTTATAAATATTTTATTTTCAATATCACCTTGAAAATTCCCTTATCAACATTCCGGTATGTTATGGTATTTAACACATCAAATCACGATGACCAATATCGTTCAAACACATATAATCGACAACAGATTATATATCACATCATATATTACAATATATGAAAAACAATAAAATAACTGTTGAGGAATCCAATCGGATTCCTCCAACCTGTTTCCCTGCATCCACAGATGTTACACAATAAAATAAACATCACTTTCAGTTCCATATGATATATCCTGATAAACAGAATCAATATAGAAATTCAACTAACTGACTAGCAGTTCAATCAAACAGTCGACACACAGTCAATCAGCCAATATTTAACAGTTCTAAAAATACAACATGAAATTATAAACTGCTCGGAGTTAGTGAGATTTACTCACATTGGCAGGTCATCGTTAAAGAACGATAAACTGTTGTTTGATTTGAATCAAACAGTTTATTTCGCCATAAATTCAAACGAGCTCCAATGGACCTCCAGTCAGTCACAGAATGCAGTGTCGGTCTATACGTTCCTATCGGATCTGGTTTTGTTGATTTCTGATAACATATGAGAGTTATACATTATTTAATTCTAAACTAAACTTAAATAATAACACATATAGTTTTTGGTCTTTACCATCTCAACTCAGCCTATTATCAACCCAATCTGCACCATTTTGTATAGTGCCATATTTACAAATGAACACGTCCGCTCCATCTATGTATTTCGGAATCTTCCCTTATACCGTTCTGCAACATGCATGCAAAGCAAAGCACCATTATAAATTATTATTCTTAATTGGTGTGGGCTAACTTTAGTCACTGGCACAATGCCACTACACCCACGTCCGTTCCCTATCATACTCCTTCTTCGGATTTTAATGCAAGCTCCAGTAAAGGCCATCATTTCCTTTGAACGTGTAGCTCACCATTTCCGCAATATCTCAACATCATCCCTACTGCTATGTCAAACAGCACCTCACCGACTTCTCTACCCATGTAATGTAGCCGCTCCTTTCTTCTTTCCATGTGTACTGCCTCTACACAACTCCAGACATGAACATACTCTGTCTACACCACTTCACTCATATCCCCATCATCCAACTCTCTTTGAATGACTACACAACACTCTCCCTTACTCAATGATTTATGTTTAACCACCTTAAACTCGGTTCCAGTATTTCCAACGCAAGCCCAAACTTTTGCCATAACTGTTCATCACACCAACTTTATCCTCAACCACCTGTCTACTGATGTTGACCGGAAAATGACCCTCCAGCACCGGACCATGCATCGTTTCCTCACCACCCAACGCCAGCTGTGTTGATGAACTCAGCCTCCCCGTTCTCTGTCTGCTTCCATTGAGCTGGAACTATAACCCACGAAGCCTCCATCAACAACACAAAACAACCCGCCTGTAGCTTATATCCTCCCCCGTTATGTGCTCCCACTCCATGGTCCAACAATGGAATGCAAGTCATATTAAAACAGTCAGCGTTAACTAAGTTTTTCCTTGATTTTTTATTGATTTTCTGAAGATCGATTTCTCGCTCGAGAAAATGTTGAAGTGGTGGCTGCTTTTTGTTTTACTGAGGAACAAAGGAAATTAGGTTATAAGGATATTTTGGGGGGTTTATTTATAGTGTCGGTTTAGGTATATTTATATACTAAAGTTGCTTGGTGGAGATTTAAGCACGTTGGCTCTCAATTGAAGGAACACGTTGATAGTTTGTCTGTGGTTTCGAATGCAATGGGGGGGGATTCCCTATTGTATTATGTGTTGTTTTGTTTATATATATATATATATATATATATATATATATATATATATATATTGGTACCCTATCACGTACAACTTTGTTCATTTTCGGACTGCTAACGCCAAAAGGAAATACCGTTGAGATGAGCTCGGTGCCGCGATCCCAAAAATATAATAATACCGGTAGGTTAGCTTATTCTGTGAAACCCCGAAATGTTGATTACAGGGTGCAGAATACTCCAAACAAAAAGTTGCTTATTTAATTAATTAAAAATTACAATAAAATTCTAAAAATTAAATTATCACTATGTCTCAAAAGAACCTTGTCTAAATTCAAAACCGGTATCTAGTTATATCGAATAAACCGTTATGGTCGACAAACGATTCTATAGTGACTATTTTAAAATTTGATTTGGACATAAATCAAAATCTACTCGACGAAATCCCGATTTTTCTCTTCCACTAGAAAAATATACTCCACCAGCTCCAAACGTTTCTTGTTTCACAGAAATCCGGCTTAAAACGAATCCTGTACATTCAGTTGAAGTTCGAATCGCCAATTTACGAACTGCAGCGCCATTTCGAGTTCGATTTTAATTATATTATAACTCTACATTCAAACTGTCGTTTATATGATATATTCGTTATTCTACTTCAATTCTAAACTGAATTAAATATCACAGATGATCCAGTTCACACCATATCGCCATTTCAGCCAATTCTGATTATTGCAGAATTAAATATATTATTTAATTTATTATTTTAATTTATATATTCACCGTTATTTAATTAAACCACCATTTAATTCACTATATCACTATTTATATAATTAAATAAATTAGTTATAATACCTTTGCAAATGCGGGTCATTACAAAATTATTGTTAGATTTCAAGTTTCATGATTTTTGGGGTCACTGTGTGGCCGTACGGATTTTTAATGTGAAAATCAGTCAGTATTTTAACGGTTAAAAATACGCTGTGTGAGCAAACAGAGTCAGAATTCAACAAAACAAGTTTCGTTGGGTCTATAATGTCGAAGTCTAGCTACTTGTACATTTCCATGATTTTAGAAGAATTTACGTGATCATAAGGATTTTTAAAGATGAATACAAATAGAAAATTGATTAAAAATGAATAAAATAATCAAAAATAAAATATCTAGTTATTTTGATTTGCCTATAAATACTCCTTAACATATCTCCTTAAGCCAAATTCACAACTTTGGTCAATAGTTCTTCCGCTGCTTCCATTTTCTTTCAACAGTAAAAACCATGGGTTTGAAAAATCAACAAAAATCCAAAGAAAAATCCTAAATCCCTAAAATTAAGTTGCTTGAGTAGCTTATGAAAAGAGCTTTCCTCCTATACCATTTTTATTGGGTGCGCACTTGGAGTTGTTCATTGGAAATACCCTGGCGTGCTCTAGGGTTTGTCGATTTGTGGATTTTGGAGCATCAATGTATTGTTTTGAGATTGGTTTTGGGTTTGTTATAGGATTTGGGGTTGGAATGGAAATTTCCGAGTGTTTCTGAAACACCTCACCTCCGTTAGGGTCACTCTCAATGGGAATGCCCTAATTTTGGTGGAGGTTTATAAGTATAAGTCACAGATATACAAGACAGATATAAGAACACATATTTTTGAACAGCGGAAAACAACAGCAAATTTTTATTTCAACAAAATACGCGTTACACAAACCATGTCATAATTTGTCTTACAACCCTTCCAAAAACATAACATCATCATACTGTCTTGATTACATTATTTAAAGAAGCATAAAAACATAAGTAAACTGCATATGTCCCACAATTTCTGCCCAAAGCCATAGTCCAAAACGAAAAAGATCCAAGCAATACATTGTTTCTCTTCAAGCTGGATGTGAAAACTGGTCAAGCTGCGGTATTCCCTCCCTGTGGACCTAGGGGGGGGGAAACGAAAGAAAAGAAGACGAAAGAAAAGTAGAGTCAGACATAAAGCCTGAGTAAGTCTAGGACTATTCAGTCTATGAATAAAGAATTGGGCATGATAAGTATAAACTGGAAATGGGAAAACACTATAAACTAGGTTAAGTTATCTAGAGTTGAATGTACTTATCGTACCCCATATTAATCTCTGTACCCATATAAACTAGTTCCCAACAGGCACCCCATAATCAGGGTGAAGTGATTCGTTTCTAATGATCGGCTCCTACTCGTATAGTTACATGTGTCTTACGGCCCCCGTTGTTGTAGTTACCTATGCTGGTCCCACCATGGGGTGTATCAAGTCCCATGGTGGCGGCCCGACACAATCCTAGAATGCACAGGTATGCTACTGGTGCCTAGTGCCTTATTTTTCTGCGCTGGAGTGTGTGCACGCCCGCACTCCATTAGAACCTACACTGCGGCACCACCGCCGTCGATTTGACCTCTTACAGTCAGCCCAGTAATCGTGCCCCACCCTTCCTAGTTCAGGGTATCCTGATACACCTTGTAGGGTTACTGCTGAAAAGGGTCCCCCGCTACTTGGTTTTCTATTTCTAGCCAACATGCTAAGTTGGTTAAGTGTTTTGTAAACCTAACCCCCAATCAGTCTGTGTAGTTTAGCATGTTCCATTTTGATTAAGTATTAATTCAATTTACTTAATCCTATCAATCCTGAATCAGTCTTAATTGTCTTAAATCTTCGACCTCTCACATTAGACAGGTATTGTTGTGGCTGCCTGTTGCCGGTTGGGTCCGGGCAGTCTTACGCCACCACTCAGTCTAACCTCGGGTCCTTATTGGGCTCCGTGTTTAACCACCCACATTGGATAGGTATTGTTGTGACTACTGGACAGCCGGGCGGTTCCGGGCAGGTTTACATCACAACTCAATCCAACCTCGGGTTAAACACATCGTATTTTCTAAATTTACATATTTTGTCTCTTTCCTTTTTATATGTAAATATTTGCGGCCCATTATTCAAATTCATCTTTATTGGGTAAAATTAATTTATACAACTTAATTATTTTTCAAGGTCGTTGGCATGCGTCAAACATGCCAACACACATGTTTTATATTTTAACCCAAACGTCATTACCCCCGTTCTACACGTTCGCTAAAACATAATACATGTTGGGTTTAACATTTAAACCCAACTTAGCCACATGAAAAAAGGGGAGGCTTAGAACATGGTGTTTATATATTCTAAGTAACATAAAAAGGGGAGTATGTACGCATGAACTTGCAACATAGCGAACTAATTAACATGAATTAGGCACATGTGAACTTGCATTGTAATAGCATATAATCATGGCATAAACATACTTAAACATGAATCATTCTATTAATATAATCATGGCATAAACATACCTAAATATGAATCATGGTTTTTAATTTTTTCATGTAAACTTGCAATTTGTAACACCCCGTAATTCTGTGACATTAAGATTCTCAAATTAAAGTATAATTAATTTTTAAAAGAAAAAGATCCATGCAGTTGTTTAATTTAAGTATTGTAACTAACATGAAAAAGAGAAGTAAGGAGAGAACAATAATTATTATTGTTCTAAGACTTATTAACAAAAGCCTCTGTAGCTCAGTTGGTTAAGGCATTGGATTTGTAGCATGGAGGTCGGGGGTTCGAACCCTGGCGACGGCATAATTTTTTATCTTTGTTTTAGAGAGGGCCAACTGAACATGCAAATATATGTACGTATACAATTTCAAAATTTGAAAGGATAAGAACGTACATATAAGGAAATAAAGAAAATATATATATACATATGAGAATATAAATAAATATATATATATGCAAAAATATATGTATACGAAAGATAAAATTCAAGATAAGGCTACAGTCAATGGAATTATGGCAACACCATTTGAATTTTGAAAATAAAATGAAAGTTGTGCGTATATATATACGCGTAAAATGGTCGTTAGAGGAATTGTATACATATAAGAATATTTCATGTGAATAAAACAGTTAAATAAATTCCATAAATTCAAAAGTTCAAAAATCAAATTTCTACGCCAAAATAGTGGGACCCAATGCTGACTCAGCACTGCGTGTATGATAAGGTTTGGCTAGATTCATCTATGTACCTGGACTATTTTCTTAACTAGGTTCAATGCTGACTCAACGCTGCGTGTACGATAAGGTCTTGAGCAGCTATATAAACAGCCCTAGTCTTCATTCTCTTTGCACTAATTCTCTTCTATCCTTATGCTGCTAAGATTCATGGCTTCTTCCCCTCCTCTAAATTTTCTTAAATAATTAAAATAAAATATAAATTCAAGACATGGAGATGCTGCTCAAATCTGTTCAAGAGAAGATTCAAATCAAAGTGAAGAATTCAAAGGCTAAATCAACAAACCTCGAGCAACGACATACGAATCTTAGCATCGCCATTCTTCTATTCTAGATCTAATTTCTGTAAGTCAGTTGTTTCTAGATTTGAACGTTTTTGCTTTATTTTGTGACATGAAATTAAAGAAATAAAAGAATATGCCAAATCTCTCTCTCTCTCTATTCGAATCTGTGTTTATACTCTTGGACTAAATTAAGAACTGTTATGATTCGAGGACAAATAAGACTTTGCCTAAGACCATTGCCTATGACTATGGATTCTGAGATCATGTGCCTTTGGACTATGAACATAAGCCTTTGATTTTGGGACATAAAACATTGCCTATGACGGTGACTTATGACTGTGGGAATTATTTTCCCTTTTGACTATGAATATTGCCTATGACTATGGACATTTGCCTATGACTATGAACACAAGCCTTTGATTTGGACATAAAGTATTACCTATGACATAACAACGGTGATTTAAACACCTATGATTCATGACTAGGAAAATTGTTGCTTAGGTTTTGTGACTATGAAATTGGGTCTAAAACCCGATTTATCTATTCTGTCTGTTCTTGATTTTCTTTGGTTTTAGACTATGGGAATTTACCTATTAAGTTAGGTCTACCCATGTTCTCGAACCTATTCTGTCTATTCTTGGTTTTAGACCGTGGGAATTTACCTATTAAGTTAGGTCTACCCATATTCTTGAACCTGCGTCGTTATTCAAAATCTTTTTATGCCAATTATTATGTCCACCCTTTTTCATAGCATCTTTGGTTCATTCCCTATTTTCTACGAATCTAGATTTATTTACAATCTAGGTTGAATCATGATTATACGAACGGTGGGAATGCGATTTGGGAAAAACACAAAAATAAACATAAATATAGTTGTAAGCTTGAAATTGGCATAGTTTGGAAGCGAACATGATTCTGATTTATACAATTTTAGAACATGTGTTAAGACATGTGAATTGGGTAGATTTGACATGGATTATAGGTTATGAAATTTAGATCTAGTATTGGCCTGTAAACTGAAAAACTAGAATAATAAATCTAGTTTGTATGTAGACTATAAACTAGAAGAATAAATCTAGTTTTTGGGCATAAACGGTGAACTAGAATAGAAAATCTAGTTTGGCATATAAAATCTAGTTTTGCATAAACTGAAAATAAAGATGATAGATCTAAATTGCTATGAACTGTAGGTTAGGCAAATCAAGATTTGGGCCTAGAATATAAGTCTGTTAGCGACAAATGAATATAGGCCAAATTTGTTTAAAAAGGGGGAAATGGGCTGTAAGATAAATTGTTAACAATTTATAAACAAAAGAAAGATATTTTGATAACACCCCTTTTTATAACTCGTACCAGAAAGTTCTAGGGTGACAGAGAGGATAGTGTCTAGGCTTGGGTTTGGAAAATATAAGTTTCCTGCCCTCCCTGGCTATCCCTAACTGATCCGACGAACGGGATGGTTGCTTTCAAAACCAGGTTTGGAAATTAATCAGAAAACCCTTTGAACTTAGAAAACATGAATATGCCTAACCCGAGGTTAGACTGAGTTGCGGTGTAAACCTGCCCGGAACCGACCGACACATCCAGTAACCGCAGCAATATCTGTCTAATGTGAGAGGTTGCGGCTTTAATTTATTAATTAAAGCTAGAACAAGAAGGGGAGGGTTAAGTCCATAGGAATACTTAACCAACACAGTTAAAGCTAGAATGGGAAGGTTAAGTCCATAGGAGCACTTAACCAACTTAACACTGTTAAGCTAGAATGGTAGGATTAAGTCCATAGAAACACTTAACCAACTTAACACAGTTAAAGCTAGAATGGGAGGGTTAAGTCCATGGGAATACTTAGCCAAATTAACATGTTGACTAGACTAGAAGGTGGGGTTAAGTAAAGTTAATACACTTAGCCAATTTAACATGTTAATTAGACTAGAGGTTGGGGTTAAGTAATACACTTAGCCAATTTAATATGTTAGCTGGGTTGGACCATAGGGTTAAGTAAACTTGAACACTTAACCATCAGAATATGATAAATGAATAGGGTTAAGTCTAAGACACGAAGAGATGATACTTAACCATTAATAACAGGTTTAGTTAAAATCGGTGGGAAAGGTTAAGTTAAAAAGGGAACACTTAACCAATACAGGATGAATGGGTAGGGTTAAGAAATACTTAACCAATATGACTTGGTTTGTGGTGGGGTTAAGTCAACATGAATACTGACAACACTTAACCAGTTTAACAGGATAAGGGAAGAGGGTTAAGTTAGCTTGAATCGACTAAAGACACTTAACCAATCCAACTTAACGGGAAAGAGAACTAAGTAGTAAAACTTAGTTAAGAAGACAATGATCCTGGAAACTAAGTGGTAAAACTTAGTTAGTAGAACTAAGTAGTAATTCTTAGTATAACACGAAGGAGCGGACGTCCATCTGATTTTAAAGAAGACTCCAACGAATTGGGATACGAAGCCCGAGGCTTCGAGGGGACGTGAGGGTACTCTTGGTATCCCTCTATGAGGCTGCAGATGATCCGCCTGGGCGCACAGACGTTAAGGTCTGCGGTAGAAGAGCCAAGGGTATGCCTTGGTTGCAATATATGGCAACCAAAAGACTAGGATGGACCAGCGTGATTCGGCGAGAAGACGGAAGCCCTGTGATAGCAACTCGTCGTCTACCTACCATCTTCAGTCAAGCGAGACACGTGAAGCGGGAAGGCTGGAGGACTCATACGGACCACATACTTGCTATCTAGTTGTGGTTGCGGGGTGTTGTTGGCCATAGAATTAGTGGGGCAGATAGGGGCCTTCGTACAGTTCTCATTTTACAAGGGTGGCCTTCCATTAGTTGAGGGAGGGGTCGAGTGGGACCATAGCCACTGGAAAAACAGACCTTAACATCTGCATCGACAGATATTGAAAGCTCCCGACCGAGTTCCGTATTTCTAGGGTAGCCCTGACACGGGACTCGGGTAGCACATTACAGGACATGTGCATCTAGACAAGCGATAACGATTCACGATACATGCGTGGGGAAAGTCTAGGAACATATACCACTCTAGGTAGTGTATCCTAGACTAAAGGGCATCGTTCGACAGGTAGCATAATCCCTAGTTTGGAACTAGGTGGCATAAATCCTGAATACAAGAAGCGTTCAATAGATAGCGTAAACTCTAATTGAATCTAGAAAGCACTTGATATAAAACCTAGACTAGATCTAGGTAATAAATAATCAAGGTACGCCTGAAGGCGACGGAAACTACAGGGATTGGGATCACGTTATCGTTACTAGTTGGAACACTAGTTAGGTGGTGCAGAGATATAGAAACGAGTATATCGCGGTAAAAGCGAAGCGGAGAAAGTGTTGTAGTATATCCAGTTTATCTTGTCTTAGCATGTCTTGTGTGAATCTTATCTTGTTAGCCTTATCATCATGGTATTATCTTGTATTCAGTTAATTCATGTCGTTCTGTTTCCCCTGTTCACATGCTAGAAGTTACTGACTTACTCAGGCTTTATGTCTGACTCTGTTTTTCTTTCGCTTCTTTTCTTCCGTTCCCCCCCAGGTAGTTGAGGAGGGAATAGTATAACTCAGGATTAAATTGGACCGTTGCTCTTTCCCAGCTTGAAGATTTGACAAAGTTGTCCTTGGATTCTCTTTCAGATGCTATGGCTGGCTTATGCTACATTGGGGAATATAAATGTATTTTTATGCTTCTTTATCTAGTAAAGACAGATGATACTCTGATATTGTAAAGCAATCTTGTACAATCTATTTTATCAATAAAGCAAAGTTTTATTTTCCGCTGTTAATTGTTTGTCTGTCTTGTAATTTATCTGCATCTTTTACCCATAATGCTCCACAAAACTTAGTGCATTCCCTTTGCGAGTGACACTAACGGACGTGGGGTGTTACACAATTGGAATGTAAATCAAACTTAATTATGTGTCACATATATCACCCTATGATTTTGATAACAACATAGGCCTAAAACATGTTTTCAACTAGGCATAACACCAAACATAGTTTAGTCATGTTCATAAAAATGTTTACTTTTGTCTCTAATTCAAAAGTATGGTTTTACACTCGAATCATGATGCCAATTCCAACATAAATTCGTATACACCATAATACTTAGTTGAATCTAATTACACACTAAAAGTGATCATCATCATATTGGCATAAGGGTGAATCATATGCTTGCATGAAGCTAAACTAAACTACAACAACATATGGTCGTTAACATGAATCATATACTTGCATGAATCTAAATTAAACCTCCACAAACATGTAGTTGTTAACTTACAACATAAATCACATACTTGCTAATATCCAATCGTTATACCACAACAATTCCAAATCGTTTAGAATCAAAGCAACATACGAATATAGATTATTATCACCACAAATCGAATACAATTCTATTTCTCATTTTACACAAATCAAAACACAATTATTTATTCACATCGGAATAGCACTCTACTTACAACGTATGACGAATCTTCAATTCAGGAATCTGAATTCTGAATTTGGAGATGCTATCCTTTGTTGTAGGCGTTGTTTTAATTTAATTGACGTTGCTTTAATCTTTCGAATTGTCTCCTAATTGTCTCTCAATTTTTGACGGCTATTCCTAGTCCTTCCTCAGTAGTATGACGTTCTCATCTCCATTTTTGTTTGTGTGAATTAGGGTGAGTCTTAGGTCCTTTTTATAGAGTTTGTGAGTTGATTAGGACCGTTGATGGAGCTTGGTTCAATAATAGCCGTTCGTTTGAAGGAGAGACCAATCAAAAGCTGACACCTAGCCCTAGTGACAAGGCAAGGCTCAGAAAATCGACCAAGCAGACACCAGGCCAGCCGGGGGGCTGGGTTCGATCTAGCTCAGGGGCCAGGTCGACCCCCCAGTCGACCCCCAGGTCGACTATGTAGTCGACCTGGGTGCCCCAGGTCGACTACCCAGTCGACCTGGGTAGCCCAGGTCGACTACCCAGTCGACCTGGGTGTCTTGGGCGGGAAAATTCCCGCCCTGGCCAATCCGGCCTGATTTATGAATTTTAAATTTGTTTTTCTAAGCTGTTTTGGTCTGTTTGAATTTTAAACTGATTTCTGAAACTTCCGGAGGCCATAACTCCCTCATACGGAGTCCGTTTTACGCAAACTCAGACTCTATTTCAAGCAGAATTCCGAGACGAACGCAATGGCGTATCCCGCTTCCCTTAATTCTTTGATTTGAAATTAGTTATACTTTAATTTGTGAATTTCACTGTTATGGAATACACGGGGTGTTACATTCTCCCCCACTTAAAAGGATTTCGTCCCCGAAATCTTCAAGTTCAGGAAGAATGTACGTCCTAACATCCAAACATCCATATACTCATCCATCAAACACGAGCATCCATTGTCCTTAAAAGACTTCTAATGCTTCATGATAATATGCGAAGTGTGTGTACATGTACTTATCTAATGCAAAATCAGTCGGTCTACTGATTCAGTTGACCTCCTTAATGCAAATTATGTAAGTGTCATGAATCCATTATGTATGCAAATTTTCCTATTCATGATTCTACATGAGTGCACAATCATTCATATATAAATGCAACATCCATATGGCAACACATTAAACTCCAACCATATACGAATATAAATACATTTATGCATATGCAATATGAAGTGACTGAGCCGATCTAAAACCTAGATTGTGTGTGTATATGCAACCGCGAGCAACCACTAGCAATCACTTGCAACCACTTGCAACCATCATCCATAACATGTTTCAATTACATGTTTTCATCCAAAGAGTTTCTACCTAAAAGATAAGGTCGAGGAGATATACCTAAAAAGATAGATAAAAGCGCAACTTAAGGAAAAAGAAAGATCAAAGATGTACCCTCGAAAAGAAAAGGGTAGGCTGCGCGTATTCTAGCTTCAGTTTCCCAAGTTGCGTCTTCCTCGGTGTCGCTCAACTGAACTTTGACGAGCTTGACTTCGCGGTTGCGTAGCTTCTTCACTTCCGTTCCTAATATGCGGGTTGGAACTTTCCTCACGGTTGCTTCGCGTTCCACTTCAGCTTCTTCTAGAATATTTGGCTCTACCACTTCAGCGGATTCTTGTAGACATTTTCGGAGGTGCGAAACATGAAAGACGTTGTGAACTCCAGCCAGCTTTTCGGGTAGCTCTAATCTATAGGCCATTTTCCCAATTTTCTCAATGATGGGAAATGGTCCTACGAACCTTGGTGCTAGCTTTCCTGTGGTTCCAAAACGAACAACGTTCCTTAACGGAGATACCTTAAGAAAAACTCTGTCCCCAACCTAAAATTCAAGGTCGGTCCTCCTCTTATCGGCGTAGGATTTTTGTCTGTCTTGGGCTGTCTTCATTCTTCTCCTTATTAAGTCTACTTTTTCTGAAGTCTCTCGGATCATATCTGGTCCAAGTATGAGCTTGTCAGTAGACTCCCACCAACAAGTGGGCGATCGGCACGGTCTTCCATATAGAGCTTCGAAGGGCGCCATTCCGATGGTTGCTTGGTAGCTGTTGTTGTAGGCAAATTCTACCAAAGGAAGATGGTCTTCCCACGTCCCTCCGAAGTCAAGGACGCACAGTCTTAAAAGGTCCTCCAAAACTCTGTTCACTCTTTCTGCCTGGCCGTCGGTTTGGGGATGATAGGCTGTGCTCAAGCATAACTGTGTGCCTACCGCTTCTTGCAGACTCCGCCAAAACTCACTTGTGAAGATAGGGTCTCGGTCACTAACAATGCTGGATGGTATTCCATGGAGTCAAACAATTTCCTTGAGGTAAAGAGATGCTAGGGATGAGGCAGTTCTTTTACTTTTGATAGGTAAAAAGTGGGCGCTTTTAGTAAGCCTATCCACTATTACCCAAATGCTAGTGTTGCCTCTTCTAGACCTAGGCAGCCCATCAATGAAGTCCATTGAGATGCTATCCCACTTCCACTGTGGGACCTCTAGAGGATGGAGCAGACCGCCAGGCTTTTTCTGTTCCGCCTTAACCTGTTGGCACACCATACACTTAGAAACGAAATCTGCCACGTCCTTCTTCATGCCGTTCCAAAAGAAAGTTCTCTTTATGTCCTTGTACATTTTATCTCCGCCTGGATGTATCGTCATCTTGGAGTGATGTGCTTCCTCGAGAACCTTCTTTACTAAATCCCTTGTATGTGGGACGCATAGTCTTCCGTCTCGCCTTAGCCAACCCTTGTCGTCGATGGAGTATCTGCTGAGGTGACTTGAAGTCTCACCCCTAATGAGCCTATCAATCGTCTCCACAAGTTGAGGGTCTTCGCGTTGTGCTGTCCCTATTGCGTCCACTAAAGTCGGGCGTACTTCGAGAGATGCTAGCAAGCCCGGTACAAAATCGGAGGAGAGCCTAAAGTCAAAGTTGGCTATAAACTCTAGGCTTTGTCTTTCAACAAACAGCGGGCTTAGGGTTAGTTTCTTTCGGCTCAACGCGTCTGCCACTACGTTGCCTTTGCCCGGAGTGTAGGAGATTTCGAAATCGTACGAGGCAAGAAACTCCATCCATCTCTGTTGCCTCAAGTTAAGGTCTTTCTGCGAGAAAAGATATTTCAACGATTTATGGTCAGTGTAAAGTTCAAACTTCTCACCTAGGAGATAGTGTCGCCAAGACTTGAGTGCAAAGACAATGGCAGCTAACTCAAGATCGTGGGTTGGGTAGATCTTTTCGTGCACTTTCAACTGTCTTCCGCCATAAGCTACTACCCTTCCTTCTTGCATTAAGACAGCGCCTAGCCCTGTCCTACATGCATCTGTATAAATTGTGAACATCTTGCTTCCATCTGGCAACGTCAAAACTGGGGCTGTTGTAAGAGCCCTTTTCAGTCGTTGGAAAGCAAATTCGCAATCCAAGTCCCAATTGAACACTAGATTCTTCTTGGTCAGCCTTGTGAGCGGAGCTGATATCTTTGCAAAGTCTCTGATGAATTTCTGATAGAAGCCTGCTAGCCCGAGAAAGCTTCGGACTTCTGTTGCGTTCTTTGGTGTCTTCCAGTCCTGCACCGCTACTACCTTAGCCGGGTCCACAGCTAGCCCTTTTTTGGATATTATATGCCCAAGAAACCTCACTTCCTCTCTCCAAAAGTGGCACTTGGAGAATTTGGCTTTTAGCTGATGGACTCGCAGAGTTTCCATGATTGCCTTTAAGTGTTGAGCATGCTCTTCTTCACTCTTTGAGAAGATCAAGATATCGTCTACGAAGACCACAACGAAATTATTGAGGAAATCTCTGAACACCCTACTCATTAGGTCCACGAAGTAAGCGGGTGCGTTTGTCAAGCCAAAAGGCAAGACAAGCCATTCAAAGAAGCCGTCTGGAGTTCTGAATGCTGTCTTATCGATACTATCTTCAGCCACCCTTAGCTGATGAAAACCGGTCGCCAAATCGAGTTGGGAGAAAACAGACGCTCCTACAAGCTGATCAAACAGATCGTCAATTCTGGGGAGAGGGTGCCTATTCTTTTTCGTTAGCTTGTTGAGCTCCCTATAGTCAACACATAGACGGAGTGAACCATCCGCCTTTGTAGCGAACACCACTGGAGCGCCCCATTCTGAAATGCTCCTTCTAATGAACCCCTTCTCTAGAAACTCTTTAATCTGTTTACTGAGCTCCTTTCTTTCCCGTGGAGCCATGTGTCTAACGGGCAACACAATGGGCTTTGCATTATCTACAAGATATATGCGGAAGTCTATCTCCCGCTTCGGAGGCAAGCCCTTCACCTCTTCGAAGACATCCGGAAATTCCCGGACCACTCTAACCGATTGCAAATTTTCAACAGAGGCATCTAGCGATTCAAGATAACTAAGCATAACCGCATACGAGGGATTACAAGTAATTTCCAGAGTGTTACCGAGTTGGGTCAGAAGCCTAACCACCCTTTTCTCACAATCCAGGATGGCACCATTACTGGATAGCCAATCCATGCCCAAAATCAAACCATATCCCGAAAAGCCCAAAACAAAGGCACTACATTTAAATTCTACGCTTAGAATAGTAATTTTCAATCCCACACAGATTATAGACAAATGAGATGGGCCCCCAATTGGATTTGAAACAATTAATGGGTCCTCTACCATTCTAGTTTCTAGGTGCAGAGATTCTACTAAAGCAGATGAGATAAAGGAGTGTGATGCGCCAGAATCAAATAAAGCGCGAACTGGGTGATCATAAAGGTAAACTACACTTTCTACAGAAGTATTTATACCTCGCTGCTGCAAAGGTGGTGCTTCTAGCGCAAGAACTTGTGCCCCTGAGGTGGATCCAGCCCTCTGCCCCTGCCCTCGTTTCTTTGGGTAATCCTTAGCCAGATGGCCTGTTTCACCGCAAGAAAAGCACCCACCATTCATCTTGGCCTTCTTTTTCCGGCAATCTTTCACCAAGTGCCCCACTTTGCCACAGAAATTGCACTTCCTCTTCTCTTTGTTATCTTTCCCGCCCTTCTTAAAGTCTGTCTTCTTAGGCTGTAAACCCTCTTTCTTCCCTTGAGAGCTTTCTGCCTTTGTCTCCTTCTTGCCCTTATCCTCTTCGTTCAGCAATGCCATCTGCACTAGCCTTTCATACGTAGCTCCCATGGGTATATGGGTCATGGCCAAACTGTGTAATGGCTCATTCAACTCCTTGACGAAGCGGAGAGCCTTCTTGTGCGGGGTGTTGACCAGGTCCAGTCCGAACCTAGCCAGCTAATCGAACTGATTAACATACTCTTTGACTGTCATATTCCCTTGCTTAAGAAATAAGAATTTTTCCAACTGAAGACTCCTTTCAGCTTCTGAGAGAAATTTAGCTTCAAACCTTGCCCTAAAGTCCTCCCACGTTTCCACTGGTCTTTCTGCATTGGTGACTTCCCACCAGTAGGAAGCCTCGCCTTTAAGTAGCCATACTGCCAGTTGTACTTTCTGCCTATCTTCTACCTCAAAGATGACAAATAAGTCCTCGGTTTCCTTCAGCCAATTCCTGGCTACCACGAGGGACTCGGTTCCATGAAAGTCCTTTCCTCCCATAGCTTTAAAATCTTTACATATCTTAGCAAAAGTATTTCCCCGCGGAGGAGGTGGAGGAAGAGGTGCTGCTGCAGCTGGATGATTTCCTACAGCTGGGGGAGGAGGAACGGTAGGACCTGGCTGAGTGGCCCTTGCCTCTAAAAATTGTCTAAACCAACCGGGTATTGGTACACCCTCTAGCAAGTTAAGTTCTTCGGACATGCTGAAACAAAAAGGATAGATTCAAGACGAGGGATAAAAGATAGTACCTATGGCTTTGGGGGGACTATGCCTTTCTAAAATAATATATATATATATTTTAAAAAAATGCTTCTTTAAATTTTCTTTTTGAAAATAATTTTTTCAAAACTTTTTATCTTATCTGGTAAACCTCGCTCTGATACCAAGTGAAACACCCCACCTCCGTTAGGGTCACTCTCAACGGGAATGCCCTAATTTTGGTGGAGGTTTATAAGTATAAGTCACAGATATACAAGACAGATATAAGAACACATTTTTTTGAACAACGGAAAACAACAGCAAATTTTTATTTCAACAAAATACGCGTTACACAAACCATGTCATAATTTGTCTTACAACCCTTCCAAAAACATAACATCATCATACTGTCTTGATTACATTATTTAAAGAAGCATAAAAACAGAAGTAAACTGCATAAGTCCCACAATTTCTGCCCAAAGCCATAGTCCAAAACGAAAAAGATCCAAGCAATACGTTCTTTCTCTTCAAGCTGGATGTGAAAACTGGTCAAGCTGCGGTATTCCTTCCCTATGGACCTGGGGGGGGGGGGACAAAAGAAAAGAAGACGAAAGAAAAGTAGAGTCAGACATAAAGCCTGAGTAAGTCTAGGACTATTCAGTCTATGAATAAAGAATTGGGCATGATAAGTATAAACTGGAAATGGGAAAACACTATAAACTAGGTTAAGTTATCTAGAGTTGAATGTACTTATCGTACCCCATATTAATATCTGTACCCATATAAACTAGTTCCCAACAGGCACCCCATAATCAGGGTGAAGTGATTCGTTTCTAATGATCGTCTCCTACTCGTATAGTTACATGTGTCTTACGGCCCCCGTTGTTGTAGTTACCTATGCTGGTCCCACCATGGGGTGTATCAAGTCCCATGGTGGCGGCCCGACACAATCCTAGAATGCACAGGTATGCTACTGGTGCCCAGTGCCTTATTTTTCTGCGTCGGAATGTGTGCACGCCCGCACCCCGTTAGAACCTACACTGCTGCACCACCGCCGTCGATTTGACCTCTTACAGTCAGCCTAGTAATCGTGCCCCACCCTGCCTAGTTCAGGGTATCCTGATACACCTTGTAGGGTTACTGCTGAAAAGGGTCCCCCGCTACTAGGTTTTCTATTTCTAGCCAACATGCTAAGTTGGTTAAGTGTTTTGTAAACCTAACCCCCAATCAGTCTGTGTAGTTTAGCATGTTCCATTTTGATTAAGTATTAATTCAATTTACTTAATCCTATCAATCCTGAATCAGTCTTAATTGTCTTAAAGCCTCGACCTCTCACATTAGACAGGTATTGTTGTGGCTGCCTGTTGCCGGTTGGGTCCGGGCAGTCTTACGCCACCACTCAGTCTAACCTCGGGTCCTTATTGGGCTCCGTGTTTAACCACCCACATTGGATAGGTATTGTTGTGACTACTGGACAGCCGGGCGGTTCCGGGCAGGTTTACATCACAACTCAATCCAACCTCGGGTTAAACACATCGTATTTTCTAAATTTACATATTTTGTCTCTTTCCTTTTTATATGTAAATATTTGCGGCCCATTATTCAAATTCATCTTTATTGGGTAAAATTAATTTATACAACTTAATTATTTTTCAAGGTCGTTGGCATGCGTCAAACATGCCAACACACATGTTTTATATTTTAACCCAAACGTCATTACCCCCGTTCTACACGTTCGCTAAAACATAATATATGTTGGGTTTAACATTTAAACCCAACTTAGCCACATGAAAAAAGGGGAGGCTTAGAACATGGTGTTTATATATTCTAAGTAACATAAAAAGGGGAGTATGTACGCATGAACTTGCAACATAGTGAACTAATTAACATGAATTAGGCACATGTGAACTTGCATTGTAATAGCATATAATCATGGCATAAACATACTTAAACATGAATCATTCTATTCATATAATCATGGCATAAACATACCTAAACATGAATCATGGTTTTTAATTTATTCATGTAAACTTGCAATTGGAATGTAAATCAAACTTAATTATGTGTCACATATATCACCCTATGATTTTGATAACAACATAGGCCTAAAACATGTTTTCAACTAGGCATAACACCAAACATAGTTTAGTCATGTTCATAAAAATGTTTACTTTTGTCTCTAATTCAAAAGTATGGTTTTACACTTGAATCATGATGCCAATTCCAACATAAATTCGTATACACCATAATACTTAGTTGAATCTAATTACACACTAAAAGTGGTCATCATCATATTGGCATAAGGGTGAATCATATGCTTCCATGAAGCTCAACTAAAATACTACAACATATGGTCGTTAACATGAATCATATACATGCATGAATCTAAATTAAACCTCCACAAACATGTAGTTGTTAACTTACAACATAAATCACATACTTGCTAATATCCAATCGTTATACCACAACAATTCCAAATCGTTTAGAATCAAAGCAACATACGAATATAGATTATTATCACCACAAATCGAATACAATTCTATTTCTCATTTTACACAAATCAAAACACAATTATTTATTCACATCGGAATAACACTCTACTTACAACGTATGACGAATCTTCAATTCAGGAATCTGAATTCTAAATTTGGAGATGCTATCCTTTGTTGTAGGCGTTGTTTTGATTTAATTGACGTTGCTTTAATCTTTCGAATTGTCTCTTAATTGTCTCTCAATTTCTGACGGCTATTCCTAGTCCTTCCTCAGCAGCATGACGGTCTCATCTCCATTTTTGTTTGTGTGAATTAGGGTGAGTCTTAGGTCCTTTTTATAGAGTTTGTGAGTTGATTAGGACCGTCGATGGAGCTTGGTTCAATAATAGCCGTTCGTTTGAAGGAGAGACCAATCAGAAGCTGACACCTAGCCCTAGTGACAAGGCAAGGCTAAGAAAATCAACCAAGCACAGACCAGGCCAGCCAGGGGGGCTGGGTTCGACCTGGCTCAAGGGCCAGGTCGACCCCCCAGTCGACCCCCAGGTCGACTATGTAGTCGACCTGGGTGCCCCAGGTCGACTACCCAGTCGACCTGGGTAGCCCAGGTCGACTACCCAGTCGACCTGGGTGTCTTAGGCGGGAAAATTCCCGCCCTGGCCAATCCGGCCCGATTTTTGAATTTCAAATTTGTTTTTCTAAGCTGTTTTGGTCTGTTTGAATTTTAAACTGATTTCTGAAACTTCCGGAGGCCATAACTCCCTCATACGGAGTCCGTTTTACGCAAACTCGGACTCTATTTCAAGCAGAATTCTGAGACAAACGCAATGGCGTATCCCGCTTCCCTTAATTCTTTGATTTGAAATTAGTTATACTTTAATTTGTGAATTTCACTGTTATGGAATACACGGGGTGTTACAGTTTCCTTGACGAATAAAGTAGCAGCCTCTACAGTAGCTTGGGAAGGACGCAACGGGCTACAGGGCGACAAGCTATACAATAATGGTGTGAGGTTGTAGAGGAGTTTGAGTGTTAAATTTTGGATATTTTTGTTGGAATTTAAGTTGAAAGGTTAAATGAGGAATGTCGATGGAAAGAGGGCGAAATGGTGGAATTGGCATTTACTGGAGCTTGGCCTTTTTGTGGAGAAGAAGGGATGCGCTAGGAATGGGTAATGGGCTTAAGTATAAGGTGTTGGGGCGGGTTTTATGTTTAAGGCCCAAATTTAAACATTTATTAAGTTTAATTTAAATTCAAATAGTGTACCAACTTGTAAATAACATAACTTTTTCATATGTTATCAGAATTCAGCGAAACAAGATCCATTGGGATCGTAGGGACGACGCCTACGCAATGGAACCGACTAGGAGTCAATTGGTGCTTGTTACAATTTATAGCGAAATAAATTGTCCGTCTGAATCAAGCGATGATTATCGTTATTAAAAATGATTGTCCAATGTGAGTAAAACTCACCAACTCTGAACAGTTATATTTTTATAACGTATTCTTAGAACTGATAATTATCTGTTGATTGCTGTGTGTTAACTATTTGGTTGAATTGCTTATGTATTGGTTGAAATTATAGATAACGATATATATATATATATAAATTGTTAATCAAATATTGATTCTGTTTAGCAGAATATTTCATATTGAAATGAAATTGATGTTAATTATATTGTTTAACATCTTTGATGCAGGGAAACAGGTTAGAGGGATCCAACTGGATTCCTCAATATTTATAATACTGTTCTGTTCATATATTGTAATATGTGATGTGATATATAATCTGTGTTGATTATGTGTGCTTGAATGATATCGATCATTGTTATTTGGTATTTTAAATACCGTGAGAAATACTGGGATGTAGAAAAGGGGATTTTCAAAGTGTATTTTGAAAATAAACTTATTTATATAAAATCAATGGATTTTATAATAGAAAGAGAAATATTTGTAAAACAAATAGAAAGAGAAATATTTGTAAAACATTTACAAATAAAGTAGAAAGTGAAATATTTGTAAAAACATTTACAAATAGAATTGAGAAAGTAATATTTATTTAGAAAATAAATATAGTTATAAATAGAAATATTTATTTAGAAAATAAATATAATTATAAAGGAAATATTTATTTCGAAAATAAATAGATTATAAAAGGAAACGCTTGAAAAATGAATAGAATTGTATAAAACGAGAATTTTACACTAGAAAGGTTTAGACCCGTGCTTCGCACACAGGTATAACAGAATATGAATTCAAAGTGAACATTTAAGAGAAATCTGTTTTAACAGATAAAGTAAGAAGATTAATTTATAAATAAGGTTTTATAAATTAAATAAAATATTTATCATTAGACAAATAGAATATATAAGTCAGGACTTATATAGAGAAGAAAGAATCGATTTCAACATCGATATTTGAACTAAATATGGACGAAGAGTAAATTGGATAGAGTTAATCAACTAGAGTTAACCAGTTAGAGTTAATCAATTAGAGTTAACCAGTTAGAGTTAATCAATTAGAGTTAACCAGTCAGAGTTAATCACTTAGAGTTAACCAATTAGAGTTAACCAGCTAGAGTTAATCAGTTAGAGTTAATCACTTAGAGTTAACCAGTTAGAGTTAATCAATTAGAGTTAACCAGTTAGAGTTAACCATTTAGAGTTAATCAGTTAGAGTTAATCAGTTAGAGTTAACTAGTTAGAGTTAATGAATTAGAGTTAACCAGTTAGAGTTAAATCGAATTAGTGTTATTCGAAAAGAGTTATCGAATATTAGTTATTCGAAGAGAGACTATCGAATATTAGTTATTCGAATAGAGTTAATTGAATTAGAGTTAGTCGGATTAAAGTTATTCGAATATAGTTTATTAGAAGAAAGAGTAATTGCATACGGTTATTCAAAGAAGGGAATTAATCGAATATAGTTTATTCGAAAAGAGGTTATCAAATATTAGTTATTCCAAAAGGAGTATCAAATATTAGTTATTCGAAATGAGTTATCGAATTTAGTTATTCCAAATGAGTTATCGAATTTAGTTATTCGAAATGGGTTAACGAATTTAGTTATTCGAAAGGAGTTAATCGAATATTAGTTATTCGAAATGAGTTATCGAATTTAGTTATTCGACAGGAATTAATCGAATATTAGTTATTCGAAGTGTGTTAATCGAATATTAGTTATTCGAAAGGAGCTAATCGTCGAATTCGATTATATCGAATTCGTGAAAGTACTTATACTTTCCGATTTTTAAATCAAGATTTATTTATTTATAAATTAGGTGTTTATTTATTTATTCAAATTAAAGAATAAAAGTTATATTTGAAGTTAGATATTTCGAAAGTAGGGTTTATAACGTTAGTGTTATAATAAATGTTTTTCATAAAAGAAGTGGATTCATAATCCGAATCCGAGAATTTGCATAAGCAAATGATTGTAGAAATTGGAGCGGTGAGCTTTGTCTATTGCAAGGTTAAGAATGTCGTTCAGTTAAGGTCTGAGAGGTAATTATACCCCAACTTAATTGACTTCCTTACTTAACTGAGAGATAGTTGAGGTTCGATGGCGAGAGTTAGTTAGAAATACATTTAAGTAATAAGCGATTTATGGATTGAGCGGTCATAACGATGTTTTATACAATGGTAGTTTGAAATCCGCATAAATGAGTTTTGGAAACGTTTTCCAAATATAGAATCAGAGATATTTTCTAAACATAGAAAATGGAATATTTTTTTTACAAGGAGTTAAGAAATGGAGTTAAGCAAAATCAGAAACTGACTGGAGATTAGTTAAGTTAAATGGTTTTCTAAGTGTCTATCTGATGTTGGTTTCGACCTTTGGGATTAATACTTAGGGAATTGTTCTCATACTAGTTTACAGTCTGAGACTGATAGATGTGGAAGAATAGTGATAAGTAAATAAGCAATGGGAATGTTTTTCAATGTTCATAACATATATTTTCTGAATATAGAAAATAAGGAAATATGAATATATATATATATATATGATGACGATGATTGATCAATAGAAATTCCAATTGGAAATAAGATTGTTGTTTGCACATGTGTTTTCATTTGATAGTTAAATCACCGACTATCAAAGTTTCTGACCATTTTTACGTTGTTAATATGGAGAGACCGATTGGATTATTGTCCGAAGAACCACTCTGTATTGGCATAAGCGTTGCAAACCATGTATGCTGAATATATTGAAGACGGAGTGAAGTGCAAGGACTATTGTATAAATCTTAGGTAGAGATTGCCTAAGATGGATGTACTGAATAGTACCTTCGGTTTGTCCAGTCCCAGGACAACTTGAATGGACGAATGTTTGACAGAGTATATCTGGTAGATTGCGTAAGTTGATCGTTTCAAACGTATTTACGTTGGTGGCGGAGGAATTCGTTTCTCTTAGCTTATACCTGTGGTATTTTTGGGGAAATCAATTTGTGATTTGATGGGTATGATGATGTGGCATTCAAAGTAAATGAAGACGTGATCTGTATAGAGATACGTTATAACCTCAAGCCTCATCAACTGGGAAATGACAGAAATCGGGCAAGCAGCATGGCTAAGTGGGCCACACCCAATTAGGGTATATTGTCATCATCTAGAGAATATTCATGTTTGTACTTCTTTCAATTCTGTATCTCCCAGGAACGGTTATGTTGGAATACTAACCGAGTGGTGGCAATATATTCGATACATTCAATAGAAATGAATGGTCGATCATGTGTGGCTGAGTTACAAGATGTTCTTGTTGAACTCCAGTGTATAGCTTCTAGAGTACACTGAACGGAAGGTGGGTCCGTACCTTGTCATAGTTGGAATCCATTCCCCAAATAAGAGCCCACGGTTTTGATTGTATATTATATATGTAGAACCTTAGATGCAAGCGTTTCTGCTATACTTGATCTAGACATTATTATAATATCAGACAAGTATCGTTTTAGAAATATTTTGGGTTATCACAAGGAAAAAGCTATCCGTGTTTAAGTGTGGATTGGTCTTATGTTTACCCTTTGTTTCAAAAGGATTTTGAAAGTTAAATCAAATGATTTGAGTTTACTCAAACCAGTCATATGACTGGCCCGGAGTTTATTTTGTTTTGTTTCCCCTAAACTCTTGGGTGCCCAATTTTGTATGGGCAGTCAAGTAGTTGGGATTTTACAGATACTGGAAGAGCTGGAGAAAGAGGCTTGAGATGACCCGAAATCCCGTTCTGACGGAAACAAGGGTCATCTTTGGAATATAACACAGAAACAGATAATAGCAGAACAAAATTAAATAAATACACCAGATAATGAACAATAGAATATACTGGATAAAAGTAATCATCAGAGTTACACAGTACAAGATCTTACTTAGTACAAATACAGTTCAGCTATACATAAAAGTCTACAGCGGAAATAAACAAAATATGTACAATAGGAGCTGAACAGCATAAAAAGAGATAAATGATAGAATCCATCTTCAGTTCCAGCTATCCAGAAAGAACCAGCTAAACCTGAATACAAGGCTGCCCGTGTAGAAAAAGGGGCACCCGAGTTTGAAAGTGAAACAAACTACGAGTCAGTCATGGGACTGGTATGAGAAATCTACTCAACACATATATAATATGGCTAATCACAGGACCACGCCACTTTCGTGGAACGGGTTTACTCCATTGGATTGCCAGTGCTTTAAAACAAATCTTTCTTTTAAACATCGCTATGCCTTTTATAAAAATGAAGTCGTTATAAGACTCAGTTCCCATCACACAATGCAACGCAAACCGGAGGATAGAGTTTTTACCTTATAACGGCCAAGATATGCTTGATACGAATAAAACAAAGGCATTTGATATTATTGCTAGTGTTTATATGGTTTGAAAACAATTTCAAATCATAACTATCAATCATAGACGACATGAGCGTCCCATGCCACTATGTCGCCAAATATATATATATATATATATAATCGAAACCGCACAGTCACGTATTTGGAAATTGGGTTTCCGTCTTGAACCAAGGCAAAAGATAGTCCTTACCGAATTCGAGACGCTCTAGCCCGTGTCTCAGGATCAGAGCTCGAGTGACCCTAGGAGCGACAGGGCCGGTCCACCGATGTGGATTAAAATTCCTGAACCATACGTTTCCCCGCCCTTTGGGGCGTAAACGAGCCAACGAATGACTCCATCGGACCCGGATCGTCCGATCAAACCGAGGCGCCTCGCAACAGCAACAACCACATAGGTGAAAAGTATATAAATGTCAGGGCTGGTAGGTCACTGACACCACCCTAGCTAGAAAGAAACGCATGTCCTCCCTGAGGTCCTTCCTCCCGTTTCTGGTTCATACCGGGGTGTGAGGCTCACGAATTCACGTTATACACAAAGCTACGCCACACAGGCGGTGCTTTGATCATCACCACAAGACTTTGCTTTTCAACAGAAGCCCTGATCACTGCATCTTAGCATGCCACACAGGCAATTCACACCGTGCAACTGATGGCTATCAATCACACAGAACAAATTCCAATGTCGGACACACAGTCCATTTACAAGTCCGTTCTGGGTCTGAACGAAACCGGAGGCACTAAATACCTCGCAAACCCATCGATCACCACGTACGTCTGGACGATCACCACTCATTATCCATATTTCGGGATGCCTCCCAATCAGGACCTCGGTTACCATCCAAACGAGGTGAAGATCTCCGGTCTTCGACCATCGTCTTCATCTTCTAATTTCAATCGTCGGTCAATTATTTGAAATGAGAATTAACTCGGCCTTTTCAAATAATTCACGTATATTTAGAAATTCAAATCAATTTATTTCAATGGTTAAATCATTTGACAACACCAATTTTGTTCTTTAATGTGATTTTCACACCAAACACATTCAACCATCGAAAGCCACATAAATCGAGCAAATTCAGTTTAATTCCATTCCATATCGTTTACGATATTTTATAATGATTTATCGCTATTTTTATTTATTTTAAAATAGCTAATTTATTCAAAACGACGCTTCGGGCCATAAAGCGGCCGTGGCGCTGTTTTTCTTCAGATTTGATTTACACATATCTGAAAATCTAACCGTTGGATCTTCACAAAATTTACATCATTAGAAAGGTCTTTTCAAAACGAATCCAACAGTTCTAGTTTCGGGAAAATCCGACGGTCGGATCTCCCGGTACGATCGTTTGAAGTTTCGATTTCAAAATACGAACTGCAGCGTCGTTATTCGATTAAATATATAATTATATTTATATATATATAAATATAATCGCTTCTGGCGCTGTTTTTCTTCAGATTTGAATTAAACATTCCAGACAATCCAACCGTTGGATTTTTACAAAGTTGGTGCCGTTGGGAAGATATTTCCAAGGCGAACCCGACGGTTGCGGTTTCGGGAAAATCCAATGGTCGGATTCCCCGTACTAGTTGTTTGAAATCACGGTTTCAAAATGCGAACTGCACGGCCATGTTTCGTTTTAATTTTATTTATATTTATATAATTATATAAATATAGTTCATTCAACAATTTCAATATCTTTTTCACTTCAAATATTTCACTAACGCCTTAAAATTTTGGAAAATTTCGCCATAACCTCCCCTGCACCGGGAGCATCGGGAAATCGCAAATAGCTTTCCCGGTCCTTCTAATCTCAAAAAGAAAAAGAAAAAGCCAAGCGGCTAGCCAAGCGGCTAGCCAACAGGCTCATAAAATCATCACCCAAACAAAACAGTAAATGTGTACCTATTTGTCGGGCACAAAATTTTATTCCTCTTCTCTAGCCCTTTGCTATAACCTGTTCAATGAATATGCATGTACATATATATAGTTCTTATCATTTATCCTTTTCTATTCAACTTCATATTTGATTTCTATTTGGTTTAAAAACACCATTCATTCTAATGTTACATACATAGGTACAAATCATATCATTGGCTAATTAATGAATATTTCAACTCATATATATTTATTTGAACAAGTGGCTATTTTTAACACTTCACATTTCAACGATTTATGCATATAATAAAAATGTGATTTTTATTGTAAAACAACTCATTTCAAAACACTATTATTTTATATATTTCATATTGGTGATAAAAATAAGATTTTTCTTATAAAACAATTTCTTTCAAAACGAGATTATTTTACACAATTCATATAGTCGATAAAAGGTGATTTTTATTATCAAACAATTTATTTCAAAATATGAATACCATTCAACACATGAATCTCAAATCAACAAATGAATATCGATTCAACACATGAAGGTTTTCTATAGTTTCTATACATAGATAGAAATGTGATTTTTATATTTAAAACGCGAATACCTTTCAACAAATGAATTTCTAATCAACGAATGAATATCAATTCAACACATGAAGGTTTTCTATAGTTTCTATATATAGGTAGATGTAACACCCCACCTCCGCTAGGGTCACTCACAAAGGGAATGCCCTAGTTTTGGAGAGGTATTATCGAGATAACATCACAGAATTATCACAAGACAGAACATAAATAAATAATTAAGTAAACAACGGAAGAATTTCTGAGCAAAACAGAACTTCATTTCATTCCAAATTAAACCATGTCTTTTACAAACATTTCAAGTAACCTCATTACAACTGTCTTGTAATAATAGCCAAAGAAGCAGTAATTTAAAAACAGTAAAACAGCTTATTCCCCAAGTGCAGTCAAAAGAAGCAGCCATAGCAAACCGTACATGCTGAGCCAAAGCAAGTGATATCCAAGCTAAGAGCTAGTTATTCCTCCCTGAGAACCTGGGGGGGAACGAAAGAAAAAGAGGCGAAAGGAAAAGGGTCAGTCATAAAGACTGAGTAAGTTCTAGTGACTTTCAGTGTAAAAACGGTTAAAACAACCTGTCATGTATGAACTGGAACTAGACTTAAGAATAGTGTCAAGGTGAACAAGATAGACTAAGGTGATCAGGATAAGTCAAGACAAGTCAAGTAAAGCATCACATGTTCGAGAACCGTTGCATCAACTTCACTAGTATACTAAGCCCGTGTCACAAGTTAATCACGAAATAAATCCCACGGCCCAATATCATGAAATGACCCTGAAACGGGGTCTGACCCAAGTACGGGGTCCTACGGAGCGATTATCTAGTCGATCGGCTCCCTACAAGTTCTAGCTCGTCAAGTGTCCGTGTCATACGGCTAATCACGAATGTAGTCACCTGTGCTGGGTCCACCTTCGGGTGTATCAGCCCTAGGGTGTCAACCCCTGACACGATTCAAGATGCACAGATAAATCTACGGATACCCAGTGTCTGCCCCGGATACGTGCACGATCGTAGTCCACCGAACCTACACTGGCATACCCACTGCCGTCGTTCACCTCTTACAATCAGCCCAGTAATCGTGCCCCCACCCGGCCTAGCCCCAGGGTACCTTGATACTTCTAGAGGGTTACTGCTGAAAGGGGTCGTGTCTAGGGTTTCGCCTAATAGATTAGGTCATGTAATTCGTGACCTAACCCGCCTAACAGATTAAGTCATGTAATTCGTGACTTAATCATTTTCTAGTCTAGTCATGTCAAGATGGTTAAGTATGTCATTTCAGTTCGCGACTTAACCCGCCTACGTGTCATGTCAAGTTGGCTAAGTGTTGTCGTTTTCAAGTTCATGACTTAGCCCTACAAATCGTGTTCAAATTGGTTAAGTTGTCTTTTCATGTTCATGACTTAACCCTAATTGGCATTAATTGATTCGTTAATGCACCGAACCTCTCACATTGGATCCTATTGTTCGTAGCCACTAGATTTGCCGGGCGGTTCCGGGCAGGTTTACGCTACGAACTCAACCCAACCTCGGGTTTCAAGCGCGATGTGACCAACTACCCACATTGGATCCTATTGTTTGTAGCAACTGGATTTGCCGGGCGGTTCCGGGCAGATTTACACTACAAACTCAACCCAACCTCGAGTTGGCCACTTTCTTGTTTTCTAAAGTCATGCCCATGTTCTTATCAGATTTTGCTATTTCCACAACATGTTCATATGTCAACTTCGTGCCCAACTAAGGCATGTTTAAAGTCAAGTTATGGCATGTTCAAGTCAAGTTTTCGTGCCATAATTCATGTTCTACTTATGCCAAATTTCACAGTTTATTCCTATAATTAATTCAAGTTTTGCCTATTCTACCCAATCGTATCCCCAACTTATATAAACGTACTTCGTTCATAAGCATAAACAATTCAAGAGATAAAGGGGAATAACACCAAACATGTGATAGGCATATGTGACAATTCCAACATTACTTGCATAATAAACAGGCTATAACATATCACATGGTTTCAATGATGATAACTTGGCATAGTAATGATTCCAACTTAATTTAACATGATGATTTTACATCATAGGCATAATAATCATTGCGGGCATAATAATTTTATTATAAACATGAAACATTAAAGGCATAGTAATCCTAATAGGCATAGTGGATTCCAATTTTAACATTTTTAACATAATAATTCTCATAGACATAATAATTCCAATTTATCATAATGATTCTCATCTAATATTATAAACATAATGGTTCCAACTTAGCACTTCTAACATAATGATTCTCAACTAACATTATAGACATAATGATTCCAATTTAGCGTTTTTAACATAATGATTCTCAATTAACATGATAGACATAATGATCCCAATTTAGCGTTTTTAACATAATTAACATGATAGACATAATGATCCCAATTTAGCGTTTTTAACATAATTAACATGATATACATAATGATCCCAATTTAGCGTTTTTAACATAATTAACATGATATACATAATGATCCCAATTTAGCGTTTTTAACATAATTAACATGATAGACATAATGATCCCAATTTAGCGTTTTTAACATAATTAACATTATGAACATAATAATTCCAACTTTTCATCATAACCTAGCAATACCAAATTTTTCATTAATCATGATGGGTATATTAACATCACAGGCATAATTCCATCAATAGTCATAGCCATGGTTTAATTAGCATCATAGGCATGGTTTAATCAACATAAAGATTTCATAGCGATTCTATGGACATGAATTAGTCCAACTTGCCAAACAATAAAGCCCAAATGATTCATAACAACATTAAAATCATGACAAGTTTAACTTGCAACGTTGCCATAGCAATATCCCCAAATTATAATTCAACGATAAATAATATAAACAATGGATTAGCAATAGTTCATAAATTCGGTTTCAATTCATCGCATGTCCATATTGTTTTAGCGTTTTTGCCTAAAAAGTAACATAGAACTTACAATTATGAAGCAAATAATCCAAATAAAATTCCCAAATCAACTAGTCCCAAATTCGTTGTCTAAAGCGTCGTAGTTGTTGTAGCTTCTAGTTGTAGCCTTCAAGAATCATCCTCCATCTTCTATAATCTTATTCTTTGTAATTTTTTTTTAATTTAGAGCTCTAGGTTTAATGGCGGCGGCTTGAGGCTAAAATGAAATAGTATGATTTAGGCTAGGTCTTAGGTCCTTTTTATAATGTTTGCAAGTTGTTTTAGACCGTCGATGGAGCTTGATTCAACAATAGCCGTTCGGTCAGGATAAAGTTATCCTATTGACTCCGCCATGACTCAGAAATGACTCAGCATTGACTCAGCGATGAGTCAGAAATGACTCAGCGTATTAAATGTTCACCAATTCAAAAGTAAATACGTATTTAATAGATACATTTTCCCCTTTACCGTATTAATTACCCATATATAAATATTTATTTATATATGAATAAATATTTTCTTACCTTTAATTTGTCATAATTAAAAATTGGAGAAGGCCAAAAAAAACCATTCTTGACAACCAAAAATGCGCAACGTACGCTACATGATGCGTACACGTCATATATATATATATATATGCGTATATGTATATATATATAATATATATATTCATTTTTTTTTCTCTATCTTCCCAATTACCCATTTTCACACTAAACCACTTTTTGAACTGCGTTCACACTAGGCTATTTTAAGCCATTCCCCTAAAACAAAAATAGGGCGCTGGCGGGGATCGAACTCTGTACCTCTTGTATGCAAGTCATGTGTTCCAACCAAATGAGCTACTAAGTCTTTTGCTTACAAACCCTAGAACAATGCTAAACATTATTCGTTTCCTATTCTTTTTTTTTTCATGTTTTGCTGCGATATTTAAATTAAAGATATCTTCTTCACACGTTATCCGTTTTGCGTAAACTCGGACTCTATCTTAAGCCGAATTTCGAGGCGAATGCAATGGCGTAACCCGTTTCCCTTAATTCTTTGATTTGAAATTAATTATACTTTAATTTGTGAATCTCACTGTTATAGAATACACGGGGTGTTACATTCTCCCCCACTTAAAAGGATTTCGTCCCCGAAATCTTCAAGTTAGGAGGAATGTATATCCTAACATCCAAACATCCATCTACTCATCCATCAAACACGAGCATCCATTGTCCTTAAAAGACTTCTAATGCTTTATGATCATATGCGAAGTGTGTGTATATGTTCCTTAGCTAATGCTAATGATCAGGCCTGATTGATCTTCTAAATGCAAAATATGTTTAGTGAAATGAATCCAATATGTATGCAAATTTTTCCTACTATAATTCACAATTTCTACATGAGTGCTCAAACATTCAATCATATGCAACAACCAAATGATAGCACAACCAAGTTTCCAAAATAAACACTCATGCATATGCAATATGTAAATGTGCCTGAGCCGATCTAGTGCCTAATGTGTATTCATGCATCCACGAGCAACCACTTGCGACCACTTGCAACCATTTCGCAATCATAACATGTTTCAATTACATGTTTACATCCAAAAAGATTCTACCTATGGTTCTCAAGATAGGATCAAAGAGATAACAAAAAAAACATGGATAGCAAGAGAAATGTATGTAAACCTATAGGAAAAATAGATCTAGAATGTACCCTAAAAAGAAATGGGTATAGCGCGCTTAGCTTTTCTTAAATTTCCCAAGTTGCGTCTTCTAGGGCTTCACCCCACTGTATTTTAACTAGCTTGACTTCTTGATTCCTTAGCTCCTAGATCTCCATTCCTAAGACACGAATCAGAACTCGCCTCAATGTTTCCACTTTTACGCCTTCAAGGATGCTTGGCTCAATCACTCCGGAAGACTCATCCGCCTTATCTTTATCCTTATCACTCATACCTATCCTATATAACATGTTAACAAGCCTCACGAAAACTATCTCCATCATACGGGAAAACCCTCTACGAAGCTAGAAAGAAGATTAGCCGCAGGTAAAGCTACAGTGACTACAGATGGAGAAAAGAAAGGGAAAGAGATTCAAACAAGGAAACAAAGGATAGTGCTAATGGCTTTTGGGGAATAGCCTTTAAAAACTTTTTCTTGGAAAATGCTTCTTTGTAAATGGTTTTGAAAAAAAATTCAAAAGGTTTTCAAAACTTTTGCCCAGTCTTGGTAACCTTCTGCTCTGATACCAAGTGTAACACCCCACCTCCGCTAGGGTCACTCACAAAGGGAATGCCCTAGTTTTGGAGAGGTATTATCGAGATAACATCACAGAATTATCACAAGACAGAACATAAATAAATAATTAAGTAAACAGCGGAAGAATTTCTGAGCAAAACAGAACTTCATTTCATTCCAAATTAAACCATGTCTTTTACAAACATTTCAAGTAACCTCATTACAACTGTCTTGTAATAATAGCCAAAGAAGCAGTAATTTAAAAATAGTAAAACAGCTTATTCCCCAAGTGCAGTCAAAAGAAGCAGCCATAGCAAACCGTACATGCTGAGCCAAAGCAAGTGATATCCAAGCTAAGAGCTAGTTATTCCTCCCTGAGAACCTGGGGGGGAACGAAAGAAAAAGAGGCGAAAGGAAAAGGGTCAGTCATAAAGACTGAGTAAGTTCTAGTGACTTTCAGTGTAAAAACGGTTAAAACAACCTGTCATGTATGAACTGGAACTAGACTTAAGAATAGTGTCAAGGTGAACAAGATAGACTAAGGTGATCAGGATAAGTCAAGACAAGTCAAGTAAAGCATCACATGTTCGAGATCCGTTGCATCGACTTCACTAGTATACTAAGCCCGTGTCACAAGTTAATCACGAAATAAATCCCACGGCCCAATATCATGAAATGACCCTGAAACGGGGTCTGACCCAAGTACGGGGTCCTACGGAGCGATTATCTAGTCGATCGGCTCCCTACAAGTTCTAGCTCGTCAAGTGTCCGTGTCATACGGCTAATCACGAATGTAGTCACCTGTGCTGGGTCCACCTTCGGGTGTATCAGCCCTAGGGTGTCAACCCCTGACACGATTCAAGATGCACAGATAAATCTACGGATACCCAGTGTCTGCCCCGGATACGTGCACGATCGTAGTCCACCGAACCTACACTGGCATACCCACTGCCGTCGTTCACCTCTTACAATCAGCCCAGTAATCGTGCCCCCACCCGGCCTAGCCCCAGGGTACCTTGATACTTCTAGAGGGTTACTGCTGAAAGGGGTCGTGTCTAGGGTTTCGCCTAATAGATTAGGTCATGTAATTCGTGACCTAACCCGCCTAACAGATTAAGTCATGTAATTCGTGACTTAATCATTTTCTAGTCTAGTCATGTCAAGATGGTTAAGTATGTCATTTCAGTTCGCGACTTAACCCGCCTACGTGTCATGTCAAGTTGGCTAAGTGTTGTCGTTTTCAAGTTCATGACTTAGCCCTACAAATCGTGTTCAAATTGGTTAAGTTGTCTTTTCATGTTCATGACTTAACCCTAATTGGCATTAATTGATTCGTTAATGCACCGAACCTCTCACATTGGATCCTATTGTTCGTAGCCACTGGATTTGCCGGGCGGTTCCGGGCAGGTTTACGCTACGAACTCAACCCAACCTCGGGTTTCAAGCGCGATGTGACCAACTACCCACATTGGATCCTATTGTTTGTAGCAACTGGATTTGCCGGGCGGTTCCGGGCAGATTTACACTACAAACTCAACCCAACCTCGAGTTGGCCACTTTCTTGTTTTCTAAAGTCATGCCCATGTTCTTATCAGATTTTGCTATTTCCACAACATGTTCATATGTCAACTTCGTGCCCAACTAAGGCATGTTTAAAGTCAAGTTATGGCATGTTCAAGTCAAGTTTTCGTGCCATAATTCATGTTCTACTTATGCCAAATTTCACAGTTTATTCCTATAATTAATTCAAGTTTTGCCTATTCTACCCAATCGTATCCCCAACTTATATAAACGTACTTCGTTCATAAGCATAAACAATTCAAGAGATAAAGGGGAATAACACCAAACATGTGATAGGCATATGTGACAATTCCAACATTACTTGCATAATAAACAGGCTATAACATATCACATGGTTTCAATGATGATAACTTGGCATAGTAATGATTCCAACTTAATTTAACATGATGATTTTACATCATAGGCATAATAATCATTGCGGGCATAATAATTTTATTATAAACATGAAACATTAAAGGCATAGTAATCCTAATAGGCATAGTGGATTCCAATTTTAACATTTTTAACATAATAATTCTCATAGACATAATAATTCCAATTTATCATAATGATTCTCATCTAATATTATAAACATAATGGTTCCAACTTAGCACTTCTAACATAATGATTCTCAACTAACATTATAGACATAATGATTCCAATTTAGCGTTTTTAACATAATGATTCTCAATTAACATGATAGACATAATGATCCCAATTTAGCGTTTTTAACATAATTAACATGATAGACATAATGATCCCAATTTAGCGTTTTTAACATAATTAACATGATATACATAATGATCCCAATTTAGCGTTTTTAACATAATTAACATGATATACATAATGATCCCAATTTAGCGTTTTTAACATAATTAACATGATAGACATAATGATCCCAATTTAGCGTTTTTAACATAATTAACATTATGAACATAATAATTCCAACTTTTCATCATAACCTAGCAATACCAAATTTTTCATTAATCATGATGGGTATATTAACATCACAGGCATAATTCCATCAATAGTCATAGCCATGGTTTAATTAGCATCATAGGCATGGTTTAATCAACATAAAGATTTCATAGCGATTCTATGGACATGAATTAGTCCAACTTGCCAAACAATAAAGCCCAAATGATTCATAACAACATTAAAATCATGACAAGTTTAACTTGCAACGTTGCCATAGCAATATCCCCAAATTATAATTCAACGATAAATAATATAAACAATGGATTAGCAATAGTTCATAAATTCGGTTTCAATTCATCGCATGTCCATATTGTTTTAGCGTTTTTGCCTAAAAAGTAACATAGAACTTACAATTATGAAGCAAATAATCCAAATAAAATTCCCAAATCAACTAGTCCCAAATTCGTTGTCTAAAGCGTCGTAGTTGTTGTAGCTTCTAGTTGTAGCCTTCAAGAATCATCCTCCATCTTCTATAATCTTATTCTTTGTAATTTTTTTTAATTTAGAGCTCTAGGTTTAATGGCGGCGGCTTGAGGCTAAAATGAAATAGTATGATTTAGGCTAGGTCTTAGGTCCTTTTTATAATGTTTGCAAGTTGTTTTAGACCGTCGATGGAGCTTGATTCAACAATAGCCGTTCGGTCAGGATAAAGTTATCCTATTGACTCAGCCATGAGTCAGAAATGACTCAGCATTGACTCAGCGATGAGTCAGAAATGACTCAGCGTATTAAATGTTCACCAATTCAAACGTAAATACGTATTTAATAGATACATTTTCCCCTTTACCGTATTAATTACCCATATATAAATATTTATTTATATATGAATAAATATTTTCTTACCTTTAATTTGTCATAATTAAAAATTGGAGAAGGCCAAAAAAAACCATTCTTGACAACCAAAAATGCGCAACGTACGCTACATGATGCGTACACGTCATATATATATATATATGCGTATATGTATATATATATAATATATATATTCATTTTTTTTCTCTATCTTCCCAATTACCCATTTTCACACTAAACCACTTTTTGAACTGCGTTCACACTAGGCTATTTTAAGCCATTCCCCTAAAACAAAAATAGGGCGCTGGCGGGGATCGAACTCTGTACCTCTTGTATGCAAGTCATGTGTTCCAACCAAATGAGCTACTAAGTCTTTTGCTTACAAACCCTAGAACAATGCTAAACATTATTCGTTTCCTATTCTTTTTTTTTCATGTTTTGCTGCGATATTTAAATTAAAGATATCTTCTTCACACGTTATCCGTTTTGCGTAAACTCGGACTCTATCTTAAGCCGAATTTCGAGGCGAATGCAATGGCGTAACCCGTTTCCCTTAATTCTTTGATTTGAAATTAATTATACTTTAATTTGTGAATCTCACTGTTATAGAATACACGGGGTGTTACATTCTCCCCCACTTAAAAGGATTTCGTCCCCGAAATCTTCAAGTTAGGAGGAATGTATATCCTAACATCCAAACATCCATCTACTCATCCATCAAACACGAGCATCCATTGTCCTTAAAAGACTTCTAATGCTTTATGATCATATGCGAAGTGTGTGTATATGTTCCTTAGCTAATGCTAATGATCAGGCCTGATTGATCTTCTAAATGCAAAATATGTTTAGTGAAATGAATCCAATATGTATGCAAATTTTTCCTACTATAATTCACAATTTCTACATGAGTGCTCAAACATTCAATCATATGCAACAACCAAATGATAGCACAACCAAGTTTCCAAAATAAACACTCATGCATATGCAATATGTAAATGTGCCTGAGCCGATCTAGTGCCTAATGTGTATTCATGCATCCACGAGCAACCACTTGCGACCACTTGCAACCATTTCGCAATCATAACATGTTTCAATTACATGTTTACATCCAAAAAGATTCTACCTATGGTTCTCAAGATAGGATCAAAGAGATAACAAAACAAACATGGATAGCAAGAGAAATGTATGTAAACCTATAGGAAAAATAGATCTAGAATGTACCCTAAAAAGAAATGGGTATAGCGCGCTTAGCTTTTCTTAAATTTCCCAAGTTGCGTCTTCTAGGGCTTCACCCCACTGTATTTTAACTAGCTTGACTTCTTGATTCCTTAGCTCCTAGATCTCCGTTCCTAAGACACGAATCAGAACTCGCCTCAATGTTTCCACTTTTACGCCTTCAAGGATGCTTGGCTCAATCACTCCGGAAGACTCATCCGCCTTATCTTTATCCTTATCACTCATACCTATCCTATATAACATGTTAACAAGCCTCACGAAAACTATCTCCATCATACGGGAAAACCCTCTACGAAGCTAGAAAGAAGATTAGCCGCAGGTAAAGCTACAGTGACTACAGATGGAGAAAAGAAAGGGAAAGAGATTCAAACAAGGAAACAAAGGATAGTGCTAATGGCTTTTGGGGAATAGCCTTTAAAAACTTTTTCTTGGAAAATGCTTCTTTGTAAATGGTTTTGAAAAAAAATTCAAAAGGTTTTCAAAACTTTTGCCCAGTCTTGGTAACCTTCTGCTCTGATACCAAGTGTAACACCCCACCTCCGCTAGGGTCACTCACAAAGGGAATGCCCTAGTTTTGGAGAGGTATTATCGAGATAACATCACAGAATTATCACAAGACAGAACATAAATAAATAATTAAGTAAACAGCGGAAGAATTTCTGAGCAAAACAGAACTTCATTTCATTCCAAATTAAACCATGTCTTTTACAAACATTTCAAGTAACCTCATTACAACTGTCTTGTAATAATAGCCAAAGAAGCAGTAATTTAAAAATAGTAAAACAGCTTATTCCCCAAGTGCAGTCAAAAGAAGCAGCCATAGCAAACCGTACATGCTGAGCCAAAGCAAGTGATATCCAAGCTAAGAGCTAGTTATTCCTCCCTGAGAACCTGGGGGGGAACGAAAGAAAAAGAGGCGAAAGGAAAAGGGTCAGTCATAAAGACTGAGTAAGTTCTAGTGACTTTCAGTGTAAAAACGGTTAAAACAACCTGTCATGTATGAACTGGAACTAGACTTAAGAATAGTGTCAAGGTGAACAAGATAGACTAAGGTGATCAGGATAAGTCAAGACAAGTCAAGTAAAGCATCACATGTTCGAGATCCGTTGCATCGACTTCACTAGTATACTAAGCCCGTGTCACAAGTTAATCACGAAATAAATCCCACGGCCCAATATCATGAAATGACCCTGAAACGGGGTCTGACCCAAGTACGGGGTCCTACGGAGCGATTATCTAGTCGATCGGCTCCCTACAAGTTCTAGCTCGTCAAGTGTCCGTGTCATACGGCTAATCACGAATGTAGTCACCTGTGCTGGGTCCACCTTCGGGTGTATCAGCCCTAGGGTGTCAACCCCTGACACGATTCAAGATGCACAGATAAATCTACGGATACCCAGTGTCTGCCCCGGATACGTGCACGATCGTAGTCCACCGAACCTACACTGGCATACCCACTGCCGTCGTTCACCTCTTACAATCAGCCCAGTAATCGTGCCCCCACCCGGCCTAGCCCCAGGGTACCTTGATACTTCTAGAGGGTTACTGCTGAAAGGGGTCGTGTCTAGGGTTTCGCCTAATAGATTAGGTCATGTAATTCGTGACCTAACCCGCCTAACAGATTAAGTCATGTAATTCGTGACTTAATCATTTTCTAGTCTAGTCATGTCAAGATGGTTAAGTATGTCATTTCAGTTCGCGACTTAACCCGCCTACGTGTCATGTCAAGTTGGCTAAGTGTTGTCGTTTTCAAGTTCATGACTTAGCCCTACAAATCGTGTTCAAATTGGTTAAGTTGTCTTTTCATGTTCATGACTTAACCCTAATTGGCATTAATTGATTCGTTAATGCACCGAACCTCTCACATTGGATCCTATTGTTCGTAGCCACTGGATTTGCCGGGCGGTTCCGGGCAGGTTTACGCTACGAACTCAACCCAACCTCGGGTTTCAAGCGCGATGTGACCAACTACCCACATTGGATCCTATTGTTTGTAGCAACTGGATTTGCCGGGCGGTTCCGGGCAGATTTACACTACAAACTCAACCCAACCTCGAGTTGGCCACTTTCTTGTTTTCTAAAGTCATGCCCATGTTCTTATCAGATTTTGCTATTTCCACAACATGTTCATATGTCAACTTCGTGCCCAACTAAGGCATGTTTAAAGTCAAGTTATGGCATGTTCAAGTCAAGTTTTCGTGCCATAATTCATGTTCTACTTATGCCAAATTTCACAGTTTATTCCTATAATTAATTCAAGTTTTGCCTATTCTACCCAATCGTATCCCCAACTTATATAAACGTACTTCGTTCATAAGCATAAACAATTCAAGAGATAAAGGGGAATAACACCAAACATGTGATAGGCATATGTGACAATTCCAACATTACTTGCATAATAAACAGGCTATAACATATCACATGGTTTCAATGATGATAACTTGGCATAGTAATGATTCCAACTTAATTTAACATGATGATTTTACATCATAGGCATAATAATCATTGCGGGCATAATAATTTTATTATAAACATGAAACATTAAAGGCATAGTAATCCTAATAGGCATAGTGGATTCCAATTTTAACATTTTTAACATAATAATTCTCATAGACATAATAATTCCAATTTATCATAATGATTCTCATCTAATATTATAAACATAATGGTTCCAACTTAGCACTTCTAACATAATGATTCTCAACTAACATTATAGACATAATGATTCCAATTTAGCGTTTTTAACATAATGATTCTCAATTAACATGATAGACATAATGATCCCAATTTAGCGTTTTTAACATAATTAACATGATAGACATAATGATCCCAATTTAGCGTTTTTAACATAATTAACATGATATACATAATGATCCCAATTTAGCGTTTTTAACATAATTAACATGATATACATAATGATCCCAATTTAGCGTTTTTAACATAATTAACATGATAGACATAATGATCCCAATTTAGCGTTTTTAACATAATTAACATTATGAACATAATAATTCCAACTTTTCATCATAACCTAGCAATACCAAATTTTTCATTAATCATGATGGGTATATTAACATCACAGGCATAATTCCATCAATAGTCATAGCCATGGTTTAATTAGCATCATAGGCATGGTTTAATCAACATAAAGATTTCATAGCGATTCTATGGACATGAATTAGTCCAACTTGCCAAACAATAAAGCCCAAATGATTCATAACAACATTAAAATCATGACAAGTTTAACTTGCAACGTTGCCATAGCAATATCCCCAAATTATAATTCAACGATAAATAATATAAACAATGGATTAGCAATAGTTCATAAATTCGGTTTCAATTCATCGCATGTCCATATTGTTTTAGCGCTTTTGCCTAAAAAGTAACATAGAACTTACAATTATGAAGTAAATAATCCAAATAAAATTCCCAAATCAACTAGTCCCAAATTCGTTGTCTAAAGCGTCGTAGTTGTTGTAGCTTCTAGTTGTAGCCTTCAAGAATCATCCTCCATCTTCTATAATCTTATTCTTTGTAATTTTTTTTTAATTTAGAGCTCTAGGTTTAATGGCGGCGGCTTGAGGCTAAAATGAAATAGTATGATTTAGGCTAGGTCTTAGGTCCTTTTTATAATGTTTGCAAGTTGTTTTAGACCGTCGATGGAGCTTGATTCAACAATAGCCGTTCGGTCAGGATAGAGTTATCCTATTGACTCAGCCATGAGTCAGAAATGACTCAGCATTGACTCAGCGATGAGTCAGAAATGACTCAGCGTATTAAATGTTCACCAATTCAAACGTAAATACGTATTTAATAGATACATTTTCCCCTTTACCGTATTAATTACCCATATATAAATATTTATTTATATATGAATAAATATTTTCTTACCTTTAATTTGTCATAATTAAAAATTGGAGAAGGCCAAAAAAAAACCATCCTTGACAACCAAAAATGCGCAACGTACGCTACATGATGCGTACACGTCATATATATATATATATATATATATATGCGTATATGTATATATATATATTATATATATATTCATTTTTTTTTCTCTATCTTCCCAATTACCCATTTTCACACTAAACCACTTTTTGAACTGCGTTCACACTAGGCTATTTTAAGCCATTCCCCTAAAACAAAAATAGGGCGCTGGCGGGGATCGAACTCTGTACCTCTTGTATGCAAGTCATGTGTTCCAACCAAATGAGCTACTAAGTCTTTTGCTTACAAACCCTAGAACAATGCTAAACATTATTCGTTTCCTATTCTTTTTTTTTTCATGTTTTGCTGCGATATTTAAATTAAAGATATCTTCTTCACACGTTATCCGTTTTGCGTAAACTCGGACTCTATCTTAAGCAGAATTTCGAGGCGAATGCAATGGCGTAATCCGTTTCCCTTAATTCTTTGATTTGAAATTAATTATACTTTAATTTGTGAATCTCACTGTTATAGAATACACGGGGTGTTACAGTAGAAATGTGATTTTTTATATTTAAAACGCGAATACCATTCAACACATGAATTTCTAATCAACGAATGAATATCGATTCAACACATGAAGGTTTTCTATTCAATGAATAAATATAGTTTTAGCAAATGAAGATAATTCAAACACACGAATATTATTCAAAATTTCGGCAGCATAACGGCAGGGTTGTTAAAACCGGGACCGTCCCTAGTACGACTCCTCGCTCTACCTTAAAACCTCGCGGTTTTTGACAATGGGGATCATGCATCTAGTTCGCACGCAGGCGGCATGTATATATTTATTTCATTTCCACAAACTAATCCTATGTGGTTTCAACCAAATATTTCTCAACCACAAACGGGTATTTTTCAACCTCAATCAATCAATATCAACCACAAACAATCCCAAACAATCATTCGCTATCAATCAATTTTCACACCAATCACAATCAATAAATATCGTCCATGGTTTGTGGACGAGGGGCGTATATATATATATATTTATATATAGCAATTCACTTTTATTTCAACACATATATATGGCTTGAAAAAGAAATTGAAGAGTGAAAAATTCTCACCGAATAGCTAATTCAATCCCACGACTCTTCTTTGCATAAATCTTCACCGTTCTCGCCTTTTGTCGCTTTCGTTGCCCGTATTCACTACATATGTAATAATCGAATTTTTACTTCGTTATTCAATATATAAAAATCGAATTTTTATTATGCTATTCAATATATAAAAATCGAATTTTTACTTCAATGTTCAATATATAAAAATCGAATTTTTATTATGCTATTCAATAGATAAAAATCGAATTTTTACTTCGATGTTCAATATATAAAAATCGAATTTTTACTTTGCTATTCCATATATAAAAATCGAATTTTTACTTTGCTATTCCATATATAAAAATCGAATTTTTACTTTGCTATTCCATATATAAAAATCGAATTTTTATGTTTTATAAAAATCAAACCTTTCATATTTATAAAATCACTACTTTATGATTTAAAAATCAAAGCTTTGATCATGTTTAAAAATCAACTCTTTTAACAAAGAACATATATATATCAATTAAAAATCTAATTTATTCTAAACTAATATATAAATAAAAATCTAATTTTTTTATTCACAACCATCATAAGTAAAACTGATTTTTTTTTTTTTGCAATTCACTTACATTAAAATTAAACAAAGAAAGAACAAAAATAGTTTTTAAAAAAAAAAGAAAGAGGAAGAAACTCACATCGTTGCTTATGAAGAGGGAGGGGGGGTGGATGCGTCGGAGGTCGTCAGGGCGGAGCTGGCCAGCGGTCGGAGGTGGGTTAGGGGCGGTGGCGCCTCACGGTGGTCTGCGAATGGGGTGGGGTGGCTTAGGGATCTCAATTTTCGAGCTTGCGAGGTGGCAGGCTCGACTGCGGATGTCGAGTTGGGTGGAGCGGAGCACCGGAGGGTGCTGGAGGCGGGTTGGCCAACGTCGATCGAGGGGGCGTGGGGTACGGGTTCGGGTTCGAACAGGGGAAGGGGCGCGGGCTGACGCGAGGTCGGAGGGGCGCTTGCCTGCTCGGTGGCGCACGGAGGAGGAGGCGTCGATGGGGACGGCGGCTGGATGACCCGTCGCTCCTCTTTCTCTTTTTTTTTATTCTGATTCAGTCAACGGTATGGGGAGGAGAGGGTTAAAGGGGATTATATATATTTTATATTTATTTATTTTATTATTTTAAATTTCAAAAAGGTACTTTAAAATACGAACTCGAAATCAAGCCCACCGACTGTCGTCCATAGCTAATTACACCCATTCCGAACACAATGGGATATGTACTGCAAGCCGATTTGATCGTTTCGATCTGTTTCCGTTAAAATCAACATATAACTCTATATATTGAATTTGAACGCGCATTTCAATTTACTGGGGTCACATACTAACTAGAAAAATTCTCGAAAAATATTTTCTAGCTTCGTATTGACGATACGGTCCTAACAAAACTAGTTTCGTCAAATTCTGAGACCGTTTGAAAAATGGCCAATTTCCAGTCGATTAAAATCAACTGAAACCGGTCAAACGCGTTTTCCTTTGCCACGCTCACATATTGATTCGAAAAATTATGAAATTTGGAATCTAGCAATAATTTAACATCACGGACCCAACAAAAGTGGTTTCGTCGAAATCCGAGGTCGTTTGCAAAATGTCCATTTTTAAGGGCCTGAATTCCATAGCGACTATTCAGAATTTTCAACCGGACATATCTTTTGATTCCCGCTATCAAATTTCTATTTGTCAGATTCGTTGGAAAGATATTATCAATTAGATTCCATTATTTTTGGTTTCACTAAAATCCGGATTGTTTTGCACCCGATACAGTCCGACAAAGTTTGAATTCAATTTTTGAAACTGCAGCGCCTTTTCAAGCCCTGTTTATAATTATAATTAATTATATTCGTTTTCAATTGTTGATTCAAACTCAGTTTTCATCGCCATTATTTAAAATATTTATTTTAAATATTTAAAATCCATTATTTTAGCCAATTTAAAAATTTTAAATTGGTTCAGATTTTCTGGGTCGTTACAATCTCCCCCACTTAAAACTTTTCGTCCCCGAAAAGGAACAAAGTCAAAAGTGGTTTGATAAATCTACAATCACACAATACAACAACCAATTTGTTTTTAACCTTTCAAAAATATTCTGATCAACTTCTATATTCTTTTAAAATCATTCAGACTATAAAATTAAAAGTGCACATCCATGAAAAGAAAATAACCACAGAGTAGAGAATTAAATGGTAATGCAAAGTAGGGTAAATGTACCTTGCACCGGAGTCAATCAGAGATATCTACTCGGCATCTAGGATAAGCTTTCTGAATGCTCTCCTCAGTTTCCCAAGTACAATCTCGCGGATCTCCACTCCATTGCACTTTGACTAAGTGAACCTTCTTGTTCCTCAGCTCTTTGGTTTCTTTGCCTATTATCTTTAGCGGCTCTCTCCTCACAACTAATTCTGGGGTAATTTCAATATCCTGTTGAGCTGCTTCTTCCACGATCAAGTCTGGATCATGAACGTGCTTTCGAAGTTGAGATATATGAAATACATCATGAACTCCAGGCAGCCAATCAGGCAGTTTGACCCTGTAAGCGAGAGTTCCGATCCGTTCCAGAATAGGAAACGGACCAATAAATTTGGGCGCTAACTTTCCAGTTTTACCGAACCGGATTACTCCTCTCGTCGGCGATACCTTCAAATATACATAGTCGCCAACTTCAAAGGATATATCTCTCCTTCTTTTATCGGCATAGCTCTTTTGTCGGCTTTGAGCGGCGAGTAATCACTTCTTAATAAAATCGACTTTGTCGGCAGCTTCTCGAATCATATCAGGACCCAACACAAGTCTATTTCCTGGTTCGACCCAACAAGCAGGATATCGGCACGGTCTACCATACAATGCTTCGAATGGCGACATTGTCAGACTCGCCTAGTAGCTGTTGTTATAAGAGAATTCAGCCAAATGCAGATGGTCTTCCCATGATCCACCGAAATCTAGAACACAAGCCCGCAATAGATCTTCTAAAATGCGATTCACCCTCTCAGTCTGACCGTCTGTCTGAGGATGATAAGCGGTGCTCAAGTTTAACTTCGTTCCCAGCTCGACTTGAAATGCTTCCCAGAATTTGCTAGTGAATATTGTATCTCTATCACTGACTATGCTGAGCGGCACTCCATGTAGTCTAACTATTTCCCTGAAGTAAATCTGCGCCAGACTCTGAGCAGTTCTGTTTGATCTGACAGGTATGAAATGGGCGGTCTTCGTGAAGCGATCTACGATCACCCAAATACTGTCATTTCCTTTTCTCGTTCTGGGCAAACCATCAATGAAGTCCATAGAAATATGTTCCCACTTCCAACCAGGAACTTCCAGTGGTTGTAACAATCCAGCCAATTTTTTTTGGTCGCTTTTGACTAGTTGGCAAGTAGGGCATCGACTAACATATATCGAGATGTCTCTTTTTAACGACTTCCACCAGAATGTGCGTTTGATATCATTATACATTTTATTCACACCTGGGTGGATACTGAGCTTAGATTTGTGACACTCATCAAGCACATCTCTTCTAAGTTCAGGAATCTCTGGAACGCAAATTCATCCTTCTAACCTCAGAATCCCTTCGCTGTCTAGCTGGAAATCCGAAGCATTGCCTTCCCGAATTCGCTGACTCATTCCTTTGATAAATTGGTCGTCTTCTTGGAGAGCCGATATCTTATCAATCAACGAAGTCGCAATGATGAAACTGGCGATCATTTCATTCTTTCGGCTTAACGCATCGGCCACGACATTGGCTTTCCCTGGAGTGTATAGAATTTCAAAATCATAAGCTGCAAGAAACTCCAGCCAACGTTGCTGCCTCAGATTCAAGTCCTTCTGAGTGAACAGATACTTTAACGACTGGTGATCTGTAAACAGTTCAAATCTCTCGCCCAGAAGATAGTGTCTCCAGATTTTCAAAGCGAACACAATAGCTAATAACTCAAGATCATGAGTTACGTAGTTCTTCTCGTGTGGCTTCAGTTGACGGCTAGCATAAGCAATCACTTGGCCTCTTTGCATTAACACTGCGCCAAGGCCTTCTCTAGAAGCATCAGTCCAGACTTTTAAATCTTGGTTGCCATCGATGATGGTTAACACTGGAGCTGTTGTTAATCTTAACTTTAGCTCTTCGAAAGCCTCCTCACTTTCTTGAGTCCATTTGAACTTAGAATGCTTCTTTGTAAGCTTCGTTAAGTGGCCAGATATCTTCGAAAAGTTTTTAACGAACTTCCGGTAATAGCTAGCCAATCCGAGAAAACTGCGGACTTCAGTGGGGGTGCTGGGCTGTTTCCAGTTCTGAATAGCTGTGATTTTGCTTGGATCCACAGCAATTCCTTCTTTCGATACAACGTGGCCCAGAAATTTCACTTCATCTTGCCAGAAGATACATTTGGAAAACTTTGCTTTCAACACATTCTTTCTGAGAATTTCTAACACTTGTTCCAAATGTTTTTCATGTTCGGCCTTTGATTTAGAGAAGATTAGAATATCATCAATGAAAACCAGAACAAATTTATTCAATACTCCTCTGAATACTCTGTTCATTAGATCGACGAAGTAAGCGGGAGCGTTACATAAGCCGAACGGCATTACTAACCACTCGTAGAATAAGTCGGGGCCTCTGAACGCTGTCATTGGAACACACTCTTCGGCAATTCGAAGTTGATGGAAGCCTGTAGCCAGGTCCATTCGTGAAAATACTTGTTCTCCATTTAATCGATCTAACAAATCATCAATCCGGGGCAATGGATATTTGTTCTTTATTGTCTGTTTGTTTAAATCACGATAATCCACACATAGCCGTAGAGTACCGTCAGATTTTGGGACAAACACCACTGCTGCACCCCAATCAGAGAAACTAGGCCTGATCAGACCCTTCCATACGAGCTGTCGTGTTTGGTTGTATAATTCCTCTTTCTCTTTCAAGGACATTCTTCGAATAGCGTGAACTACCGGCCTTGCATTGGGAATTAAAGCAATTTTGAAATCTATTTCTCTCTGCGGAGGTAAGCGAACAACTTCTTCGAACACATCCGCATAGTTTTTAACGACAGGAATGTCTTTGATGAGGTCAGGAATATTCTCTGCGACCTCAGGGATATTTTCTATTTGAGCTGGAGAAACATCGAGAGCAGACCAGAAATCTTTTCTATTTGAAGTCGGGCCCTCACATGGTATGGTTATATAATTCCCCGATTGGGCCTTTGCTTTAACCACTCTCTCGGCGCATTTAACTTCAGCTTCATATCTAGTTAACCAATCCAATCCCAGAATAAGATCGAATTCATTAAAATTCATGACGATAGAGATAATAGGGAATTTATAGCAAGAAAAAGAGACTGGTACTGCACAGATCCAACTGAGATTGATGGAACCCCCAACTGGATTTTGGACAGTCATTGGCTCTTTGAGCTTCTTCAAATTCAAATCCAGTTTCTTGATTGCACTCTTTGCAATAAAGCTTCGTGATGCGCCTGTGTCAAACAGTACTTTAACTGGAATGTTTTTGACATTGAGCGTGCCTTTTAAAACATCAGACCTTTTCTGAGCAGACGAGGATGCAGGTACTTCTACCACTTCATTTACATGTACTGCTTTAGGTTTTCTGAATAGCGGGCAGGCCTTTGAAAGATGACCAGACTGATGGCATTGACTACACTTTCTATTCTCTTGAAATCCCTTCTTGGATTGAAACCCGCCCTTTAATCGTTTCTTTAAGGGTCCGCAGTTAATCGACAAATGCCCTGGCTCCTTACAGTTACTGCATATGGTAGTCGTTACTGGTTCTTTTTCGGATCTGGCCCTTTTTCGATTGACTTTGGCTCCTTACTGACTTCAGACATCGTACTGGCCTTAGGACGATCAGTTTCAGACTCAATTCTATTACTAGAGCTGACTTCCTCTTCGTCGCGCAACATACCTTTCTTATGGAGATCTTCATACTGATAAGCCATATAAATCATTTCTGAGAAAGGGAGCTTCACATGCCCCATTACTTTATTCTGATATTTCCTTTGAAGCCCGTAAATGAATCTCAAATTCTTTCTCCTCGTATTCTGAATTAAATGGGGAGCAAAGTGAGAAAGTTCGTTGAATTTCTTATGATATTCTGGGATGGTCATATCTCCTTGTATCAAATAAGAAAATTCATCACAAAGGCGCTCAGTCGCTTCGGGAGGGGTAAATCTTTCCAGGAAAATCTCTTTGAATCTATCCCAGGTGATATCACCTTCTGGATTATCTTTAATAACTGAATCCCACCAAAACAAAGCTTCGTCTTTGAGTGCCCAGGAGGCCAGTAATCTTTTCTGGTCATCCCTCAGCTTTAATGCTTCAAAGATTTTCTCAGTCGAACGAATCCAAGCTTGTTTTTTCATAATTGCTTCTTCACCCGAAAAGGGTTTTCCACCCAGATTTCTATACTTCATGAATAGAGCTTCTATATCCGGGTCAGTATTACTTCTTCTGTTTCTGGCACTCATTTTCTAGTTCTTCTGCAAATAGCATATCAAGTGTCAGGTCAACAGGAAAGATTTTCAAAATATAGAGACAAATACTTGGATGTAAATGTGTCTATCGATGTGTTATTTCATTCTGCTACTCATACTAGGATATTACTGATCCTATCTGTATTGAGTTACCCGTCCTAGAACACTACTGGTTCTATTTCTGACGAGTTCGTTCAAATGTTATATTCCAGAACTAAGCTTAACCTAAGCTCTGATACCACGTTGAGACGACCCGAAATCCCGTTCTGACGGAAACAAGGGTCATCTTTGGAATATAACACAGAAACAGATAATAGCAGAACAAAATTAAATAAATACACCAGATAATGAACAATAGAATATACTGGATAAAAGTAATCATCAGAGTTACACAGTACAGGATCTTACTTAGTACAAATACAGTTCAGCTATACATAAAAGTCTACAGCGGAAATAAACAAAATATGTACAATAGGAGCTGAACAGCATAAAAAGAGATAAATGATAGAATCCATCTTCAGTTCCAGCTATCCAGAAAGAACCAGCTAAACCTGAATACAAGGCTGCCCGTGTAGAAAAAGGGTCACCCGAGTTTGAAAGTGAAACAAACTACGAGTCAGTCATGGGACTGGTATGAGAAATCTACTCAACACATATATAATATGGCTAATCACAGGACCACGCCACTTTCGTGGAACGGGTTTACTCCATTGGATTGCCAGTGCTTTAAAACAAATCTTTCTTTTAAACATCGCTATGCCTTTTATAAAAATGAAGTCGTTATAAGACTCAGTTCCCATCACACAATGCAACGCAAACCGGAGGATAGAGTTTTTACCTTATAACGGCCAAGATATGCTTGATACGAATAAAACAAAGGCATTTGATATTATTGCTAGTGTTTATATGGTTTGAAAACAATTTCAAATCATAACTATCAATCATAGACGACATGAGCGTCCCATGCCACTATGTCGCCAAATATATATATATATATATAATCGAAACCGCACAGTCACGTATTTGGAAATTGGGTTTCCGTCTTGAACCAAGGCAAAAGATAGTCCTTACCGAATTCGAGATGCTCTAGCCCGTGTCTCAGGATCAGAGCTCGAGTGACCCTAGGAGCGACAGGGCCGGTCCACCGATGTGGATTAAAATTCCTGAACCATACGTTTCCCCGCCCTTTGGGGCGTAAACGAGCCAACGAATGACTCCATCGGACCCGGATCGTCCGATCAAACCAAGGCGCCTCGCAACAGCAACAACCACATAGGTGAAAAGTATATAAATGTCAGGGCTGGTAGGTCACTGACACCACCCTAGCTAGAAAGAAACGCATGTCCTTCGTGAGGTCCTTCCTCCCGTTTCTGGTTCATACCGGGGTGTGAGGCTCGCGAATTCACGTTATACACAAAGCTACGCCACATAGGCGGTGCTTTGATCATCACCACAAGACTTTGCTTTTCAACAGAAGCCCTGATCACTGCATCTTAGCATGCCACACAAGCAATTCACACCGTGCAACTGATGGCTATCAATCACACAGAACAAATTCCAATGTCGGACACATAGTCCATTTACAAGTCCGTTCTGGGTCTGAACGAAACCGGAGGCACTAAATACCTCGCAAACCCATCGATCACCACGTACGTCTGGACGATCACCACTCATTATCCATATTTCGGGATGCCTCCCAATCAGGACCTCGGTTACCATCCAAACGAGGTGAAGATCTCCGGTCTTCGACCATCGTCTTCATCTTCTAATTTCAATCGTCAGTCAATTATTTGAAATGAGAATTAACTCGGCCTTTTCAAATAATTCACGTATATTTAGAAATTCAAATCAATTTATTTCAATGGTTAAATCATTTGACAACACCAATTTTGTTCTTTAATGTGATTTTCACACCAAACACATTCAACCATCGAAAGCCACATAAATCGAGCAAATTCAGTTTAATTCCATTCCATATAGTTTACGATATTTTATAATGATTTATCGCTATTTTTATTTATTTTAAAATAGCTAATTTATTCAAAACGACGCTTCGGGCCATAAAGCGGCCGTGGCGCTGTTTTTCTTCAGATTTGATTTACGCATATCTGAAAATCTAACCGTTGGATCTTCACAAAATTTACATCATTAGAAAGGTCTTTTCAAAACGAATCCAACGGTTCCAGTTTTGGGAAAATCCGACGGTCGGATCTCCCGGTACGATCGTTTGAAGTTTCGATTTCAAAATACGAACTGCAGCGTCGTTATTCGATTAAATATATAATTATATATATATATATATAAATATAATCGCTTCTGGCGCTGTTTTTCTTCAGATTTGAATTAAACATTCCAGACAATCCAACCGTTGGATTTTTACAAAGTTGGTGCCGTTGGAAAGATATTTCCAAGGCGAACCCGACGGTTGCGGTTTCAGGAAAATCCAATGGTCGGATTCCCCGTACTAGTTGTTTGAAATCACGGTTTCAAAATGCGAACTGCACGGCCACGTTTCGTTTTAATTTTATTTATATTTATATAATTATATAAATATAGTTCATTCAACAATTTCAATATCTTTTTCACTTCAAATATTTCACTAACGCCTTAAAATTTTGGAAAATTTCGCCATAACCTCCCCTGCACCGGGAGCATCGGGAAATCGCAAATAGCTTTCCCGGTCCTTCTAATCTCAAAAAGAAAAAGAAAAAGCCAAGCGGCTAGCCAACAGGCTCATAAAATCATCACCCAAACAAAACAGTAAATGTGTACCTATTTGTCGGGCACAAAATTTTATTCCTCTTCTCTAGCCCTTTGCTATAACCTGTTCAATGAATATGCATGTACATATATATAGTTCTTATCATTTATCCTTTTCTATTCAACTTCATATTTGATTTCTATTTGGTTTAAAAACACCATTCATTCTAATGTTACATACATAGGTACAAATCATATCATTGGCTAACTAATGAATATTTCAACTCATATATATTTATTTGAACAAGTGGCTATTTTTAACACTTCACATTTCAACGATTTATGCATATAATAAAAATGTGATTTTTATTGTAAAACAACTCATTTCAAAACACTATTATTTTATATATTTCATACTGGTGATAAAAATAGGATTTTTCTTATAAAACAATTTCTTTCAAAACGAGATTATTTTACACAGTTCATATAGTCGATAAAAGGTGATTTTTATTATCAAACAATTTATTTCAAAATATGAATACCATTCAACACATGAATCTCAAATCAACGAATGAATATCGATTCAACACATGAAGGTTTTCTATAGTTTCTATATATAGATAGAAATGTGATTTTTATATTTAAAACGCGAATACCTTTCAACACATTAATTTCTAATCAACGAATGAATATCAATTCAACACATGAAGGTTTTCTATAGTTTCTATATATAGGTAGAAATGTGATTTTTTATATTTAAAACGCGAATACCATTCAACACATGAATTTCTAATCAAAGAATGAATATCGATTCAACACATGAAGGTTTTCTATTCAATGAATAAATATAGTTTTAGCAAATGAAGATAATTCAAACACACGAATATTATTCAAAATTTCGGCAGCATAACGGCAGGCTAGTTAAAACCGGGACCGTCCCTAGTACGGCTCCTCGCTCTACCTTAAAACCTCGTGGTTTTTGACAATGGGGATCATGCATCTAGTTCGCACGTAGGCGGCATGTATATATTTATTTCATTTCCACAAACTAATCCTATGTGGTTTCAACCAAATATTTCTCAACCACAAACGGGTATTTTTCAACCTCAATCAATCAATATCAACCACAAACAATCCCAAACAATCATTCGCTATCAATCAATTTTCACACCAATCACAATCAATAAATATCGTCCATGGTTTGTGGACGAGGGGCGTATATATATATATATTTATATATAGCAATTCACTTTTATTTCAACACATATATATATGGCTAGAAAAAGAAATTGAAGAGTGAGAAATTCTCACCGAATAGCTAATTCAATCCCACGACTCTTCTTTGCATAAATCTTCACCGTTCTCGCCTTTTGTCGCTTTCGTTGCCCGTATTCACTACATATGTAAAGATCGAATTTTTACTTCGTTATTCAATATATAAAAATCGAATTTTTATTATGCTATTCAATATATAAAAATCGAATTTTTACTTCGATGTTCAATATATAAAAATCGAATTTTTATTATGCTATTCAATATATAAAAATCGAATTTTTACTTCGATGTTCCATATATAAAAATCGAATTTTTACTTTGCTATTCCATATATAAAAATCGAATTTTTACTTTGCTATTCCATATATAAAAATCGAATTTTTATGTTTTATAAAAATCAAACCTTTCATATTTATAAAATCACTACTTTATGATTTAAAAATCAAAGCTTTGATCATGTTTAAAAATCAACTCTTTTAACAAAGAACATATATATCAATTAAAACTCTAATTTATTCTAAACTAATATATAAATAAAAATCTAATTTTTTTATTCACAACCATCATAAGTAAAACTGATTTTTTTAATTTGTAATTCACTTACATTAAAATTAAACAAAGAAAGAACAAAAATAGTTTTTTAAAAAAAAATAAAGAGGAAGAAACTCACATCGTTGCTTATGAAGAGGTAGGGGAGGGGGGTGGATGCATCGGAGGTCGTCAGGGCGGAGCTGGCCAGCGGTCGGAGGTGGGTCAGGGGCGGTGGCGCCTCACGGTGGTCTGCGAATGGGGTGGGGTGGCTTAGGGATCTCAATTTTCGAGCTTGCGAGGTGGCAGGCTCGACTGCGGATGTCGAGCTGGGTGGAGCGGAGCACCGGAGGGTGCTGGAGGCGGGTTGGCCGATGTCGAGCGAGGGGGCGTGGGGTACGGGTTCGGGTTCGAACAGGGGAAGGGGCGCGGGCTGACGCGAGGTCGGAGGGGCGCTTGCCTGCTCGGTGGCGCACGGAGGAGGAGGCGTCGATGGGGACGGCGGCTGGAGGACCCGTCGCTCCTCTTTCTCTCTTTTTTTTATTCTGATTTAGTCAACGGTATGGGGAGGAGAGGGTTAAAGGGGATTATATATATTTTATATTTATTTATTTTATTATTTTAAATTTCAAAAAGGTACTTTAAAATACGAACTCGAAATCAAGCCCACCGACTATCGTCCATAGCTAATTACCCCCATTCCGAACACAATGGGATATGTACTGCAAGCCGATTTGATCGTTTCGATCTGTTTCCGTGAAAATCAACATATAACTCTATATATTGAATTTGAACGCGCATTTCAATTTACTGGGGTCACATACTAACTAGAAAAATTCTCGAAAAATATTTTCTAGCTTCGTATTGACGATACGGTCCTAACAAAACTAGTTTCGTCAAATTCTGAGACCGTTTGAAAAATGGCCAATTTCCAGTCGATTAAAATCAACTGAAACCGGTCAAACGCGTTTTCCTTTGCCACGCTCACATATTGATTCGAAAAATTATGAAATTTGGAATCTAGCAATAATTTAACATCACGGACCCAACAAAATTGGTTTCGTCGAAATCCGAGGTCGTTTGCAAAATGTCCATTTTTAAGGGCCTGAATTCCATAGCGACTATTCAGAATTTTCAACTGGACATATCTTTTGATTCCCGCTATCAAATTTCAATTTGTCAGATTCGTTGGAAAGATATTATCAATTAGATTCCATTATTTTTGGTTTCACTAAAATCCGGATTGTTTTGCACCCGATACAGTCCGACAAAGTTTGAATTCAATTTTTGAAACTGCAGCGCCTTTTCAAGCCCTGTTTATAATTATAATTAATTATATTTGTTTTCAATTGTTGATTCAAACTCAGTTTTCATCGCCATTATTTAAAATATTTATTTTAAATATTTAAAATCCATTATTTTAGCCAATTTAAAAATTTTAAATTGGTTCAGATTTTCTGGGTCGTTACAAGGCTTCAGGATTATATAGATTGTTATTTCCACTGTGTTGTAAGTGTTATACTATAATAATGGTATTGTATACAGATACTGTATTATTTCAAAGTTATGTTATGAAATATATTTATTCGTTCCGCTGTGAGATTCGTGTTTACTCTGATGTTGTATGTTCTTCTTCTTCTGTTATAAGTTTCTATCTTATCTATTCTCACCCTCTAATTTCTTTTATGGACTATCTGATATTTCCAATGCTTGAATAGTCGACATAGTGTTGTATGCCGATATCCAGGATCGCAAATTCCCCGAGTCGTTACAGTGGTATCATAGCTTAAGGTTAAGTAATTACCTTGGCTCTGTGGTGTGACTCAGTAGAGATGGAGTTAGCAATACCCTAGATTGAGTTGAGTGTATATATATGAGCGCGTATTTGTTATTTGATACAAAATGGTTTTATATTGTGTAGATTTATTGGTTGAGTTGTTTATGGGTTCTGATCGATCAGTTTGATCCACTGTATCGGTAGGAGTTTCTAAACACTCGAATATGATGGGTCGACACGATATGTTTTGAAAAGAGGGCAAATGAAAATAATTTTTCCCAAAGTATATTTTGATATAGAGAATATATATATATTAGAATTATAATATATTGGATATATTGGTTGTTATTATAATCGAGTAAGATCATAAATTAAATGGTTATGTAAATAACCAATCAGAATTCATATAAGTGTAATATATGGAATTAGATGGATTAAATCTAAATTTAAATCAGAATTGGAATTAAAACTGTGGAAGGTTATAAAAGTGTAGTAAATGAATCTGGGTTAAATATATGCGAATTTTAAAATCCTGGGAGATTTTAATTTTGTTGCAGGCATTGAAAATGGTATTTTGAAATGAATTTCAAAATGGAAGTGTTTAGATATGATATTGAAAGTGATATGGTATTGAACTCACTTCGATAGCTGGAAATAGATTCCGATGATGATCATGACATCATCGGTATTCATTTTCGAGTTGTAAATGACGAATTACTACCAAAGATTTTGTTTTAAATTAATTTGAGAAAAGCAAGTTGTTTGAACCCTCAAAGGGAAAGTTCAATTTTCGATATGGTAAACTATTTAAAACTCCCAGAAATAGATTATTTGAATTAAACCCAAATCGAATTGAAATTTGGGAAAGCAAATTTGAAATTGAAGTAAAGGCAGTTCAATGGTAATTGAATTGAATTGGATAGAAGGATAATCGAGTTAAGAGTTTGGAATCGAAATGAAACTCGAGTTTGAAATGAAATTCGACTTAGGTATAAGCGAATGGTTGGATTTGTGGATAAAAACAGATTGGAATTTGATTAGATGACATTGGTATATGTTGAATTGGTAACAGATGGAAAAGATATAAGGATATGCCCGACAAAAAGGTACAAGTTTATATTTCTATTGCATACGAGATTTATGAGCTGAATTGGCAAGCCGCATGGCTGTTTGATTTTCTATTGGGATGGAGAAGGCCCAAAGAGGCGAGTTGTAGTTGTACCGATGGACCAGTAAAAAGGAGGTGCTGGCGAAATTTTTCAAAAAGTTAAGGTGTTAGAAATTTTTCGGAATATTAGAAAATTTTCATTTGATAAGAATGAATTAATATTTCGATTGAAATTAAATTGGTTCAGTTGAAACTGAAGTTAAGAGGTGAACAAATAAGTTCTAACCAGTCAATAAGGTTTGTTTTCTACCTTAGCAATTTCGAGGACGAAATTATTTTAAGGGGGGAAGAATGTGATGTCCCGTATTTTTGCGATATAATAATTAATTTATTTAATTATTTAAATAGTGATATAGAGAATTTAATGGTTGTATAATTAAATAATATTGAATATTTAATTAATTTAAATAACATAATAATATATTTAATTCCGAAATAGTCGGAAATAGTGAATAGACAATGTAATGTGAACTGGACAATTTAAAATATTTAATTCAGCTTAGAATTTGAATTAGAATAACGAATATATTATTTGAACGACAGTTGAACATATAATTTATATTATAATTATAATCGAGCTCGAAATGGCGCGGCAGTTCGCTATTTGGCGTTTCGAACTTCAACTGAATATACAGGGTCAGTTATAAATTGGATTTCTGGGAAACAAGAAACGTTCGGAGCTGGTGAAGTATATATTTCTAGTGAAAGAGAAAAATCGGGATTTCAATGTGTAGATTTTGATTTATGTCCAAATCAAATTTTCAAAAATTCGCTATGGAATTCCTTTATAATTTATAACGATATATAAAAGGAATTTCAATATAAATTGAATATCGATTCAACCGGGATTTTGAATATCGAGTTAGAAATCCATATAGGATTATTCTGGAGCTATATGATATTCTAGTGTGAATATATACAATAATATTAAATTATTTTTATTTAATTTAAATATTTTTAAATATATATCTATATTTAAATGGGTTATTTAGAGCTTTAAAAATAGCCAGTTTTGCAAACGACCTCCATTTTCGATGAAACTAATTTTTTGGATCCGTAACATTAAATTATTGTTAGATTCCAAGTTTTGTGATTTTTTGGGGCCACTGTGTGGCTATACGGATTTTTAATGTGAAAAACAGTCAGTATTTTAACGGTTAAAAATAAGCTGTGGGAGCAAACAGAGTCAGAATTCGACGAAACAAGTTTCGTTGGGTCCGTAATGTCGAACTCCAGCTAATTGTCCATTTCCATGATTTTAGAAGGTTGTACGTGATCATAAGGATTTTTAAAGATGAATACAAATAGAAAATTGATTAAAAATGAATAAAACAGTCAAAAACAAAATATCTAGATATTTTGAGTTGCCTATAAATACTCCTTAACATATCTCCTTAAACCTAATTCACAACTTTGGTCAATAGTTCTTCCGCCGCTTCTATAACGACCCAGACTTCCCCGCAAAGGAAAGCACGGATTGCTTTGAGAGCACGACGAATCAGAACACGAATAGAAGAACATTTCATTGCTTATTACAACAATTCCATCAGAATACAAGAATATACAGAGTACGAATAAATATTACACATTCGATAAATATCAGAGATTTAAATTACATTACTGCAGCAGAAAAATAATACAAAACACAACTGAAAGGAATATACGGATACAGAGCTTTCCGAATATCATTCCAGATGTAAACCAGGATCCTGTGAATATAAATCTGCAAAACCAAAGCTACTAGCTGCCCGTTGGAAAATAGGGGCACCTAGAGTTTAGGTTAAAACTATAAACTCCGGGTCAGTCATGTGACTGGTGTGAGAACTAAAACAGTTATTAATCTTTATTTTAAAGTTCGGTAAATCAAGGGACCATGCCGTATAACATGGAACGGGTTTCCTCCCAAGAATACCAGTGCATAAAACAACAGCGCAATGCTAAATAAAGAACAATGAAGCTATTATAAGACCCAGGTCCCATCACACAATGCAACGCAAGCCGGAGGATTGGGTTTTTACCTTATAATAGCCAAGAATGCTTGGTACGTAAAAGTTCATGTTTTATTATTACTGTAAGTGTATAGTGTCAAAACAATTTCAATCATAAGTATCAATCATAGACGGCATAAGTGCCACATACCACTATGTAGCCATATATAGATTTACAATCAAAGCCGCAAAGTCACGTATTGGAAGTTGGATTTCCATCTGTGAATCGAGGCAAGGGATCGTCCTTACCGCTTTGAGACTGTCTAGCCCGAGTCTCAGGCAAGTACTCTGTCAAGCCTTAGGAGCCACAGGGCCGGTCCACCCGATGTGGATTAAAATGCCTGAACTCTACGTCTCCCCGCCCTATGGGGCGTATACTGGTCATATCCCGACCAAACCATCGGGCCCGGATCGTCCGATCTAACTGAGGCGCCTCGCAATCCATCATCCACATAAGTAAAATGTCAGGCCATGTAAAAACACTGACACCACTCCTAGCTAGAAAAAGACGCATGTCCTCCCTGGATCCTTCTCCCGTTTCTGGTTCACACCGGGGTGTCAGGCTCGTGAATTAACGCTATACAAAGCTACACTGTATTAACGCCGTGCTTTGATCATCAACCACAAGACTCTGCTTTTCAACAGAAGCCTTGATCATTTGCATCTCAGCATGCCACACAGGCAATTCATGCCATGTGACTGAAATCTATCGATATATAACCTCTGAGCTCGTATGTCTCAGAGAAGGGCGTTAAGAAAGAGAATAAATTCTCTGCCGCCAAATAGATATATATTTAATAGAAATCAATCAACACAGAATAAAATCCAATGTCAGACACACATCCATTTACAAGTCCATTCTGGGTCTGAACGAAACCGGAGGAACCTTATTCCACGCATATCAATCGATCTCCAAGTACGTCTGGACGATCACCAACTGATTCCCTCCTCTTGGATGTACAACCTAATCAAGATCATTAGTAATTATCCAAACTATGTGAAGACCTCCGGTCATCAACCACCATCTTCATCGTCGACTTCTTGTCGATTCAGTTATTCAGAATGGGATAAACCTGGTCTTTCCGAACAACTCGCGTATATAATAAACAAGTGGTGTAAAAACACAACATACGCCTAATTCCAATCTAGAATATTCCTTTATTCAAATATTCTTCTACTTTGGGAAAGGTTCCCATTAATTTTATCAAAGATAATTTCTTTAAATTTATTCTTTAATCTTCCTTTGTATGTCAATTCAAAGCAAATTATGGTCTATCCAAACTAGTCGGGATTAACGAACCTTACCGAAGTAATCATTTTTTTTAATTTCCCAACCCTAACCTATTCATCCAATGAAGTAAAACTAGTAATACTTCATATCTAACACCATGGTGTTGTTGGTAAATTCAATTACCATTTCACGTTCCAATCTAATTAAAGATTTAACTGTCGCTTGGAGCAAAACTGGTGATACTCCATTCATGATCATTTCAATCTAATTAAAGATTCATTAAAACTCCACTTGGTTTTAATCTTCCTAAAAATCAATATTAGTGATTGTTTAACTTGGGAAATCATATCCTGTCTTTAACTGGGTTAAAGAACCAATGTCATTTAAAACACGGTTCACGATAAACCCAAAATCACATTCTATTCCATCAGCCTTTTACCGTAAATTAGCAAGTGAATAATTCCCTAAGTGTTAACCTCGAAGGCCGAAACCAACATCAGATCAATACCCAAGAAACTATCCAACTTAACTAATCTCCAGTTAATTTCTGATTTTCTTAATTCCGTTAGGTCTAAGAACAGTATCATTAAAGATACCATTCACAACAACCCAAAATCACATTCCATTAACCATGGAATCTTCATGGAAGACAAATCGATATATAATCGAAATAAACTTCCATATCCGACTAACAATATAAATGGAATAACGGCAAAGCCTTTTAAATTCCATATATATTAGCAGTCCTCATCCACAGAAATTCACTTCGATTATTACCAAATCGAATTCCATTCCAATTTATTTTATTTAAATTGGAAAACTTTACTTTGGAAAATATCCTTTAAATCTTAACGAAAGATTTATAAATTCCAAATCACATTTCACTGTGAATCGGGTTGAAGAACGAATGTCGTTAAAACACAGTTCACAACAAGCCCAATTCACATTCCATAAATTATCGGGTTAAAGAACAAGTGTTATTTAAAACACCGTTCACGATAAACCCAAAAATCAATTCCAATTCAATTCCAATTAAATACCATTTAATCGGTACATTTCATTAAATCTAAATAAAAAGATTTAATCCTTTTTTTCAACTGGGTTTAAGAACAGTGTTAATGAAGACACCATTCACGACAAACCCAAATCCCATTTGATATTAACTACAAGGCTCTGAATTGAAAATATATCGGCTTATTATCAATATCAAATTCTACGACCAACAAATATCGTATTAGAAATAACGATATAAATATATCTTTCAAATTTCCATAACAATATCTGTATAATCACGAAATCCAACATTGAAATATTCCAAAGACAATTTCGATTCAAATCAATTTCCAATCTATATATTGGAAATTCTGGTTATTCTTAAAACCTTTTTAAATCCAATTTATTTATTTCAAAATAAATGGATTATAATTCTAGTTCAAAACTAGTTCATTTTGATAAAAATCTATTTTTATCTTTTCAAATATGGAATTTTTCATCCCAATTCTTTCAAATCATTTCTTATGATTTTACACTAATTATTGATATTTTTAATAATTTTTTCAAGGCCCGTAAAGTCGATTTCCATAAACGGCCATCGAACTGCACTTACAACGACCTTTTCCAAATTTTATTTGGACATAATTCCGAATCCAACCGTTAGATTTCAAATCTCTAATATTTGTTAGAAAGCTCTTTTCGATACGAACCCAACGGTTCCGGTTTTAGGAGAATCCGACGGTCGGATCTCCCGTAATGTCCGTTCGAAGTCAATGGCCGAAATTCGTGAATTACCGCACCGCGGCGCGTTCTATTCAGGCCATTATATATATAATATATATTATATATATTTCGTCGATTTCCTTTTAAAACGTATTTCATAAATCGTTTTAAATTCGTTTTCAAAACGATTTCAACTTCATATTCAATTTCAAATCTAAATTGATTATTCCATATCATGGATATATAAATGATAATATTTTCAAAACATTATATTTTGAAATCTATTCCTTTTTAATATTCATTATATAAATGAATAAAATCGATATAAATATCGTTCACGTCAAAATGGCGTCAATCTAATCAACACGGCTATATATATTTAAATATATTCATGTCCATCCCAAATCGAACATCAAAATCACATTTTGATTCTTTTCTGAATATTGTTTGAAAATATTCGTTATTTTAAAATAATCATTATTTTAAAATATTCATTCTTTCTTAACTGGAATCAGACACAGTCAATTACTATATAATGTGATTACATGGATTTCACACAACAAATGTGTATAACAACAATGAAAACAGCAACCCATTATTCAGAGTGCATTCTACACTGCATAAGCATCAAATATAAATATTTAACGCTTATAACATCCTGTCAATCAATCGACATACAGCTAATTATTGGGATTAGTGTATGTCCAATTTCATCCCAACACCCGTGTGGGGTTTTCAAACAACGAACACAGATTTATTTATGCAGTTGGGCGATGTGTAAAATTTATCGTCCCAATCAATATCAGTCAAATGTGTGTACATAAACAAATCGTCTGATTTGTTTATAAATATTTATTTTATATACACGTTAAAAATTATATTTTGAACTATAAATTATTTTATTCCATTCTACATCACACAATTAACTTTCACAACACATCAATCAAACAAACAAGTCATCCATGGTCTGTGGACGACGGGTGTCGGGTGCTACTAAGCACCGTATGCATCCTAGTATATATTTAAACTAGAAAATAAATTAAAAGTGAGAAGTTCTCACAGAGGGTTCCACTCTTCCATTTTATCTCTGTAATTCAGAACAGTCTGGATTTCCCCGTATGTAACGACCCGGAAAATCCAAACCAATTTAAAAATTTTATTTTAAATAATTTGGTGGAAAAATGTTGCAAAAATTAAAATTTTCATTTTAAAATAATATTAATGCCAGTGAAAATAGTCAATTTTCAAACGATCTCTGTTTTCGACAAAACCACTTTTGTTGGAACCGGAATGTCAAATTATTGCTAGGTTTCAATTTTTAGAATTTTTCAAGTTAATATGTGAGCGTGGCGAAAGAAAATGTGTTTTGTCGGTTTCAGTCAAATTTAATCGACTGAAAAATAGCCATTTTTCAAACAGTCTCAGAATTCGACGAAATTAATTTTGTTAAGACCGTATTGTCATAACAAAAGACAAATATATTTTTTTTGGATTTTTCTGAGTCCGTATGTTGCCTTTGTGAATTTATTTATGCAGATAAATTAAATTAATAAAGGATTTAATTATTAAATTTAAATAAAACAGGCCATAGACAGCCGTTTGAGCTGACGGGACCTGTCCCGTTGGATTCGGAATATGGGTTATTGGCTAGGGTCACTTTCTGCTGGACTGGAAATGGATCGGTTTAAAAGTTACGGACTTATTTGTAAAATAGCAATTAAATATTATAAATAATAGAGGAAATTAAAACCCTAAAATACTATTCACTTCTGTAGCTGCCGCCCCCTTCGTTCAATGGCCATGGGAGCTCGAAACTTCTCCTCCTAATTTCTCCTTCATCCCTGCGAATTAGAACTCCACCCGGACACCACGTCGAAGCCCTTCTCTCCCTCTTCATTTCCATACCACCTGATCAATCCCTAGCAGCCCGAGCCCCGAGAATTACCGCCCCAAAATCCACCGCTTCGCACCGCCGTCGGGCCCACCAGGGTGCACCGAGCTCGCCGCCGCCACCCCCCATCGAAGCGCCGATCGTTCCTCCCCAGCATCCCCCTGCCTGATCGGCCTCTCAAGCCTCGATCCACGAGCAAACCTAAGCCCTAAGTTTGAACAAATTTTGGAAGTATCGGCCTGTAAAACAGAAGGAGGAAGAAAGGTTATCTCTTTAATTAGTTAATTAATTAATATAAATACCATCCATCTTAATTTGATCATAACTCCTTCGTTTGAACTCGAAATTCGACGATTTCAGGACCGTCAGGATCGTAATACAGCGGGCTATTTTTCTATACTGATTAAGCACAGTTGCGAGCCAGTCTAATTTTTGGTTAAATTCAAAGAGAAGCAACATAACTGTGAGAATACTGATTTATTAAATTAATTATAATTATGAAATCACGATCTGTATGTTATTATTTCTGATCTACGATGTTGTGATTGTTGTATGGTTGTTAAGATGATGTGTGATGTCATGATATAGCCATGTTAGTTTAGATCTATAAATTCTGATGTAATCTCTACAAAGTTCTCATCTTTATTATTTAATTTTTATATTATTTTTATTTTTTTCTAGAAATGAAAATTTGAATTTTTATTTTGTTTTATAAAATAAAGTTTGAATTTTTATTTTGTTTTACAAAATAAAAGAAAGTAAGAATATTTTGAAATAAAATGAAGAAGTTGGATTTATATTTTGATTTACAAAATAAAAAGAAAAGTGAATCTTTATTTTGATTAACCAAATTAAAGTTGAATCTTTATTTTGTTTTATGGTTTGTAAAATAAAGAAAGTGCAAATCTTTACTTTTGATTCACAACATAAAATGAAAAGCTGTGTTTTTAATTTGATTAACAAAATAAAAGAAAGGTAAATCTTTACTTTTTGATTCACCAAATAAATGAAAGTTTGAATTTTTATTTTGATTTGCAAAATAAACAAAAAGGTTGAATCTTTATTTTGTTTATGATTTATAAAATAAAGAAAGTTTAAATTTTTTAAATTTTAATTAAAAATATAAATAAAGATTAGATATTTTATTTTGATTTACAAAATAAAGATGAGACCTTTGTTTTGATTCATGAGAATTATACACCAAATCATATGTGTTGATGTGTGTGTTGACATGAAACCTGACACCGAATTATAGTTGCCATCATTATATTGACATGAAAACTTAGACAATAGATTACATGTTGGTTGACACCAAAAAATTTAGATTGTGATATCATATTTAATATATACGTTGACACCAAAAACATAGCAATAAAAGTTCACCTTTTTATTTGCATTTTACAATGCAAATATTACATTGACAAATAAGTTCATTTTTTTTGTTTTATTGTTGTGTTCACAAAACAATTATAACATGAAATAAAAAGAATAATAAAAGAATCACATTTTATTAAGGAATATGATCTACACTTGAAAACATAATTTTATTAAGAAATATGTTTTACTTTTAAAAACATATCTTTAATGTAGTATTAGAGAATTTACATTTTTCAATGTAAAAGAAAAAGAGATAAGAATTTACATTTTTCAATGTAAAAGAAAAAAAAAGATATAAGAATTTGCTTTTTTCAATGTAAAAGAAAAAGATATAAAATATTTACATTTTATAAAGAAACATAAAAGGACATTTTTATGAAATGAAAATATAGAAAGACAGAAAAAGTACATTTTTATGTTATAAAAATGAATTAGAGAAAAAGTACATTTTTATGTATTAAAAATGAATTAGATAAAAGTACATTTTTATGTATTTAAAAATGAATAGGATAAAAAGTACATTTTTATGTATTAAAAATGAATAGGATAAAAATTACATTTTTATGTATAAAAAATGAATAGGATGAAAAAGTACATTTTTATGTATTAAAAATGAATGTGGGGGTAAAAGTACATTTTTATGAAATAAAACTGGAATAGAGAAAAAGAGTGGAATTAAAGTAATACTTTTATCGTCAGTTTAGGCGCAATAAAAGGATAGATTTTAATAGTTGAAATCCCTTTATATTATATATATATATATATTTATATATAAATATAAAATTAAACGAAATGCGCACGGCAGTTCGCGTATCGGCAATTGTGACTTTAAACGGTTATACCGAAAGATCCGACCGTTGGTTTTTCCCAAAACTGGAACCGTTAGGACCGCTTTGGGAAGAGCTTTCCAACGATATAAATTTCATTAAAATCCGACGGTTAGATTTTAAGATATGTGTAAATCAAAATGTGGTAAAAACAGCGCCAGGGCCGCCCACTGACCCGAAGCGTCGTTTATTTATTTTGAGCTATTTTCAAATAAATAAAAATAGCGATAAATAGTTATAAATATATATGAAATGTTTTAAATGATAATTATGCGACAATTATTTGAAAAGACCGAGTTTAACTCATTTCAAATAATTGCACGGCGATTAAATCAAAGATGTAAGAAGACGATGGGTGAAGACCGACGATCTTCACATCAAATGGACGACGACTACTGATGTCTTGGACTGACTTGCTCCCAGGGCAGGGTTGAAGCAGTAGTTGTCCGGACGTGTGTGTTGGTCGTGCGGATAAGCGAGCGCCTTTTTGGTGTCTCCGGTTCCATTCAGACCCAGAACGGACTCGTAAATGGATGCGTGTCTGACGTTGGAATTCACTCCATGTAATTAAATCGATTTGTATTAATATATGTCTGTTTGGTGGTGGAGAATTTATTCTCTACTTAACACCCTGGTATATATTAATAGTTATCGAACGCATGGCGTTGAATTGTCAATGTGGCACGCCAAGATGCAATGATCAGGGCTTTGTTGAAAAGCAGGCCTTGTGGATGATGATCAAAGCATAGCCTGTTTAGGCACAGCTTTGTGTATAACGTGACTTCGCGAGCCTCACACCCCGGTATGAGTCAAAAACGGGATTAGGACTGCAGGGAGTGCACACGTTTCTTTCTAGCTAAGGGTAGTGTCAATGCTTAAACTGGCTGGCATTTTACTTATGTGGATGTTGGATTGAGGTACCTCGGGTTTTCATAGGCCGGAAGTGGTCATACTATAGGTTCAAAGGAACCGGGAAACGTGTGTTCAGGCATAATTAATCCACTACCGTTAGGTGGGGACCGGCCCTGAAGATCCAAGGGTTCACTGCGGGGGATCTTGAGGCATTTGCTAAAGTGTCTCGAATCGGAAGAGGATGATCCCTAGCCTCGATTTCATGTCAGAAAACCAATTCCCAATACGACGACATTTCGGTCTTGATTGTAAACTTATATACGGCAACATAGTAGGACGGGGTACTATGCCGTCTAGGATTGATATATTTATATTGAAGTATTTTAATGCTGCTTAGACAATAATAATAATATTAAAATATTATTTTACATGTATTAAGCATGTTTGATCCTCATAAGGGAAAACTCTATCCTCCTGTGTGCGTTGCATTGTGTGATAGGACTTGAGTCTTATGATGATTTCATTTTTCAAAAGTCATTTCATTGTTTTATATAAACTTTATTAAATTATGCACTGGCAATCCAATGGAGTAAACCCGTTTCGCGTTAGCGGCGTGGTCCTGTGATTCGCCATATTGATAGTTAGTATAAGAAGATTTCTCATACCTGTCCCATGACTGACTCGATGTTTATTTCACTTTGCAAACTCGGGTGCCCTCTCTTTACACGGGCAGCCAAGTGACAGGTTCCTAGGAAGACATTTTCTGGATTGAAGACTACTTGGAAGGAGAAAGCGAAGACTCTCTTTTATTTTTATCTTATGCTTTTAGAGACTTTATTCTATCTTGGATTTGATGTACGTTTTGGAGTTGGAACTTATTTCCTTTGATTCAGACTTTTATTTTGCTAAGTTGTATCCTGTAAACTGCGTACTCTGTGGTTCTGTTGATGTGATGTTTATGACTTATATCTGTCCGCTGCAATAATTATGTGTTATGATATTATCTGAGATCTGTTGTTGTTATAAATATGTTGTATTCCAAATGATTATCCTTACTTTCGTCCATTAGAAGTTTGGGGTTATCACAGGTGGTATCAGAGCTTAAGGTTAACCTTAGCTTCGGAATATAACATATTTAGAACAATTCGTCTAGATAGAATACGCATTATTCTAAGGCGAGAAGCTTATTAGAGATAGGACTGGTAATGTCCTAGAATGAGCACAACAGAATAACACATATTTATAAGTCGTTACATCATTGCCTTTCCATCTTATCCTTACTTTATCTTTTCTGGAGATTTTTCATTTCGGTTGGTCTGACTCTTTGCTTGATGGTACAGACAGATTTAAATGGATACTAGAATAAGAACAGCCCGGGGAGGAGCCCGAGGTGGAACTCGAGGCGGGGCCAGAGGAGGAGCCCGAGTGGGAGTTGGAGGGCAAGCCAGAGACGAGACCCCCATCACTCAGGAACAGCATACTTCAGAGGTCGTAGCATAACCACATCCACCTCCACAGCCCTTCGATTTGGAGAGAATGTCAAAGAAATTCAAAAACCTAGGAGGTGTACCTTTCACGGGGCGAGAGTCTGCGATTCAGGCAGAGGCATGGCATAAAGATTATGAAAAGATCCTAGAGGGCTTAGAACTGGAAGATCAGCGAAAGCGTTACCTGGCAGTATGGCAATTAAAAGAGGAATCCGGGCATTGGTGGGATACGATCAAGATCTGCAATAACGTGGCCAATATGTCTTGGACCAAATTTAAGGAACTTTTCAATAAGAAGTATGTACCCCCACAAGCTAGAGAGCACCTGTGCGAGCAATTCGTTAACCTACAGCAAGGGAATATGACCCGTTTCTGAGTATGTGAGGAAGTTTGATGAGCTTTCACGATATGCTCCTGGTTTGGTTCAAGATCCGGTAGAGAAGAATAAATTTTTTATCAAGGGTCTGTCAAAGAAATATTTGAACCGAGTCGCTGCTCATATCAAGCTTCCCTTCAATGAAGTAGTAGAGATGGCGTGACGCTATGAGGAAAATGACGAGTCCGGACCACTGGATAGAGTGAAATGCCAAGGCAACAACCAGAAGGAATAGGCTAACAAGAAACCGGAGGCGAGCAATTCTTCTACCGCTAAGCCCCAAGGGAAGAAGAGGGATAGGAGCAAGGTGACCTGCTATAACTGCGACAAGATTGGACATTTTGATTACGAGTGTAGAGCACCTAAAAAGGTCAAGAGAAATGAGTCGGGCTCTAGTCAGAACCGGGGTCAGAGTTCCCAGAATCATGGCTAGAATTCTCAGGACAAGAGAGAATGCTACAATTGTCATCAAAAGGGGCACATTAAGGCAAACTGCCCACTGCTAAAGAATGCTCAGGTGGCACATGTTTATGAGGGAGAAGACGCACCAACTACGACTGAGGGGCCAGGTAAGCCCGATGTCTTAGGAGGTACGCTTAATATTAAAAACATTCCTATTACTGTCTTATTTGATACTGGTGCTGCACGAAGCTTTATTTCTAATGATGCCATTCAAAAGTTGAAACTGAAACCAAGAAAACTTAAAGAGTTGATTAGAGCCAATAGTCCGATAGGAGGTTCTCTTATACTCGATAAATACTGTAGAGTGCCGATCTCCTACTCTTGCTACCAATTCCCTATAAATCTAATTGTTATGAATTTCTCTGGGTATTATGTAATCCTTGGGATTGATTGGTTATCGAGGCATGGGGCTGAAGTCAAGTGTATTGAGAGGATTGTCAAAGTAAAAACTAAACTCGGTGATGTATGTATCCCATGCCATGGCTCAGCCACCGACAGAAAAGCATTCTGGTCTTCTCTAGAAGTTACCCCTACTTCTATTGGGGATATCCCTGTCGTCAAAGATTACGCTGATGTATTCAAAGAAGTTGAGGGTTTACCCCCGCATAGAGAAATCAGCTTCAGAATTGATTTAGCTCCGAATGCGAGGCCTGTCGTACATCCCATTCGAAGAATGTCACCAAAAGAAAAAGAGGAGCTGAGAAATCAAACCAAGCAACTTTTGTGGAAGGGTCTGATCAGGCCTAGCTTCTCAGAATGGGGTGCAGCAGTGGTGTTTGTCCCAAAACCAGACGGTACCCTTAGGCTATGTGTGGATTACCGTGATCTCAACAAACAAACATTGAAAAATAAATACCCACTGCCGCGTATTGATGACTTACTTGACCGCTTGCATGGAGCACGGGTATTTTCTAGGATGGACCTAGATATAGGCTTCCACCAACTTCGAATTGCAGAAGAGTGTGTGTCTTTAACTGCTTTCAGAGGGCCGGATATCTTTTATGAATGGCTAGTAATGCCCTTCGGTCTATGTAATGCTCCAGCGTACTTTGTTGATCTGATGAATAGAGTGTTCAGAGATGTTTTAAGTAAATTTGTGCTCGTTTTCATCGATGACATCCTCCTCTTTTCTAAATCCACTGCTAGGCACGAACAACATCTGAGAGAAGTCTTGGAGATTTTGCGAAGAAATGTGCTGAAGGCAAAATTTTCCAAATGCATATTCTGGCAAGAAGAGGTGAAATTCCTCGGCCATGTTGTATCAAAGGAAGGCATCTCAGTAGATCCAGGAAAGATCTCAGCCATCCAAGAGTGGAAGTAGCCTAGAACTCCCATAGAGGTCAGAAGTTTCTTAGGATTGGCTGGCTATTATCGGAAATTTGTCAAAGATTTTTCGAAGGTAGCTTGTCCATTGACAAACCTGACCAAGAAACATACGCAATTCAATTGGATAGAGGAATGCGAGACGGCTTTCCAAGAGCTAAAGAAGAGGTTGACTAATGCTCCTGTGTTGACCATCATAGATGGCAATCAGGATTTGAAGGTCTGGACCGACGCTTCTAAGCAAGGTTGTTTCTTTTATGAATTAACATGTCAGAGATAACATTTTCTCTTACTATCAAATCTCATTTTAACATGTTATCCCTTATTTATTTAAGGCATTGGTGTGGTGCTGATGCAAAGAGGCAGAGTATTCGCATATGCTAGCCGCCAGCTGAAACCGCATGAGAAGAATTACGCCACGCATGATCTTGAGCTAATGGCTATTGTGTTTGCTCTTAAAATATGGAGGCATTATCTCTTGGGTGAGAAGTTCGAAATTTATACGGATCACAAATCCTTGAAACATCTTTTTACCCAAAGAGATTTGAATATGTGGCAGCAACGCTGGGTTGAATTTCTTACATCATATGACCTGGATATCCTATATACTCCGAGAAAAGCCAACGTTGTAGCCGATGCGCTCAGTAGAAAGAATGCAGAAAGCAACAATCTCATTATCGCCAGTCTCATTATCACTCCTACTTTGATTGATAAAATTTCTGCTCTTCAGAAGAATGATAAATTTATTCAGAAGCTTTGTGAGCGAGTTCGAAAGGGCGAGGCCTCAAGTTCCTAGATTGACAATAATGGGACCCTTAGATTGCAAGGGCGAATTTTTGTGCCAGACATTGCTGAGCTAAAAAGAGAAGTTATGGATGAGTGCCACAAATCTAAAATCAGCGTCCATCCAGGTGTAAACAAGATGTACCATGATCTTAAGCGCACCTTTTGGGGGAAAGCGATGAAGAGAGATATCTCTATTTACGTTGCTAGATGTCCCACCTGTCAGCAAGTTAAAAGTGATCAACAAAAGTTGGTCGGTTTGTTGCAACCACTGGGAGTTCCAGGTTGGAAGTGGGAGGAAATTTCTATGGACTTTATAGATGCCTTGCCCCGAAGCAGAAAAGGGAATGATAGCATATGGGTGATTGTGGATCGCTTAACAAATTCTGCCCATTTCATCCCTGTTCGGTCCAATAGAACAGCTCGTAGTTTGGCATAGCTTTATTTTAAAGAGATAGTCAGATTACATGGGATTCCCAAAAGCATTATCAGTGATCGGGATCCATTATTTACCAGCAAATTCTGGGAAGCTTTCCAAGAAGAGCTTGGGACCAAGTTGAATCTGAGCTCTGCCTATCACCCTCAAACAGATGGCCAGATTGAGAGGGTGAATCATGTTTTGGAAGACTTGTTGCGAGCTTGCATTCTTGATTATGGCGGTTCATGGGAGGACCACTTGCACCTGGTGGAATTCTCATATAATAATAGCTACCAAGCAAGCTTGAAGATGTCACCGTTTGAATTACTATATGGCAGGCCATCCAGATCTCCGGCATGTTGGGTAGAGTCAGGCAATCGACTAGTCTTGGGCCCCGACATGGTTCTAGAAGCATCGGATAAGGTTGACTTGATTAAGAAGCGCTTGTTGACTGCTCAGAGCCGATAGAAGAGCTATGCAGACCAGCGAAGAAGAAATCTAGAATTCTTTGTGAGTGATCGAGTATACTTGAAGGTTTATCCTTTGAGAGGCGTGATTCGTTTTTGGAAGACGGGAAAATTGGCACCGAGATTCATTGGTCCATTTCCTATTCTCGAAAGGATTGGCACTCTCGCTTATAGAGTGCAGCTCCTGACTGGTTGCCAGGGGTGCATGATGTATTTCACGTGTCTCAACTCCGCAAGCATGTGCATGATCCAGATCTGATTGAGGATGAACTAAATCAACCGGTCCTAAATATTGTTCCAAATCTAACAGTGAGAAAAGACCCGATAAAGATCATTGGCAAAGAAACCAAAATTTTGAGGAACAAGAGGATCAACCTAGTCAAGGGTCAATGGAGTGGGGATCCTAGAGACTGTACTTGGGAGACAGAGGATAGCATCAAAAAGGCTTACCCCAAGTGCAGAGTGGACATCTCCGAGTAACTTTTGTATTAAGGTACGTTTACCCCAATTTACATTTTCCATCTTGTTTCCTACTTTACTTTGTTTCCTTTTCGAGGATGAAAAACTCTTAAGTGGGGGAGATTGTAACGACCCGGAAAATCCGAACCAATTTAAAATTTTTATTTTAAATAATTTGGTGGAAAAATGTGGCAGAAATTAAAATTTTCATTTTAAAATAATATTAATGCCAGTGAAAATAGTCAATTTTCAAACGATCTCTGTTTTCGACGAAACCACTTTTGTTGGAACCGGAATGTCGAATTATTGCTAGGTTTCAATTTTTAGAAATTTTCAAGTTAGTATGTGAGCATGGCAAAAGAAAATGTGTTTTGTCGGTTTTAGTCAAATTTAATCGACTGAAAAATAGCCATTTTTCAAACAGTCTCAGAATTCGACGAAATTAATTTTGTTAGGACCGTATCGTCATAACAAAGACAAATAATTTTTTCTGGATTTTTCTGAGTCCGTATGTGGCCTCTGTGAATTTATTTATGCAGATAAATTAAATTAATAAAGGATTTAATTATAAATTTAAATAAAACAGGCCATAGACAGCCGTTTGAGCTGACAGGACCTGTCCCGTTGGATCCAGAATATGGGTTATTGGCTAGGGTCACTTTCTGCTGGACTGGAAATGGATCGGTTTAAAAGTTACGGACTTATTTGTAAAATAGGAATTAAATATTATAAATAATAGAGGAAATTAAAACCCTAAAATACTATTCACTTCTGTAGCCGCCGCCCCCTTCGTTCAATGGCCATGGGAGCTCGAAACTTCTCCTCCTAATTTCTCCTTTATCCCTACGAATTAGAACTCCACCCGGACACCACGTCGAAGCCCTTCTCTCCCTCTTCATTTCCATACCACCTGATCAATCCCTAGCAGCCCGAGCCCCGAGAATTTCCACTCCAAAACCCGCCGCTTTGCACCGCCGTCGGGCCCACCAGGGTGCACCGAGCTCGCCGCCACCACCCCCCATCGAAGCGTCGGCCGTTCCTCCCCAGCACCCCCTGTCTGATCGGCCTCTCAAGCCTCGATCCGCGAGCAAACCTAAGCCCTAAGTTTGAACAAATTTTGGAAGTATTGTCCTGTAAAACAGAAGGAGGAAGAAAGGTTATCTCTTTAATTAATTAATTAATTAATTAATATAAATACCATCCGTCTTAATTTGATCATAACTCCTTCGTTTGAACTCGAAATTCGACGATTTCAGGACTGTCAGGATCGTAATACAGCGGGCTATTTTTCTATACTGATTAAGCACAGTTCCGAGCCAGTCTAATTTTTGGTCAAATTCAAAGAGAAGCAACATAACTGTGAGAATTATGATTTATTAAATTAATTATAATTATGAAATCACGATCTGTATGTTATTATTTCTGATCTACGATGTTGTGATTGTTGTATGGTTGTTAAGATGATGTGTGATGTCATGATATAGCCATGTTAATTTAGATCTATAAATTCTGATGTAATCTCTATAAAGTTCTCATCTTTATTATTTTATTTTTATATTATTTTTATTTCTTTCTAGAAACGAAAAATTGAATTTTTATTTTGTTTTATAAAATAAAGTTTGAATTTTTATTTTGTTTTACAAAATAAAAGAAAGTTAGAATATTTTGAAATAAAATGAAGAAGTCGGATTTATATTTTGATTTACAAAATAAAAAGAAAAGTGAATCTTTATTTTGATTAACCAAATTAAAGTTGAATCTTTATTTTGTTTTATGGTTTGTAAAATAAAGAAAGTGCAAATCTTTACTTTTGATTCACAACATAAAATGAAAAGTTGTGTTTTTGTTTTGATTAACAAAATAAAAGAAAGGTAAATCTTTACTTTTTGATTCACCAAATAAATGAAAGTTTGAATTTTTATTTTGATTTGCAAAATAAACAAAAAGGTTGAATCTTTATTTTGTTTATGATTTATAAAATAAAGAAAGTTTAAATCTTTTAAATTTTAATTAAAAAGATAAATAAAGATTAGATATTTTATTTTGATTTAAAAAATAAAATTAAGATGAGACCTTTGTTTTGATTCATGAGAATTGTACACCAAATCATATGTGTTGATGTGTGTGTTGACATGAAACCTGACACCGAATTATAGTTGCCATCGTTATGTTGACATGAAAACATAGACACTAGATTACATGTTGGTTGACACCAAAAAATTTAGATTGTGATATCATATTTAATATACACGTTGACACCAAAAAACTTAGAAATAAAAGTTCACCTTTTTATTTGCATTTTACAATGCCTATATTACATAGACAAATTTCATTTTTTTTATTTTATTGTTGTGTTCACAAAACAATTATAACATGAAATAAAAATATTAATAAAAGAATCACATTTTATTAAGTAATATGATCTACATTTGAAAACATATTTTTATTAAGAAATATGTTTTACTTTTAAAAACATATCTTTAATGTAGTATTAGAGAATTTACATTTTTCAATGTAAAAGAAAAAGAGATAAGAATTTACATTTTTCAATGTAAAAGGAAAAAAAAGATATAAGAATTTGCATTTTTCAATGTAAAAGAAAAAGATATAAAATATTTACATTTTATAAAGAAACATAAAAGGACATTTTTATGAAATGAAAATATAGAAAGACAGAAAATGTACATTTTTATGTTATAAAAATGAATTAGAGAAAAAGTACATTTTTATGTATTAAAAATGAATTAGATAAAAGTACATTTTTATGTATTTAAAAATGAATAGGATAAAAAGTACATTTTTATGTATTAAAAATGAATAGGATAAAAAGTACATTTTTATGTATAAAAAATGAATAGGATGAAAAAGTACATTTTTATGTATTAAAAATGAATGTGGGGTAAAAGTACATTTTTATGAAATAAAACTGGAATAGAGAAAAAGAGTGAAATTAAAGTAATACTTTTATCGTCAGTTTAGGCGCGATAAAAGGATAGATTTTAATGGTTGAAATCCCTTTATATTTTATATTTATATTTATATTTATATATAAATATAAAATTAAACGAAATGCGCACGGCAGTTCGCGTATCGGCTATTGTGACTTTAAACGGTTATACCGAAAGATCCGACCGTTGGTTTTTCCCAAAACTGGAACCGTTAGGACCGCTTTGGGAAGAGCTTTCCAACGATATAAATTTCATCAAAATCCGAAGGTTAGATTTTAAGATATGTGTAAATCAAAATGTGGTAAAAACAGCGCCAAGGCCGCCCACTGACCCAAAGCGTCGTTTATTTATTGTGAGCTATTTTCAAATAAATAAAAATAGCGATAAATAGTTATAAATATATATGAAATGTTTTAAATGATAATTATGCGACAATTATTTGAAAAGACCGAGTTTAACTCATTTCAAAAAATTGCACGGCGATTAAATCAAAGATGTAAGAAGACGATGGGTGAAGACCGACGATCTTCACATCGAATGGACGACGACTACTGATGCCTTGGACTGACTTGCTCCCAGGGCGGGGTTGAAGCAGTAGTTGTCCAGACGTGTGTGTTGGTCGTGCGGATAAGCGAGCGCCTTTTTGGTGTCTCCGGTTCCGTTCAGACCGAGAACGGACTCGTAAATGGATGCGTGTCTGCCGTTGGAATTCGCTCCATGTAATTAAATCGATTTGTATTAATATATGTCTGTTTGGTGATGGAGAATTTATTCTCTACTTAACACCCTGGTATATAGTAATAGTTATCGAACGCATGGCGTTGAATTGTCAATGTGGCACGCCAAGATGCAATGATCAGGGCTTTGTTGAAAAGCAGGCCTTGTGGATGATGATCAAAGCATAGCCTGTTTAGGCACAGCTTTGTGTATAACGTGACTTCGCGAGCCTCACACCCCGGTATGAGTCAAAAACGGGATTAGATCTGTAGGGAGTGCACACGTTTCTTTCTAGCTAAGGGTAGTGTCAGTGCTTAAACTGGCTGGCATTTTACTTATGTGGATGTTGGATTGAGGTACCTCGGGTTTTTATAGGCCGGAAGTGGTCATACTATAGGTTCAAAGGAACCGGGAAACGTGTGTTCAGGCATAATTAATCCACTACTGTTAGGTGGGGACCGGCCCTGAAGATCCAAGGGTTCACTGCGTGGGATCCTGAGGCATTTGCTAGAGTGTCTCGAATCGGAAGAGGACGATCCCTAGCCTCGATTTCATGACAGAAAACCAATTCCCAATACGACGACCTTTCGGTCTTGAATGTAAACTTATATACGGCGACATAGTAGGATGGGGTACTATGCCGTCTAGGATTGATATATTTATATTGAAGTATTTTAATACTGCTTAGACACTAATAATAATATTAAAATATTATTTCACATGTATTAAGCATGTTTGATCATCATAAGGGAAAACTATATCCTCCTGTGTGCGTTGCATTGTGTGATAGGACTTGAGTCTTATGATGATTTCATTTTTCAAAAGTCATTTCGTTGTTTTATATAAACTTCATTAAATTATGCATTGGCAATCCAATGGAGTAAACCCGTTCCGCGTTAGCGGCGTGGTCTTGTGATTCGCCATATTGATAGTTAGTATAAGAAGATTTCTCATACCAGTCCCATGACTGACTCGATGTTTGTTTCACTTTGCAAACTCGGGTGCCCTCTCTTTACACGGGAAGCCAAGTGACAGGTTCCTAGGAAGACATTTTCTGGACTGAAGACTACTTGGAAGGAGAAAGCGAAGACTCTCTTTTATTTTTATCTTCTTCTTTTAGAGACTTTATTCTATCTTGGATTTGATGTACGTTTTGGAGTTGGAACTTATTTCATTTGATTCAGACTTTTATTTTGCTAAGTTGTATCCTGTAAACTGCGTACTCTGTGGTTCTGTTGATGTGATGTTTATTACTTATATCTGTCCGCTGCAATAATTATGTGTTATGATATTATCTGAGATCTGTTGTTGTTATAGATATGTTGTATTCCAAATGATTATCCTTACTTTCAGCCATCGGAAGTTATGGGTTATCACACCGTACTTCCAACGTAATCTTCTCCACGCTGTTCATATTAAAATCACATTTTTAATATGTTCATTTATTTAAAAATCGCCATTTTTATACTGCTACTCTCATAAAATTTATATTTCTATAACACCCTCTTCAGAATAATAATCATATTTTTATTTCAAAACAACATATATAAAAATCAAATTTTTATTATTTATATAATATAAAAATCAAATTTTTATTATTTATATAATATAAAAATCATATTTTTACATAGCTAAAAATTCTATTTTTTACTTCGCTAAAAATTCTATTTTAATCTTCACTATTAATGATAAAAATTCAATCTTTCTTCGCTTTTCATATGATAATAATTAGCTCTTTCTATATTTAAAAATAAGCTTTTTCTATATTTAAAAATAAGCTTTTACTATTCAAAAATAAAACCCTTTTTCCGACTTAAAAATATAATCTTTCCTAAGGTAAAAATCATATATTTACCACTTTTAAAATCGTATCTTTATCTAAGCGAAAATCAAATCTTAACCACTTTAAAAATCAAATCTTTTCGCTCGCTTCATATATATAAAAATCTAATTTTTATCTATTTAAAAACCAGAAAATAAATTAAATGTGAATATATATATATAACTGATTTAAAATTAATGTCTTTTAATTATATCAACCTAACTATTTAAAAAAATTCACATAGAAACATACCAGCAGACTTTGGGGTGGGAATGGCGGTGTCGACGTCAGCAGGGGCGGAGGAGCTGAAGATGCGGTGGCGGGGGCCGGAGAACAGCTGCAAGAGGCGGCGCCCATCTTAGCAGCGGCGGCGGCCTAAAATCGAATGGGTTAGGGAGTCTCGTGGGTTTGAACGCCGGATTTTAAGAGGAGAGATAAGGTTGCGATAGGGGGGTGTAGATCCGGCACGGCGGCGGCTTTATGGGGCGGCGGCGTAAGACCCAGGGGAGGGGGGCACGATGTGGAGGTGACGGGGTCTGAGAGAAAGGGGGTCGGGGTGTTTTTATTTTGAATGAGGAAATGAATAAAAAGAAAAGGGAGGGGATTAAGGAAAAGTAAGGGTTTTGTTTTATAAATTAATTTATATTCTATTTTATTCCACCAAAGGTTGACTTTTTATTCGAACACCGAATCAAACCCACCGACTGTCATCCCTGGCGTAATACCTCCATTCCGAACACAATGGGATATGTTTCTTAAGCCAGTTTGGCTGTTTCGATCAGTTTCCGCCAAAATCTAAACATAAATCTATATATTGAATTTGAACGCACATTTCAATTTACCGGGGCTACATACGGACTCTAAAAATTCTCGAAAAATATTTTCTAGCTTCGTATTGACGATACGGTCCTAACAAAACTAATTTCGTCAAATTCTGAGATCATTTGAAAAATGGCCATTTCTGGTCGATCGAAATTGACAAAAACTGTCAAAACACGTTTTCCTTCGCCACGCTCACATATTGCTTTCAAAAATTATGAATTTTGGAATCTAGCAATAACTTGACATCCCGGATCCAACAAAAGTGGTTTCGTCGAAGACAGAGGTCGTTTGCAAAATTTCCATTTTTAAGGGCTATATTTTCCATAGCGACTATTCTGAAATTTCGACTGGACATAACTTTTTATCCCCACTATGAAATTTCAATTTTTAAGATTCGTTGGAAAGATATTCTCAAATAAATTCTAATATTTTTGGTTTCGCTAAAATCCGGTTTATTTTGAATCACGTACATTCATTTGAAATTTGAAATCGAATTTTCAAACTACCGCGCCATTTTCAATTCCTTTTATAATTATAAATAAATATTTATATTCTAACGACGATTCAAATAAATATATACATTCCAATTCCATTCAAAATAAATTTCTCGTCATTATTATTTAAAATTAATCATTTTAAATATCCAAAATTCATTAAAATTGCCAAAATAAAAATTTTAAATTGGCTCAGATTTCGGGGTTATTACAATCTCCCCCACATAAAACTTTTCGTCCCCGAAAAAGGAACGAAGCTGAAAGTTGTTTTACAAATCAACTCAACTTTCATTATTTTCATTATGGCTTAAGTTTTTCAACTTTTCAATTTCAAAGAACTTTTCAAAATTTTCAAAAATTTGGCTAACACCCTAATTTTCGAAAAATTTCGCCATAACCTCCCCTGCACGGGAGCACCGGGAAAATCCCGAAATTGCCATACAGGCCTCTCCAATCCAAAAAGAAAAAGAAACAGCCAATCGGCTCATAAAATCATCCAAACCCAAAGAAATACAATAAACATGTACCTATTTGTCGGGCAAACAATTTTATTCCCCTGCTCTAGCCTCCTTGCAATGACCTGTTCAATGTATATACATGTACATGTATGCAAATTCAAACAATTTTCAATACAGTTCAATATTAGGTTCAATTTGGCCTAAATTCACCATTCTTTCACATAATGGTTTAAAGGAATAATCATACAACACAACCATCAATCAATTAGTTGATTAGATTTTCAAATTCATAACTTTGATACATAGTCCAAAAATCAGATTTTTGATGCCAAATCACAACAATAAGCCCTATCTAGTTTTGGTTCTCACACCAGTCAATTGGAAATATATAGAAATCCCATATTCGAAACTCGAACACAAACACTGATGATGATGCATCATCATCAGAATTATCCCCGGGCGACTATAGTGTGATTCTATATCTATCCAGTATATTAAAACTTCAAATACACATGGATCAGACGTATATGCAAAATCTTTATATATTGGATTGTCCAAATTCAATACAAATAAATATTCAAAACCGTTGAATAAGGTTTTAAATTTTCGAAACAAAAATTGTTTTCATTTTTATTTTCAAAAATACACTCTTCACACTCGTTCTAGGATACTACTGATCCCATCTCTAACGAGTCATTCTCATTGGATATTACTAATCCAATTTCTGATGAATCCTTTCGTTCGGTTCTAATGTGTCTTGTTCTCCGAGCTTTGTAAACCAAAGCTCTGATACCAAATATAACGACCCGAACTTCCCCGCAAAGGAAAGCACGGATTGCTTTGAGAACACGACGAATCAGAACACAAATAGAAGAACATTTCATTGCTTATTACAACAATTCCATCAGAATACAAGAATATATAGAGTACAAATAAATATTACACATTCGATAAATATCAGAGATTTAAATTACATTACTACAGCGGAAAAATAATAAAAAAGACAACTGAAAGGAATATACGGATACAGAGCTTTCCGAATATCATTCCAGATGTAAACCAGGATCCTGTGAATATAAATCTGCAAAACCAAAACTACTAGTTGCCCATTGGAAATAGGGGCACCCAGAGTTTAGGTTAAAACAATAAACTCCAAGTCAGTCATGTCACTGGTGTGAGAACTAAAACAGTTATTAATCTTTATTTTAAAGTTCGGTAAATCAAGGGACCATGCTGTATAACACGGAACGGGTTTCCTCCTAAGAATACCAGTGCATAAAACAACAGCACAATGCTAAATAAAGAACAGTGAAGCTATTATAAAACCCAGGTCCCATCACACAATGCAACGCAAGCCGGAGGGTAGGGTTTTTACCTTATAATAGCCAAGAATGCTTGGTACGTAAAAGTTCATGTTTTATTATTACTATAAGTGTGTAACAACCCGGAAAATCCGAGCCAATTTAAAATTTTTATTTTGGAAATTTTGATGAATTTTGGATATTTAAAATGAATTATTTTAAATAATAACAACGAGAAATTTATTTTGAATAGAATTAGAATGTATATAAATTACGTCGTCGTTAGAATATAAATATTTTATTTTAATTATAAAAGGGAATTGAAATGGTGCGGTAGTTCGAAAATTCGATTTCTAATTTCAATTGAATATACAGAATTCAATATAAATCGGATTTCAGCGAAACAAGAAATATTTGAATCTGTTTAACAGTATCTTTCTAACGGATGTAAGAAACTGAGATTTCACTTCAGAAGTTGAAAGATATGTCCAGTTTAAAATTCAGTGATTTCAGAAGCATTGGAATCGTGTTGAAAAGCGCTACGCACGGGAACTGACTAGAGATGTAATGGAGCAGATTTGAAATTCAGACAAATTTCAAACCAAACTGTTTAGAAAATTCAGAAATGAAGAAACCTGGTTTACAGCTGGAATGATATCCGGAAAGCTCTGTATCGTATATCTCTTCTAGTTGTGTATTGTATTATTTTCCGCTGCTATGTAATGTATTGTAATCTCTGATATTTTATAATGTATATTGTTTGTTAATACTCTGTATATTCTCGTAATCTGATGGAATGGTTGTAATATCAATGAAATATTCTTCTGTTTGCGTTCTAATTCGTCTTGTCCTTGAAGCAATCTATTCTTTCCTTACTGGGGAAGTTCGGGTCGTTTCAAAGTGTATAGTGTCAAAACAATTTCAATCATAAGTATCAATCATAGACGGCATAAATGGCCCATACCAAAATGTTGCCATATATAGGTTTACAATCAAAGCCGCAAAGTCACGTATAGGAATTTGGATTTCCATCTGTGAACCGAGGCAATGGATCGTCCTTACCGCCTCGAGACTGTCTAGCCCGAGTCTCAGGCAAGTACTCTGTCAAGCCTTAGGAGCCAATGGGCCGGTCCACCTGATGTGGACAAAAATGCCTGAACACTACGTCTCCCCGCCCTATGGGGCGTAAACTGGTCATATCCCGACCAAACCATCGGACCCGGATCGTCCGATCTAACCGAGGCGCCTCGCAATCCATCATCCACATAAGTAAAATGTTAGGCCGTGTAAAAACACTGACACCACTCCTAGATAGAAAGAGACGCGTGTCCTCCCTGGATCCTCCTCCCGTTTCTGGTTCACACCAGGGTGTAAGGCTCGTGAATTAACGCTACACAAAGCTACGCTGTATTAATGCAGTGCTTTGATCATCAACCACGAGACTCTGCTTTTCAACAGAAGCCTTGATCATTTGCATCTCAGCATGCCACACAGGCAATTCATGCCATGCGACTGATATCTATCGATATATAACATCTGAGCTCGTACGTCTCAGAGAAGGGCGTTAAGAAAGAGAATAAATTCTCTGCTGCCAAACAGATATATATATTTAATAGAAATCAATCAACACAGAATAAAATCCAATGTCAGACACACATCCATTTACAAGTCCGTTCTGGGTCAGAACGAAACCGGAGGAACCTTATTCCTCGCATGTCCATCGATCTCCAAGTACGTCTGGACGATCACCAACTGATTCCCTCCTCTTGGGTGTACCGCCCAATCAAGATCATCAGTAATTATCCAAACGATGTGAAGACCTCCAGTCTTCAACTACCGTCTTCATCGTCGACTTCTCGTCGATTCAGTTATTCAGAATGGGATAAACCCAGTCTTTCCGAACAACCCGCGTATATAATAAACAAGTGTTATAAAAAAACAACAAACGCCTTATTCCAATCCAGAATATTCCTTTATTCAAATATTCTTTTACTTTGGGAAAGGTTCCCATTAATTTAATCAAAGATAAATTCTTTAAATTTATTCTTTAATCTTCCTTTGATTATCAATTCAAAGAAAATTATGGTCTATCCAAACTAGTCGGGATTAACGAACCTTACCGAAGTAATCATTTGTTTTAATTTCCCAATCCCAACCTATTCATCCCATGAAGTAAAACTGGTAATACTTCATATCTAACACCACTGTGTTATTGGTAAATTCAATTACCATTTCATGTTCCAATCTAATTAAAGATTTAACTATCGCCTGGAGCAAAACTGGTGATACTCCATTCTCGATCATTTCAATCTTATTAAAGATTCATTAAAACTCCACTTGGTTTTAATTTCCCAAAAATCAATATTAATGATTGTTTAACTTGGAAAATCATATCCTGTCTTTAACTGGGTTAAAGAACCAATGTCATTTAAAACACGGTTCACGATAAACCCAAAATCACATTCTATTCCATCAGCCTTTTATCGTAAATTAGCAAGTGAATAATTCCCTAAGTGTTAACCCCGAAGGCCGAAACCAACATCAGATCAATACCCAAGAAACTATCCAACTTAACTAATCTCCAGTTAGTTTCTGATTTTCTTAACTCCGTTGGGTCTAATAATAGTATCATTAAAGATACCATTCACGACAACCCAAAATCACATTCCATTAACCATGGAATCTTCATGGTAGACAAATCAATATATATAATCCATATAAACTTCCATATCCAACTAACAATATAAATGGAATAACGAAAATGCCTTTTAAATTCCATATATATTAGCAGTCCTCATCCACAGAAATTCACTTCGATTATTACCAAATCGAATTTCATTCCATTCCAATTTATTTTATTTAAATTGGAAAACTTTACTTTGGAAAATCTCCTTTAAATCTTAACAAAAGATTTATAAATTCCAAATTACATTTCACTGTAAATAGGGTTAAAGAATGAATGCCGTTAAAACACAGTTCACAACAAGCCCAATTCACATTCCATAAATTATCGGGTTAAAGAACAAGTGTTATGTAAAACACCGTTCACGATAAACCCAAAAATCAATTCCAATTCAACTCCAATTAAATATCATTTAATTGGTACATTTCATTAAATCTAAATAAAAAGTTTTAATCCTTTTTCTCAACTGGGTTTAAGAACAGTGTTAATGAAGACACCATTCACGACAAACCCAAATCCTATTTGATATTAAATACAAGGCTCTGAATAGAAAATATATCGGCTTATATTCAATATCAAATTCTGCGACCAACAAAAATCGTATTAGAAATAACGATATAAATGTATCTTTCAAATTTCCATAACAATATCTGTATAATCACGAAATCCAACATCGAAATATTCCCAAGACAATTTCGATTCAAATCCATTTCCAATCTATATATTGGAAATTCTGGTTATTCTTAAAACCATTTTAAATCCAATTTATTTACTTCAAAAATAAATGGATTATAATTCTAGTTCAAAACTAGTTCATTTCGATAAAAGTCTATTTTTATCTTTTTAAATATGGAATTTTTCATCCCAATTCTTTACAAATCATTTCTTATGATTTTACACTAATTATTGATATTTTTAATAATTTTATCAAGGTCCGTACAGTCGATTTCCATAAACGACCATCGAACTGCACTTACAACGACCTTTTCCAAATTTGATTTGGACATAATTCCAAATCCAACTGTTAGATTTCAAATCTCTAATATTCGTTAGAAAGCTCTTTTCGATACGAACCCAACGGTTCTGGTTTTAGGAGAATCCGACGGTCGGATTTCCCGTAATGTCCGTTCGAAATCAATGGTTGAAATTCGCGAACTGCCGCAGCGCGACGCGTTCTATTCAGGCCATTATATATATCATATATATATATTATACATATTTAATCGATTTCCTTTTAAAACGTATTTTATAAATCGATTTAAATTCGTTTTCAAAACGATTTCAAATTCGTATTCAATTTCAAATCTAAATTGAATATTCCATATCATCGATATATATAAATGATAATATTTTCAAAACATTATATTTTGAAATCTATTCCTTTTCGATATTCATTGTATAAATGAATAAAATCGATATAAATACCGTTCACGTTAAAATGGCGTCAATCTAATCAACACGACTATATATATTTAAATATATTCGTGTCCATCCCAAATCGGACATCAAAATCACATTTTGATTCTTTTCTAAATATTGTTTGAAAATATTCGTTATTTTAAAATAATCGTTATTTTAAAATATTCATTCTTTTTGAACTGGAATCATACACAGTTAATTACCATATAATGTGATTATATGGATTTCACATAACAAATGTGTATAACAACAATGAAAACAGTAATCCATCATCCAGAGTGCATTCTACACTGCATAAGCATCAAATATAAATATTTAACGCTTATAACAGCCTGTCAATCAATCAATCGACATACAACTAATTATTGGGATTAGTATATGTCCAATTTCATCCCAACACCTGTGTGGGGTTTTCAAACAATGAACACAGATTTATTTGTGCAGTTGGACGATGTGTAAAATTTATCGTCCCAATCAATATCAGTCAAATGTGTGTATATAAACAAATCGTCCGATTTGTTTATGAATATTTATTTTATATACACGTTAAAAAATATATTTTTAACTATAAAATATTTTACTCCGTTCTACATCACACAATCAACTTTCACAACACATCAATCAAACAAACAAGTCATCCATGGTCTGTGGACGACGGGTGTCGGGTGCTACTAAGCACCGTCTGCATCCCAGTATATATTTCAACTAGAAAATAAATTAAAAGTGAGAAGTTCTCACAGAGGGTTCCACTCTTCCATTTTATCTCTGTAATTCAGAACAGTCTGGATTTCCCCGTACTTCCAATGTAGTCTTCTCCACGATGTTCATATTAAAATCACATTTTTAATATGTTGTTCATATATTTAAAAATCGCTATTTTTATACTGCTACTCACATTAAATTTATATTTCTATAACGCCCTCTTCAGAATAAAAATCATATTTTTATTTCAAAACAACATATATAAAAATCATATTTTTATTATCTATATAATATAAAAATCATATTTTTACATAGCTAAAAATTCTATTTTTACTTCACTAAAAATTCTATTTTTATCTTCGCTATTAATGATAAAAATTCAATCTTTCTTCGCTTTTCATATGATAAAAATTATCTCTTTCTATATTTAAAAATAAGCTTTTTCTGTATTTAAAAATAAGCCTTTTGTAACAACCCGAATTTTTATAACATGTTAAAACAAGAAATCTAGGCAGAATTAAATTTTAAATTAAGAACCAAGGGAAACGAGTTGTGCCATTGCGTTCGTCTCGGAATTCTACAAAAAATAGAGTCTGAGTTTTCGAAAATCGGAGTCCGTATGACCAAGTTATGGCTCCCTAAATTTTCAGAAATATTCAGAGTTCAAAACAGCTCGAATTCGAATTCAAAATTCGAATTTCAAACGCAGAGCAGACTGGGCGGGAAATTTCCCGCCCAGACCCAGGTCGACTGGGGAGTCGACTGGACAGTCGACACCCCCAGGACCAGGTCGACTGTGCAGTCGACTTGGGTGTCGACCTGGTCCCCGAGCCCATTTTTGGGCCAGTGTTCGTTCTAATGTATCTAGTCCGATTTCTGTCCAGATTCATCTGCCTAAACCTATTTAAACAGCCACAAACCTAGCCTTCTCTACACACAATTCTATTCTGCTTCTACTCTGCCTCTGTTCTAAATAAAAATAAAAATGGCTTCGCTACTCTACTGGAATCAAAACTAGAAGCTAATCAACATCAACCTAAGAAACTCAATTCAAACTAGAGATTGAAGCTTCTGCAACGACGCCTAGACCATATTGAATCAAATCAGAAGATTAATCAAGTTAGACGTTTCAATGCGACAACGAATCGATTTGTCCTCTCTTAGCCAATCAATGTAAGTTCAAGTTACTTTTAGATAAAAGTTGTAAACTTAATATCCATGTTGTAAATTGGAATTGGATCTATGTATGGTGATTGATTCTTATCTATTTTTGTTCGTCTTGGATCTTGACTTTCGGACCTATTCATGTTGTAAATCAAATTCTTTCGTGTCTATAACCTTAACATGCCTATGACGTTGAATGTATTGTTAATGGACAAGGACTATGACTGAGAACATAAGACTGCCTATGACTAATATGACTATGCCTGTGACTATGACGGTGAACATAAGACCGCCTATGACTAATAAGACTATGCCTATGCCTATGACGGTGAACGTAAGACAGTTGCCTATGACTATGACAAGGACAATTGTGGTTAATCACCTATGACTCTTGACTATGACGATTATTATCTATGATTATGAACATAAGACAATTATCTATGGGACTTTGAAACTATTACTGTTAATTGTCCATGACTATTTGACTAGAACTATTTTTGATAATTATCCATGATCATGTGATGAGTCGCTTATGATTCATAGCTATGAGATTTGTACCTATGACTGTTGGGGTTAATTGCCTAAGACTATTATAGTTGATTGTTCATGCCCATGACACCGTAGTTGAAAACCATGTTGTGCACCGAATTGACATTTTGTTGAATCATATACCTAGGGTGTGACTTGCTTAGTTTATTCGCAATTATGTACACCAAAACCACTGGATCCATTATTCTTGTATTTGGCTTGCTTTTGCACGCCTATTCTTTTATGTCGGTGTTTATCATGAACATCGCCTTATCTTGCTAGATTTGGAATCCTATATGCCAGTGATGTGGTAACCAATTATCTCAAGTTATGTCATGCTAGTCTTGTAACCCCCTTTTTATCGCTTTATGCTCGTCTCTTTTGCCTATCATAGTTTTGATGCTATTCCCTCTATTTCGAGATTTGGATTTGTTTGTAGTATAGAACGGTTCGCGTTCACGTGCGATGGGAATACGATTTGGGTAGAATAGGAAAAAACATGAGTTGGTTATGAACATGAATTATTAACTCGATAATAGGCAAAACTTGAAACATGAACGTTGTTATAACTTGAACCTGGATATGGACACGAACCTGACATCGACTTGATATGAAACTTGCCTTGAAAACTCGACATGAATTTTTGACATGAAAACTCGAATGTGGGCATGACAATTAGAAAAACATAAAAATGGCCAACTTGAGGTTGGGTTGAGTTTGCAGTGTAAATCTACCCGGAACCGCCCGGCAAATCCAGTGGCTGCAAACAATAGGATCCAATGTGGGTAGTTGGTCATATCTCACGTAAGACCCGAGGTTAGACTATGTTGTGGTGTAAATCTGCCCGGAACCGCCCGGCAAATCCAGTGACCACAACAGTTAGTCTAATGTGAGAGGTTGAAGTGCATTAATGAATTAATGCCACGTGATAGGGTTAAGTCATGAACCGCTTAAATATACTTAACCAATTTAACACGATGACTTGATAGGGTTAAGTCATGAACCGCTTGAATATACTTAACCAATTTGACACGATGACTTGATAGGGTTAAGTCACGAACCGCTTGAATATACTTAACCAATTTGACACGATGGTTTGATAGGGTTAAGTCACGAACCGCTTGAATATACTTAACCAATTTGACACGATGGTTTGGTAGGGTTAAGTCATGAACCGCTTGAACATACTTAACCAACTTGACACATGATTCGTAGGGCTAAGTCATGAACTTGAACGACAACACTTAGCCAATTTGACATGACACGTAGACGGGTTAAGTCACGAACTTGAATGACCACACTTAACCAACTTGACATGCTAGACTGATGGGGTTAAGTCTCAAATTTAAATGACAACACTTAACCTGCTGGACGGAAACCCTAGTTACGCGGTCCTTTTCAGCAGTAACCCACTAGATGTATCATGGTACCCTGGAACTAGGCAGGGTGGGGCACGATTACTTGGCTGATTGTAAGCGACCAGAACGACGGCTGAGTTGGTGCGCCATTGTAGGTTCAGGCGGACTACGGTCGTGCACGTAGTCCGGAGTTGAAAAAACAGGCATTGGGCACTAGTAGGTTTACATTGTGCGTTCTTGATTCATGTCGTTGGTTGGCACCCTAGGGCTTGATACACCCTATGTTGGACCTAGCACAGGTGACTACATTCGTGATAGGGCCGTATGACACAGACACATGAACGAGATAGGACTTGTAGGGAGCTGATCAATTAATAGATCGTTTCGTGAGACCAAGTAATGGATCATTTCATGACATTGGGCAAGGGATCATTTTATAGTCAACACATGACACGGGTTTGGATACTAGTACAGTTGGTGAAGAGCAAATAGATATCATAGAAATATTTTAATGGTAAAGCAGAGAAATCTTGTGATGCTTGATAGAAATCTTGCGAAATTATACTTAGTTTATCTTGAATGGAAACCTGGAGATGTTATACTTGACAAAAACCATATGAGGTTATTCTTAGTTATCTTTCCTGTAGCTTATCTTGTCATCATGCTTATGTTTACTTTCAGTTTATTCATGCCATGTTATCTTTACCTATTTTTATGCTGAAAGTCACTAGGACTTACTCAGTCTTTATGACTGACCCGTTTTGTTTCGCCTCTTTTTCTTCCGTTTCCCCCCCAGGTTCGCAGGGTAGGAATACAACTTAGTTCGGATCTTACCAAGCTCCAAAGCTCTTTCATGTACGGCTTGGAATTCTCTTGGATATGGCTTGCTTTGCTTTATTGGGGAATGATTTATAACTATGGTTTTATGCTTCTTTACTATTGCAAGACAGATTTCGATGTAATTGACTTAATAACATTTTGATGTAAAAGGCTTTAGACCTTACTAGATTTTAAAGAAATGAAATTTGGGTTTTCCTTCCGCTGTTTTATTTATGTTCTGTCTTGTAATATTTCTGTGTATGTTTACCTAGATAATACTCCACCAAAGCTAGTGCATTCCCTTTGTGAGTGACCCTAGCGGAGGTGGGGTGTTACATTTGGTATCAGAGCAGAAGGTTACTAGACTGGGCAAAAGCTTATAAAAAAAACCTTCTGAAACTATTTTCAAAACGTTTACAAAGAAGCATTTTTCTAAAGAAAAGTTTTGTTTTATGAAAGGCATGTTCCCCAAAGCCATATGCACTATCTTTTGATTCTCTCCTTGAGTCTCTTCTCTCTTTCTTTTTCTCCATAGTTTGTAGGCATACAACACATGTCGGAGGGCAAAGTAGTGCCTAACCTCCATCTGTAGCCGCAGTAGTTCCATCTACGACTAATCTTATTTCAAGCTTTGTAGGGTTGCCGTGCGATGGAGGTAGCTTTCGAGAAACTTGTCAACAAGCTATACGAGGATAGTAAGAACAAGGATAAAGAACACAAGCCTAAGGAGGAGAAACTTGTTGATAAGGCGTAATCCACGAAGGAGGAAAAGGTGAAAGGGAAGAGGTCAAAGTAAAAGAATAATAAAACCCATGACAAGAAAGAATATCGTTGGTATGGTAAAAAGGGACATGTAGTTAAGTATCATAGGACAAGGACAAGGGCAAAGAACAAGATCGTCGAGAGGGCAATTGTATGCTCTCACTACTAGCATACCTAAGAGAGGTGGTAACGTTTCTGTTAAAAGTTTAACTTCTCTTTTCTATCATACCATGGGAACTTTGTTTTTATACATCGCATCCTTTTAATTCTGCCTCGATAGTTGAGTCTCTGCACCTTAGTACTAGCGTAGTAGAGGATCCCATTTTTTTGTCTCAAATCCTGTTGGGGAATCGGCTCATGTATTCATGCTTTGTTTGGATTTGAGAATGTCTATGCTAAGTGTTGAGTTTAGAAGTAATGCTTATGTTTATGTTTTGGGCTATGGGTTGATTCTAGCGATGGAGTAGTTATCCAGTAAAGGTGACATTCTCGGTTTTGAAAAGAGGGTAGTTAGACTCTTGACTTGCCTCGGTAATACCCTCGAAGTCGCGTGTAACCTTTAGGGTTCTCTCATGATTAGTTACCTAGAATATCTTGATACATTTATTGATCCTCTCGATTAGTGTTCACCACTAAGGCGGATGGTTCATTTCACTTATGCATGAGTTGTAGAAAGTCACCTTAGTAAGTACATTTGGCAACATGGTTGATATTTGTTATTTTCAAGAGATAGTTCTTCTGCGTGGAATACCTCCTAGTAAGTGAACGAGATCTAAGATTCACTAGTGAATTTTGGAGAGCTTGCATGAAACCATGAGTACGTAGTTAAGTTTGAACCGAGTATACTAGAAGGAGGATAAGTGCAAGTGGAACGAGAGGCAACAGTGAAATGAGTTCCAACTCATATTTTGGAAACAAGAATTAAGAATCTGTGAAGTTAAAGACGGTCAAAGCACAATGGAGTTAAGCTCAAGGAAACGCGACTTAGAAGATTGAAGGCTAGATACGTGCATCATATCTCTTTTAAGAGTATATCCTTGGTCCCTCTTTTCCTGTAGAGCTTACTTGCATGTTATCTTTTTCCTCTCGGTCCTATTCTCAATCAAATTTCTGTTGCAAACCCCATAGGGAGTATGACTCATCTGTTAGTAATACATTTTGGGGCTTGAGGGTGTCCATTGGGTTGACTAAACTCTTTGGGTTTTATAGGATACGGGTTGGTTTTAGGAAGGGATTCCCTTGTTACCTAAAAGGAGTCCATCATGCTTAGTTTCCTAGAAACGTATATTGGTTTGATTGAGTAATTCTTTGGGTGTCAGCCTGATGTTGATTTCGGTCTCCGGGGCTGGTGCTTAGGGAGTTCTTCTCCTGATCAGTATATATGTGACATATATTTCCATTTTTGACATGGCCTAATGGGCACAAGGTTTTTACTTGCTTCTATCATTCGGCTATACCTTTAGGTAGGAACAATTGGGTGTAAACATGTGTTTGAGACATGTTATGATTGATGGTTGCAAGTGGCTGCAAGTGATTGCTAGTGGTTGCTCGTGGATGCATTTACACATTAGGCACTAGATCGGCTCAGTCACCTTTCATATTGCATATGCATGAGTGTTTATACTTGTTTATGGATGAATTTGAATGTGTTATCATGTGGATGTTGCATATGGATAGATGTTTGTGCACACATGTAGTGTTATTGTGACTAGGACTATTTTCATACATGTGGATTCATGGCACTAAACATAAGATCAATCAGGCCTGATCATTTGCATTAGACAAGGAACATATACACACACTTTCTTCATATGTTCATACAGCATTAGAAATCTCTTAAAGACAATGTTTGCTAGTGGATGATGTTTTGAGTAGATGGATGATGGATGGTAGGATACGTTCTTCCTAACTTGAAGATTTCGGGGACGAAATCCTTTAAGGAGGGGAGAATGTAACAACCCGAATTTTTATAACAAGTTAAAACAAGAAATCTAGGCAGAATTAAATTTTAAAATAAGAACCAAGGAAAACGGGTTACGCCATTGCGTTCGTCTCGGAATTCTACATAAAATAGAGTCTGAGTTTTCGAAAATCGGAGTCCGTATGACCAAGTTATGGCTCCCCAAAGTTTCAGAAATATTCAGAGTTCAAAACATCTCGAATTCGAATTCAAAATTCGAATTTCTAACGCAGAGCAGACTGGGCGGGAAATTTCCCGCCCGGACCCAGGTCGACTGGGGAGTCGACTGGGCAGTCAACACCCACAGGACCAGGTCGACTGCGCAGTCGACTTGGGTGTCGACCTGGTCCCCGAGCCCATTTTTGGGCCAGTGTTCGTTCTGATGTATCCAGTCCGATTTCTGTCCAGATTCATCTGCCTAAACCTATTTAAACAGCCCCAAACCTAGCCTTCTCTACACACAATTCTATTCTTCTTCTACTCTGCCTCTGTTCTAAATAAAAATAAAAATGGCGTCGCTACTCTGCTGGAATCAAAACTAGAAGCTAATCAACATCAACCTAAGCAACTCAATTCAAACTAGAGATTGAAGCTTCTGCAACGACGCCTAGACCATATTGAATCAAATCAGAAGATTAATCAAGTTAGACGTTTCAACGCGACAACGAATCGATTTGTCCTCTCTTAGCCAATCAATGTAAGTTCAAGTTACTTTTAGATAAAAGCTGTAAACTTAATATCCATGTTGTAAATTGGAATTGGATCTATGTATGGTGATTGATTCTTATCTATTTTTGTTCATCTTGGATCTTTACTTTCGGACCTATTCATGTTGTAAATCAAATTCTTTCGTGTCTATAACCTTAACATGCCTATGACGTTGAATGTATTGTTAATAGACAAGGACTATGATTGAGAACATAAGACTGCCTATGACTAATATGACTATGTCTGTGACTATGACGGTAAACATAAGACCGCCTATGACTAATAAGACTATGCCTATGCCTATGACGGTGAACGTAAGACTGTTGCCTATGACTATGACAAGGACAATTGTGGTTAATCACCTATGACTCTTGACAATGAGGATTATTATCTATGATTATGAACATAAGACCATTATCTATGGGAATTTGAAACTATTACTGTTAATTGTCCATGACTATTTGCCTAGAACTATTTTTGATAATTATCCATGATCATGTGATGAGCCGCTTATGATTCATAGCTATAAGATTTGTACCTATGACTATTGGGGTTAATTGCCTAAGACTATTATAGTTGATTGTTCATGCCCATGACACCGTAGTTGAAAACCATGTTGTGCACCGAATTGACATTTTGTTGAATCATATACCTAGGGTGTGACTTGCTTAGTTTATTCGCAATTATGTACACCAAAACCACTGGATCCATTATTCTTGTATTTGGCTTGCTTTTGCACGCCTATTCTTTTATGTCGGTGTTTATCATGAACATCGCCTTATCTTGCTAGATTTGGAATCCTATATGCCAGTGATGTGGTAACCAATTATCTCAAGTTATGTCATGCTAGTCTTGTAACCCCCTTTTTATCGCTTTATGCTCGTCTCTTTTTCCTATCATAGTTTTGTTGCTATTCCCTCTATTTCGAGATTTGGATTTGTTTGTAGTATAGAACGGTTCGCGTTCACGTGCGATGGGAATACGATTTGGGTAGAATAGGCAAAAACATGAGTTGGTTATGAACATGAATTATGAACTCGATAATAGGCAAAACTTGAAACATGAACGCTGTTATAACTTGAACCTGGATATGGACACGAACCTGACATCGACTTGATATGAAACTTGCCTTGAAAACTCGACATGAATTTTTGACATGAAAACACGAATGTGGGCATGACAATTAGAAAAACTTGAAAATGGCCAACTCGAGGTTGGGTTGAGTTTGCAGTGTAAATCTGCCCGGAACCGCCCGGCAAATCCAGTGGCTGCAAACAATAGGATCCAATGTGGGTAGTTGGTCATATCGCACATAAGACCCGAGGTTAGACTATGTTGTGGTGTAAATCTGCCCAGAACCGCCCGGCAAATCCAGTGACCACAACAGTTAGTCTAATGTGAGAGGTTGAAGTGCATTAATGAATTAATGCCACGTGATAGGGTTAAGTCATGAACTGCTTGAATGTACTTAACCAATTTAACACGATGACTTGATAGGGTTAAGTCATGAACCAATTGAATATACTTAACCAATTTGACACAATGACTTGATAGGGTTAAGTCACGAACCACTTGAATATACTTAACAAATTTGACACGATGGTTTGATAGGGTTAAGTCACGAACCGCTTGAATATACTTAACCAATTTGACACGATGGTTTGGTAGGGTTAAGTCACGAACCGCTTGAACATACTTAACCAACTTGACACATGATTCGTAGGGCTAAGTCATGAACTTGAACGACAACACTTAGCCAATTTGACATGACACGTAGACGGGTTAAGTCACGAACTTGAATGACCACACTTAACCAACTTGACATGCTAGACTGATGGGATTAAGTCTCGAATTTAAATGACAACACTTAACCTGCTGGACGGAAACCCTAGTTACACGGTCCTTTTCAGCAGTAACCCACTAGATGTATCATGGTACCCTGGAACTAGGCAGGGTGGGGCACGATTATTGGGCTGATTGTAAGCGACCAGAACGACGGCTGAGTTGGTGCGCCATTGTAGGTTCAGGCGGACTATGGTCGTGCACGTAGTCCGGAGTTGAAAAATCAGGCATTGGGCACCAGTAGGTTTACACTGTGTGTGCTTGATTCGTGTCGGTGGTTGGCACCCTAGGGCTTGATACACCCTATGGTGGACCTAGCATAGGTGACTACATTCGTGATAGGGCCGTATGACACAGACACATGAACGAGATAGGACTTGTAGGGAGCCGATCGATTAATAGATCGTTTCGTGAGACCAAGTAATGGATCATTTCATGACATTGGGCAAGGGATCATTTTATAGTCAACACATGACACGGGTTTGGATACTAGTACGGTTGGTGCAGAGCAGATAGATATCATAGAATTATTTTAATGGTAAAGCAGAGAAATCTTGCGATGCTTGATAGAAATCTTGCGAAATTATACTTAGTTTATCTTGAATGGAAACCTGGCGATGTTATACTTGACAAAAACCATATGAGGTTATTCTTAGTTATCTTTCCTGTAGCTCATCTTGTCATCATACTTATGTTTACTTTCAGTTTATTCATGCCATGTTATCTTTACCTGTTTTTATGCTGAAAGTCACTAGGACTTACTCAGTCTTTATGGCTGACCCGTTTTGTTTCGCCTCTTTTTCTTCTGTTCCCCCCCAGGTTCGCAGGGTGGGAATACAGCTTAGTTCGGATCTTACCAAGCTCCAAAGCTCTTTCATGTACGGCTTGGAATTCTCTGGGCTATGGCTTGCTTTGCTTTATTGGGGAACGATTTATAACTATGGTTTTATGCTTCTTTACTATTGCAAGACAGATTTCGTTGTAATTGACTTAATATCATTTTGATGTAAAAGGCTTTAGACCTTACTAGATTTTAAAGCAATGAAATTTGGGTTTTCCTTCCGCTGTTTTATTTATGTTCTGTCTTGTAATATTTCTGTGTATGTTTACCTAGATAATACTCCACCAAAGCTAGTGCATTCCCTTTGTGAGTGACTCTAGCGGAGGTGGGGTGTTACACCTTTTCAATTCAAAAATCAAACCCTTTTTCTGACTTAAAAATATAATCTTTCGTAAAGTAAAAATCATATCTTTACCACTTTAAAAACCGTATCTTTATCTAAGCGAAAATCAAATCTTTACCACTTTAAAAATCAAATCTTTTCGCTCGCTTCATATATATAAGAATCTAATTTTTATCTGTTTAAAAATCGGAAAATAAATTCAATGTGAATTTATATATATATATATAACTGATTTAAAATTAATGTCTTTTAATTATATCAACCTAATTATTTAAAATAAATTCACATAGAAACATACCAGCGGACTTTGGGGTGGGAATGGCGGTGTCGGCGTCAGTAGGGGGCGGAGGAGCTGAAGACGCGGTGGCGGGGGCCGGAGAATAGCTGCAAGTGGCGGCGCCTATCCTAGCAGCGGCGGCGGCCAAAAATCGAATGGTTTTGGGGGTCTCGTGGGTTTGAACGCCGGATTTTAAGAGGAAAGTGAAGGTGGCGATAGGGGGTGCATATCCGGCACGGCGGCGGCTTTATGGGGCGGCGGCGGAAGCCTAGGGGAGGGGGCGCGATGTGGAGGCGACGGGGTCTGAGAGAAAGGGGATCGGTGTGTTTTTATTTTGAACGAGGAAATGAATAAGAAGAAAAGGGAGGGGGTTAAGGAAAAGTAAGGTTTTTTTTTATAAATTAATTTATATTTTATTTTATTCCACCAACGGTTGACTTTTTATTCGAACACCGAATGGAACCCACCTACTGTCGTCCCTAGCATAATACCCCCATTCCGAACACAATGGGATATGTTTCGTAAGCTAGTTTGGCTGTTTCGATCAGTTTCCGTTAAAATCAAAACATAAATCTATATATTGAATTTAAACGCACATTTCAATTTACCAGGGCCACGTACAGACTCTAAAAATTCTCGAAAAATATTTTCTAGTTTTGTATTGACGATACGGTCCTAACAAAACTAATTTTGTCAAATTCTGAGATTGTCTGAAAAATGGCCATTTTCTGGTCGATCGAAATTGACAGAAACTGTCAAAACACATTTTCCTTCGCACGCTCACATATTGCTTTCGAAAATTACGAATTTTGGAATCTAGCAATAACTTGACATCCCGGATCCAACAAAAGTGGTTTCGTCGAAAACAGAGGTCGTTTGCAAAATTTCCATTTTTAAGGGCTATATTTTCCATAGCGACTATTCTGAAATTTCAACTGGACATAACTTTTTATCCTCGCTATGAAATTTCAATTTTTCAGATTCTTGGAAAGATATTCTCAAATAGATTCTAATATTTTTGGTTTCGCTAAAACCCAGTTTATTTTGAATCTCGTACATTCATTTTAAATTTGAAATCGAATTTTCGAACTACCGCGCCATTTTCATTTCCTTTTATAATTATAAATAAATATTTATATTTTAACGACGATTCAAATAAATATATACATTCCAATTCCATTCAAAATAAATTTATCGTCGTTATTATTTAAAATAAATCATTTTAAATATCCAAAATTCATTAAAATTGCCAAAATAAAATTTTTAAATTGGTTCAGATTTCCCTGTTATTACAGCTTCCATTTTCTTTCAACAGTAAAAACCATGGTTTCGAAAAATCAACAACAATCCAAAGTAAAATCCTAAATCCCTAAAATCAAGTTGCTTGAGTAGCTTATGAAAAGAGCTTTCCTCCTATACCGTTTTTATTGGGTGCGCACTTGGAGTTGTTCGTTGGAAATACCCTGGCGTGCTCTAGGGTTTGTCGATTTGTGGATTTGGAGCATCAACGTATTGTTTTGAGATTGGTTTTGGGTTTATTATAGGATTTGGGGTTGGAGTGGAAATTTCCGAGTGTTTCCCTGACGAATAAAGTCGCAGCCTCTATAGTAGCTTGGGAAGGACGCAACGGGCCAAAGGGCGACGAGCTGTACAATAATGGTGTGAGGTTGTAGAGGGGTTTGAGTGTTGAATTTTGGATATTTTTGTGGGAATTTAAGTGGAAAGGTTAAGGAGAAATGTCGATGGAAAGAGGGCGAAATGGTGGAGTCGGCATTTACTGGAGCTCGGCCATTTTGTGGAGAAGAAGGGATGCGCTGGGAATGGGTAATGGGCTTAAGTATAAGGTGTTGGGCCGAGTATTAAGTGTAAGGCCCAAATTTAAACATTTATTAAGTTTAATTTGAATTCAAATAGTGTACCAAATTGTAAATGACATAACTTCGTCATACATTATCGAAATTCAGCGAAACAGGATCCGTTGGGATCGTAGGGACGGCGCCTACACAATGGAACTGACTAGGAGTCAATTGGAGCTCGTTACAATTTATAGCGAAATAAATTGTCCGTCTGAATCAAGCGATGGTTATCGTTATTGACGATGATCGTCCAATGTGAGTAAAACTCACCAACTCTGAATAGTTATATTTTTATAACATATTCTTAGAACTGGTAATTATCTGTTGATTGTTGTGTGTTAACTGTTTGGTTGAATTGCTTATGTATTGGTTAAAATTATAGATAACGACATATATTGTAAATCGTTAATCAAATATTGATTCAGTTTAGCAGAATATTTCATATTGGAATGAAATCGATGTTAATTATATTGTTTAACATCTGTGATGCAGGGAAACAGGTTGGAGGGATCCAACTGGATTCCTCAATATTTATAATATTATTCTGTTCATATATTGTAATATTTGATGTGATATATAATCTGCGTTGATTATGTGTGTTTGAATGATATCGATCATTGTTATTTGGTATTTTTAAATATCGTGAGAAATACTGGGATGTAGAAAAGGGGATTTTCAAAGTGTATTTTGAAAATAAACTTATTTATATAAAATCAATGGATTTTATAATAGAAAGATAAATATTTGTAAAACAAATAGAAAGAGAAATATTTGTAAAACATTTACAAATAAAGTAGAAAGGGAGATATTTGTAAAAACATTTACAAATAAAATTGAAAAAGTAATATTTATTTAGAAAATAAATTAAGTTATAAATAGAAATATTTATTTAGAAAATAAATAGAATTATAAAGGAAATATTTATTTCGAAAATAAATAGATTATAAAAGGAAACACTTGAAAAATGAATAGAATTGTATAAAAAGAGAATTTTACACTAGGAAGGTTTAGACCCGTGCTTCGCACACGGGTATAACAGAATATGAATTCAAAGTGAAGATTTAAGAGAAATCCTTTTTAATAGATAAAGTAAGAAGACTAATTTATAAATAAGGTTTTATAAATTAAATAAAATATTTATCATTGGATAAATAGAATATATAAGTTAGGATTTTATAGAGAAGTAAGAATCGATTTCAACATCAATATTTGAACTAAATATGGACGAAGAGTAAATTGGATAGAGTTAATCAGTTAGAGTTAACCAGTTAGAGTTAATCAATTAGAGTTAACCAGTTAGAGTTAATCAATTAGAGTTAACCAGTTAGAGTTAACCAGTTAGAGTTAACCAGTTAGAGTTAACCAGTTAGAGTTAACCAGTTAGAGTTAATCAGTTAGAGTTAATCAGTTAGAGTTAACTAGTTAGAGTTAATCAATTAGCGTTAACCAATTAGAGTTAAATCGAATTAGTGTTATTCGAAAAGAGTTACCGAATATTAGTTATTCGAAGAGAGACTATCGAATATTAGTTATTCGAATAGAGTTAATTGAATTAGAGTTAGTCGGATTAAAGTTATTCGAATATAGTTTATTCGAAGAAAGAGTAATCGAATAAGGTTATTCGAAGAAGAGAATTAATCGAATATAGTGTATTCGAAAAGAGGTTATCGAATACTAGTTATTCTAAGAGAGATTACTCGAATATAGTTTATTCGAAAAGAGGTTATCGAATATTAGTTATTCGAAAAGGAGTATCGAATATTAGTTATTCGAAATGAGTTATTGAATTTAGTTATTCGAAATGAGTTATCGAATTTAGTTATTCGAAATGAGTTATCGAATTTAGTTTTTCAAAATGAGTTATCGAATTTAGTTATTCGAAAGGATTTAATCGAATATTAGTTATTCGAAATGAGTTATCAAATTTAGTTATTCAATAGGAGTTAATCAAATATTAATTGTTCGAAGTGTGTTAATCGAATATTAGTTATTCGAAAGGAGTTAATCATTGAGTTCGATTATATTGAATTTGGGAAAGTACTTATACTTTCCGGTTTTTAAATCAAGATTTATTTATTTATAAATTAGGTGTTTATTTATTTATTCAAATTAAAGAATAAAAGTTATATTTGAAGTTAGATATTTCGAAAGTAGGGTTTATAACGTTAGCGTTATAATAAATGTTTTTATAAAAGAAGTGGATTCATAATCCGAATCCGAGAATTTACGTAAGCAAATGATTGTAGAAATTGGAGCGGTGAGCTTTGTCTATTGCAAGGTTAAGAACATCGTTCAGTTAAGTTCTGAGAGGTAATTATACCCTAATTTGATTGACTTCCTTACTTAACTTAGAAATAGTTGAGGTTCGATGGCGAGAGTTAGTTAGAAATACAGTTAAGTAATAAGCGATTTATGGATTGAGCGGTCATAACGATGTTTTATACAACGATAGTTTGAAATCCATATAAATGAGTTTTGGAAACATTTTCCAAATATAGAATCAGAGATATTTTCTAAACATAGAAAATGGAATGTTTTATTTATAAGGAGTTAAGAAATGGAGTTAAGCTAAATTAGAAACTGACTGGAGATTAGTTAAGTTAAATGGTTTTCTAAGTGTCTATCAAATGTTGGTTTCGACCTTCGGGATTGATACTTAGGGAATTGTTCTCTTACTAGTTTACAGTCAGAGCTTGATAGATGTGGAAGAATAGTGATAAGTAAATAAGCAATGGGAATGTTTTCCAATGTTCATAACATATATTTTATGAATATAGATAATAAGGAAATATGAATATATATATGATGACGATGATTGATCAATAGAAATTCCAATTGGAAATAAGATTGTTGTTTGCACACGTGTTCATTTGATAGTTAAATCACTGACTATCAAAGTTTCTGACCATTTTTACATTGTTAATATGAAGAGACCGGTTGGAATATTGTCCGAAGAACCACTCCGTATTGGCATAAGCGATGCAAACCATGTATGCTGAATATATTGAAGACGGAGTAAAGTGCAAGGTCTATTGTATAAATCTTAGGTAGAAATTGCCTAAGATGGATGTATGGAATAGTGCCATCGGTTTGTCCAGTCCCAGGACAACTTGAATGGACGAATGTCTAACAGAGTTTATTTGGTAGATCGCGCAAGTTGATCGTTTCAAACGTATTTACGTTGGTGGCGGAGGAATTCGCCTGTCTTAGCTTATACCCGTGGTATTTTTAGGGAAATCAATTTGCGATTTGACGGGTATGATGATGTGGCATTCAAAGTAAATGAAAACGTGATCTGTAACACCCCGTATTTTCTGAGAATATTAAAATAACAAATTAAATAATAATTAGTTTGAAAAATAAGAATTAGGTGAAACGGGTTGCACCATTGCGTTTGTCTCATAATTCTGCTTGAGATAGAGTCCGAGTTTGTGTAAATCGGACTCCGTGTGAAGAAGCTATCTTTAAATTAAGTATTGCAGCAAAACTTGAAAAAGAGGAATGAGAAAAGAATAATGTTTAGCATTGTTCTAAGGTTTGTAAGCAAAAGACTTAGTAGCTCATTTGGTAAGAACATGTGACTTTCATACAAGAGGTACAAAGTTCGATCCCCGCCAGCGCCATATTTTTGTTTCAGGGGAATGGCTAAAAAGTGGCTTAGTGTGAACGCAGTTCAAAAAGTGGTTTAGTGTGAAAATGGTTAATTAGGAAGATAGATAAAGAATTAATAAATAAATATATATATATATAGAGAGAGAGAGAGAATATATATATATATATATGACATGTACGCATCATGTGGCGCACGTGGCGCATTTTTTGTTGGTCAAGGAATGTTTTTTTATGTGGCCTTCTCTGATCGGCTTTGTGACAAATTCTAAGGTGCTAGGGCTTAGGTGGCTATCTGAATGGTTCTGGCCATTCCAAGTTTAATCCGACGGGTCTTATTAAATTTAACTTCTATAATAACACTCCTTAATCCCTAACCCTAATCACATTAATTCATAATAAAAGCCGCCATGCCGTCAATGGAGAACCTAGAGTAGCTGCCATACACTTTCAACCTTAAAGCAAGATAGAAGCTTGAATCAAAATCAAATCTAAATAACGATTAGTCTACATCAAAGGCGAGCAATTCAGTTTCAGAATACAGATCCCAAAAAGACAAGACTATTCTTTTTAATAGTGAGTATGATAGCTTTCACAAATTAATTAATTAATTTAATTATGATAAGGTATTATTGGGATTATGAGAATATGATTTTGAATCATGTGATGTAAATTATATGTATGTTTGTGGTGTTGAATCATATGTTATTCTTATGCAAGTTGGATCATATGTTAGTTCTTATGTGAATCTTATGCAAGTTGAATCATTTATCTTATGCAAGTTTGTGATGATTGGATCATATATTCATGTATAAATCTTATGCAAGTTTGGGTTGTTAAAATATATGTGAGACATGTATATGCATATGCTAGTTTATGTGACATTAACCTTTATGTCTAGATCCATATGCAAGTTTACATCTTTATGTTTAGACCCATATGCAAGTTTACACCTTTATTTTTGGATCTATAGCAACACATAAGTTATGCAAGTTTATGCCCATTACCTATGCTAGTTTTGTATCATATGCTAGTTTGAATGTAATTTCATATGCAAATTTTATGTGAATCATATGCAAATTATGACATTAGTTTATATACAAGTTGAATGTAATTTCATATGCAAGTTTTTATGTGAATCATATGCAAATTATGACATTAGTTTATATGCAAGTTGAATGTAATTTCGTATGCAAGTTTTATGTGAATCATATGCAAATTATGACATTAGTTTATATGCAAGTTGAATGTAATTTCATATGCAAGTTTTTATGTGAATCATATGCAAATTATGACATTAGTTTATATGCAAGTTGAATGTAACTTCAGATGCAAGTTTTATGTGAATCATATGCAAATTATGACATTAGTTTATATGCAAGTTGAATGTAATTTCATATGAAAGTTTTTATATGAATCATATGCAAATTATGACATTAGTTTATATGCAAGTTGAATGTAATTTCATATGCAAGTTTTATGTGAATCATATGCAAATTATGACATTAGTTTATATGCAAGTTGAATGTAATTTCATACGCAAGTTTTTATGTGAATCATATGCAAATTATGACATTAGTTTATATGCAAGTTGAATGTAATTTCATATGCAAGTTTTTATATGAATCATATGCAAATTATGACATTAGTTTATATGCAAGTTGAATGTAATTTCATACACATGTTTATATGTGAATCTATGCAGTCTATATGTAAAACATGTGATGTTAGTTGATTAAATTTATATGCAAGTTAATTTGAAACTTATATGCAAGATTAGATGAAAAATATATCTATATATGAAAGTTCACAATTTCATGTTTAGATCTACATTTAGATCCATGGCAGTACATAGATTATGTAAATTTATGTTTTATGTTTCTATTGCCGATGCAAGTTAGTAACTATGCAAATCTATGTCAATATAAATTATAATCATGCAAGTTTATGTGCTAGCCTATTCTTATTTTTGTAAGATAGATCTACTTTTATGTACTGTTCATATTGTGAAGTTTTTATGTGTTAGGCTATGTATTAGCCTACATATTATCTGTGCGAACAACGTGGGGTCGCTGGGAAAAACATTAAATATTAATGTTAATATTTTGAATTGGCATATAATGCCTTTAAAGGCGTATAATTAATCTTAGACATTAATTAGCATAATTAATGTGTATAGAAATTATGACCATAATTTAAGTGACAATTATGGACATGGAAATTACTGATAAATTTGAATAGGGATATTAATCCAATTTGGGGTTAAATAAAGATGTTTAATAATTAACCGCCTAAGGCACGAGGTTAGACTCTTTTGTGGTGTAAGACTGCCCGGACCCGCCTGGCAAATCCAGCAGCCACAAAGGCTAGTCTAATGTGAGAGGTCAAAGGCACGAATTAAATGCGTAACAATTGTAAAGACACGAGATTAGGCTCGTTTGCGGTATAAGACTGCCCGGATCCACTCGGCAAATCCAGCAACCGCAAATGTCATCCTAATGTGGGAGGTCTTTACAAGGTTACGGTTATAATGAATTAAATAACACTTAACTAGATAAACATGTGGTGGGACATGGGGGGTTAAGTGGGTGACTTGGGTGGCATGTGAAATTAAGTGGGTGCCTTGGGTGGCATGTGAAATACGATTAGATGCACTTAACTAAGGCTGTAACATGTAAGAAGACATGAATAAGAATGGAGTTAAGTGGGGAAACCTTAGTGGGGACCAAGCATAGGTGGAAGGCTTGTGTCAAGCATGGGGGCCCTTTTCAAACCAGTAACCCCTTAAGTATCTTTGTGAGCTCGACCCAAGTCGAGGACGGGACACACTTACTATATTTGATTGTAAAAGGTCAAAATGGGTTAGCAGTGGCAACGCAAGTCCAACGGGGTCATGTGCGTGTGTGGGCCTGGGCTGGTAGGTAAGACATTGTTGCATCGTGTAGATATAAGCCATGCATCTTTGGTGGTATCGAGTTGCCACTTTGGGGAGTGATACACCACACTATGGGACCAACACGAGTATCTACGAGTTAGGGAGCCGATCGAATGGGTGTAGTGGGTACAACTAGTGGAGATAGGGGCAGATGACACCTATGAAGGTAGCTAGGGGTACACGAAACTACCATTATCATTATTAAGTTCTGTAGGCGGGATCAACTTTTATGGTGACTAGTGGTGATGCAGTATAGTAATTATCCTATAGTGATTAGGAACGAGATTAACACCAGAATATTCCTCTTATTTTCTTTGTCATGCCCACTTGTTTCATGGTCATATCTTATCTTACCAATTTATGCCTTATCCTAGTTACTTTAATAATTATATTGTTAAAGTTATTATACTCACCAGACTTTATGTCTGACCCCCTTGTTTTCGCCTCTTTTCTTCCTCCCCGCCCCCCCACGTTCTCAGTGTGGGACTAGTACTAGTGGAGCTTAATCTCAGATCTCTTTCTCTCTCTTTTGGAAGTGCTTGGATTGCTGAAAGTAAAGTTTAGCTCATCTCTTTTATGGCTACTTGTATTGGGGTTTATGCTTTTTATTTTATGTACTCTGAAACAATTTATCAAGATGGATATTAAGTGTACTTGGTTTATGAAGTTGTTGTAATCAAACTATTTCTCCGCTGCAATAAAAGTTGTTTTAAAATTTTCAAGTACCATTATTTATATCTGTCTTGTTATATTCTGTTCTATACACTAAATACGCTCCATGAAAGTTAATGCATTCCCTTTGTGAGTGACATTAATGGACGTGGGGTGTTACACGTGGTATCAGAGCTGAAGGTTACCAGAACAGATATGAGATTTTGAAAAACTATTTTTCAAAAGCATTTTTATAAAGAAATACTTTCAGAAATATGTTTAAGGAGAGTATTTTCAAGAGAAAAGTTTATTTTGAAAAACATAACCCCCAAAAGCCATATATCTTTCTTTCGATTCTTTGCTGCGAATCTCTTCCCCTTTCCCTTTTTAGTTTCTTCCTCCACGTACAGACGCTTTTTCTAAGATATGTAAGAACTTCCGTACTATGAGCATAAAACCGCTTCATGGGACTGGGACGTTTGTCAAAGCTAGGAGGAAGTGGAGGAATTGTTGGTACCTTTAAGATAGACGATGGGAGGAAGGTTCAACCAGCTGCTTGGTTAATGAAGTACGAAGCCTCATTTTGGTGGGAGGTCACGAATGGAGAATGTGCAGGAGTGACATGGATAGGACACAATAAGGAAGTAGATCCAAAGAAAGGGGGTAAGGATAACAAAGGGCCAAGAGAAAAGGAAGGGCCACACTTGTGAAATACCTGACTACTTAAATAAAGACGTTGGAACAGAGAAAAAGACTAGTTGTTATCGTTACGGGGAAATAGGACATCTTATTAGGATTGTCCAAAGAAGCAAAAGGCAAAGGTAAGTACAAAGGACAGGACCTTGTGGAGGGAAGATGCGTTCCCTCACTGCTGGCATACCTGATAGAGGTAGAAATATCTTGGTTGAAAGTTTGGTTTTTCTTTTTGATTATCCTGTTCAAACTTTGTTTGATTCTGGCGCTTCACACTCGTTTGTATATGCTTCGTTAGTTGAAACGCTGCACCTAAATACTAGTCTAGTTACGGATCCCATTGTAGTCTCAAATCCTATTGGTGGTTCGGCTCATCTTTCAATGATTTGTCGGGATTTGAGAGTGTCTATCTTGGGCATTGGGATTGAATGCAACGCCTTTGTTCTTGGCTTCATGGGCTTCGGCTTGATTCTAGGGATGGATTGGCTAGCTAGGTATGGTGCCATCCTAGACTGTGAAAGAAGGGTATTTAGATTGTTGACTCGTTGTGGCAAGACCCTTGATATTTCTTGTGACCTTAGAGATCCGGTGATGCTTAGCTACCTAGAATCCCTTGACGCATCCAACGATGTTTTGGAATCTGTTCGTGTGGTCCGTGAATATGGTGATGTCTTCGATGAAGTTAGGGGTTTACCCCCAAGGCACGAGATAGACTTTCGTATATACCTAGTAGATAATGAAAAGCCAGTTGCATTACCAGTGCGCCACATGGCTCCGAGGGAGAGAAAAAAACTCAGTAAGCAAGTGAAAGAGTTGCTTGAGAAGGGGTTCATAAGAAGAAGCATTTTGGAATGGGGTGCTCCAGTTGTTTTTGCTACGAAGGCTGATGGTTCACTTAGATTGTGCATGGAATATAGAGAGCTGAATAAGCTCACGAAGAAGAACAGACACACATTGCCGAGGATAGACGATTTGTTCGATCAGTTGGTTGGTGCTACTGTTTTCTCACAGATGGATTTCATCAGCTATGGGTGGCTGAAGACAACATAGATAAGACTGCATTTATAACTCCTAACGGATTCTTCGAGTGGCTCGTCATGCCTTTTGGTTTGACGAATGCACCCGCATATTTCGTTGACTTGATGATCGGGTGTTTAGGGAGTTTCTAAACAAGTTCGTGGTAATATTTGTGGATGATATCTTGATTTTCTCTAGAAGCGAAGAAGAGCATGCCCTACATCTTAGGGAAGTCTTAGAGACCCTACGAGCACATCAACTCAAAGCTAAGTTATCCAAATGTCATTTTTGGAGAAAAGTAGTAAGGTTCTTAGGACACATGGTCTCTAAGGAAGGAATAGTAGTGGATCCTACAAAGGTGGTGGCAATCTAAGATTGGAAGGTTCCTAGAAAGGCAATAGAGGTAAGAAGTTTTCTAGGGTAGACGGGCTATTATAGGAAGTCCGTTAAGGACTTTGCAAAGATATCAGCCCCAGTTTTGACTTTGCTAGATGGAAGCAAACCATTTACAGTATATATCAGTGCTTGTGAGACAAGGCTTGGAGCAGTTTTCGATGCAAGAGGGAAAGGTGATATGCAAAAGGCGGTAAGTATGAGCATCGCTTATCGTCCACAGACTGATGAACGGACAGAAAGGGGTGAACAAAATCCTTGAAGATCTTTTGAGGTTATGATTTTGGAGGGACATGAGAAGAGGCAACTAGCTTAGTGGTGTTCATGATTTATTTCACGTGTCGCATTTGCGGAAGTATTTACAAGATATCACAGAAGTAGTGGAGCCGAGCATACTTAGAGAAGTGGAAGTGGAGTGAGATGCCACGATTAGACGAGCTCCTACATGCATCCTTAGATCGGAGGTCATAAAGCTACGCAACAGAGAGGTCAAGTTGGTTAAAATCCAATGGGAGCTGATCAACGAGACACAACTTGGGGGACGGAAAGCAAGATGCATACATTGTACCCTTTCTCTTTTGAGGATATGTTCTTAACTTCTCCTTTTTCTATCGCTTTGTTTATATCTATTCTATCGTTTAGTACGTCCTCTCGATTATATCTTCGATTTTTAGATAGGAAAATCTTATGGTTGAAAATATGTGTTTGAGATGTTATGTTTGGTGGATGCAAGTGTTTGCTAGTGGTTGCTCGTGGATACATTTACACACACATTAGGCACTAGATCGGCTCAATCACTTTCATATTGCATATGAATATGTGTGCATATTTAATTTAATGAATGTGTTATCATATGGGTGTTGCATTTGAATGTATGGTTGCGCACTCATATAGAAATGATATGTATCAATAGGGTTCTTTTGCATACATAATGGACGCATGGAACTATCATAATTCGCATTAAGGAGGTCAACTGAATCAGTAGACCACCTGATTTTGCATTGGATAAGGAACATATACACACACTTTTTGCATATGTTCATATGGCATTAGAAATCTTTTAAGGGAAACGGATTCCTGTGCTTGATGATTGAGTAGATGGATGATTGGATGGTAGGATATACATTTTCCTTAACTTGAAGATTTCGGGGACGAAATCCTTTGAGGTGGGGAGAATGTAACACCCCGTATTTTCTGAGAATATTAAAATAACAAATTAAAGAATAATTAATTTGAAAAAGAAGAATTAGGTGAAACGAGTTACGCCATTGCGTTTGTCTCAGAATTCTGGTTGAGATAGAGTCCGAGTTTGTGTAAATCGGACTCCGTATGAAGAAGCTATCTTTAAATTAAATATTGCAGCAAAACATGAAAAAGAGGAATGAGAAATGAATAATGTTTAGCATTTTTCTAAGGTTTGTAAGCAAAAGACTTAGTAGCTCATTTGGTTAGAACATGTGACTTGCATACAAGAGGTACAGAGTTCGATCCCCGCCAGTGCCATATTTTTGTTTTAGGGGAATGGCTAAAAAGTGGCTTAGTGTGAACGTAGTTCAAAAAGTGGTTTAGTGTGAAAATGATTAATTAGGAAGACAGTTAAAGAAAATATATATATATATATATAATATATATATATATACATACATATATATATATATATATGACGTGTACGCATCATGTGGCGCACGTGGCGCATTTTTTGTTGGTCAAGGAATGTTTTATTACGTGGCCTTCTCTGATTGGCTTTGTGACAAATTCTGAGGTGCTAGGCTTAGGTGGCTATCTGAATGGTTCTGGCTATTCCTAATTTAATCCGATGGCTCTTATTAAATTGAACTTCTATAACAACACTCCTAAACCCTTAACCCTAATCACATTAATTCATAACAAAAGCCACCATGCCGTCAATGGAGAACCTAGAGTAACCGCCATACACTTTCAACCCTAAAGCAACATAGAAGCTTGAATCAAAATCAAATCAAATCAAATCTAAATAACGATTAGTCTACATCGAAGGCGAGCAATTCAATTTCAGAATACAGATCCCAGAAAGACAAGACTATTCTTTTTAATAGTGAGTATGATAGCTTTCACAAAATAATTAATTAATTTAATTATGATAAGATATAATTGGGATTATGAGAATATGATTTTGAATCATGTGATGTAAATTATATGTATGTTTGTGGTGTTGAATCATATGTTAGTCTTATGCAAGTTGGATCATATGTTAGTTCTTATGTGAATCTTATGCAAGTTGAATCATATATCTTATGCAAGTTTGTGATGATTGGATCATATATTCATGTATGAATCTTTTGCAAGTTTGGGTTGTTAAAATATATGTGAGACATGTATATGCATATGCTAGTTTTATGTGACATTAACCTTTATGTCTAGATCCATATGCAAGTTTACATCTTTATGTTTAGACCCATATGCAAGTTTACACCTTTATGTATGGATCTATAGCAGTACATAAGTTATGCAAGTTTATGCCCATTACCTATGCTAGTTTTGTATCATATGCTAGTTAGAATGTAATTTTATACGCAAGTTTTATGCGAATCATATGCAAATTATGACATTAGTTTATACGCAAGTTGAATGTAATTTCATATGCAAGTTTTTACGTGAATCATATGCAAATTATGACATTAGTTTATATGTAAGTTGAATGTAATTTCATATGCAAGTTCTATGTGAATCATATGCAAATTATGACATTAGTTTATATGCAAGTTGAATGTAATTTCATATGCAAGTTTTTATGTGAATCATATGCAAATTATGACATTAGTTTATATGCAACTTGAATGTAATTTCATATGCAAGTTTTATGTGAATCATATGCAAATTATGACATTACTTTATATGCAAGTTAAATGTAATTTCATATGCAAGTTTTTACGTGAATCATATGCAAATTATGACATTAGTTTATATGAAAGTTGAATGTAATTTCATATGCAAGTTTTATGTGAATCATATGCAAATTATGACATAAGTTTATATGCAAGTTGAATGTAATTTCTATGCAAGTTTTATGTGAATCATATGCAAATTATGACATTAGTTTATATGCAAGTTGAATGTAATTTCATATGCAAATTTTTAAGTGAATCATATGCAAATTATGACATTAGTTTATATGCAAGTTGAATGTAAGTTCATATGCAAGTTTTTATATGAATCATATGCAAATTATGACATTAGTTTATATGCAAGTTGAATGTAATTTCATACACATGTTTATATGTGAATCTATGCAGTCTATATGTAAAACATGTGATGTTAGTTTAGATGATTAAATTTATATGCAAGTTAATATGAAACTTATATGCAAGATTAGATGAAAACCATATCTATATATGCAAGTTCATATTTTCATGTTTAGATCTACATTTAGATCCATGGCAATACATAGATTATGTAAATTTATGTTTTATGTTTCTATTGCCTATTCAAGTTAGTGACTATACAAATCTATGTCAATATAAGTTATAATCATGCAAGTTTATGTGCTAGCCTATTCTTATTTTTGTAAGATAGATCTACTTTTATGTATTGTTCATATTGTGAAGTTTTTATGTGTTAGGCTATGTATTAGCCTACATATTATCTGTGCGAACAACGTGGGGTCGCTGGAAAAAACATTAAATATTAATGTTAATATTTTGAATAGGCATATAATGCCTTTAAAGGCATATAATTAATCTTAGACACTAATTAGCATAATTAATGTGTATAGAAATTATGACCATAATTTAAGTGACAATTATGGACATAGAAATTATCGATAAATTTGAATTGGGATACTAATCCAATTTGGGGTTAAATAAAGATGTGTAATAATTAACCGCCTAAGACACGAGATTAGACTCTTTTGTGGTGTAAGACTGCCCGGACCCGCCCGGCAAATCCAGCAGCCACAAATGTCAATCTAATGTGAGAGGTCAAAGGCACGAATTAAATGTGTAACAATTGTAAAGACAAGAGGTTAGGCTCGTTTGCGGTATAAGATTGCCTGGACCCGCCCGGCAAATCCAGCAACCGCAAATGTCAGCCTAATGTGGGAGGTCTTTACAAGATTATGGTTCTAATGAATTAAGTAACACTTAACCAGATAAACATGTGGTGGGACATGGGGGGTTAAGTGGGTGCCTTGGATGGCATGCGAAATTAAGTGGGTGCCTTGGGTGGCATGTGAAATACGATTAGATGCACTTAACCAAGATTGAAACATGTAAGAAGACATGAATAAGAATGGGGTTAAGTGGGGAAACCTTAGTGGGGACCAAGCATAGGTGGAAGGCTTGTTTCAAGCATGGGGGCCCTTTTCAAACTAGTAACCCATTAAGTATCTTTGTGAGCTCGACCCAAGTCGAGGATGGGACAGGCTTACTAGATTTGATTGTAAGAGGTCAAAATGGGTTAGCGGTGGCAACGCAAGTCAAACGGGATTATGTGCGTGCGTGGGCCCGGGCTGGTAGGTAAGACGTTGTTGCATCGTGTAAATATAAGTCATGCATCTTTGGTGGTATCGGGTTGCCACTTTGGGGAGTGATACACCCCACTGTGGGACCAGCACGGGTGTCTACGAGTTTGGGAGCCGATCGAATGGGGGTAGTGGGTACAATTAGTGGAGATAGGGGCAGACAGCACCTATGAAGGCAGTTAGGGGTACTCGAGACTACCATTATCATTATTAAGTTCTGTAGGCGGGATCAACTTTTAGGGTGACTAGAGGTGGTGTAGTATAGTAATTATCCTATAGTGATTAGGAACGAGATTAACGCTAGAATATCCTCTTATTTGCTTTGTCATGCCCACTTGTTTCATGGTCATTGTAACACCCCACTCCCGCTACGGACACTCACTAAGGGAATGCCATAACATTGGTGGAGTATTTTAAGTGAATATAGAACAGAAAAATTACAACAAGACAGATATAAGTAATACTTGAAAATTTAAATCATCATTTCATTTCAGCGGAAAGTAAAACATGTTTGGTTACATCACAAAACCATAACAAGAGTCAAGTACATAATATCCATCTTGATAAACTAGAAGTACATAATCCCACTACATAGATAATAGCCATAATAGAAAAGATAAACCGAGCTTTACTTCTACGATCCAAGCCCAAAAGATAGATATAGCGGTCTGATCCAAGCCCACTAGTGCTAGGCCCACTCTGATAACCTGAGGGTTGGGAAAAAGATAAAAACAACGGGGTCAGACATAAGTCTGAGTGAGTCCTATAACCCTAACAATACAACCATTAAAGTAATTAGGGTATGACATAAATAAGGTACGGTACCTCTGGGGATAATGACTACACAAAGTAGCCAACTAAACACCGGATGTACTACGATAACCGAAAAGACGCATTTATCCACCCAAGGATAATTCTTACGCCACCCCAGACTTATTCACCCAAGGGTAATTCCTACACTGCACCACACCAGTTCTACCCACCAAGAGTAATTCCTACTTAAAGGTTGATCCCACTAAGTGTATTTAGTAATTTAGTAGTTTCGTGTACTCCTAGCCCACTACATAGGTGTCGTCTGCCCCTATCTCCACTAGGTGTACCCAGCAATTTTACCCAGTAGTTTCGTGTACCCCTACATAGGTGCCGTCTGCCCCTATCTTCATTAGGTGTACCCACTACTCCCCATCGATCGGCTCCCTACCGTAGATACCCGTGCTGGTCCCACAGTGGGGTGTATCACTCCCCTAAAGTGGCTACCCAATACTAACGGTGCACGGCTTTATATCTACACGATGCAACAACGACTTATCTACCAGCCCGGGCCCACACACGCATATGAAACCCGTTGGACTTGCGTTGCCACCGCTAACCCGTTTTGGCCTCTTATAATCAAGCCCAATATGCGTGTCCCGTCACTCGACATGGGTCGAGCCCACAAAGATACGTTTGGGATATTGGTTGAAATGGGCCCCCACAAGCTACCACCTAAGCTTGCAATTTTTATCTAGTGCATCCCACTTAACCCCTCTTTATAATCATGCCCACTTACATGTTAAGTTTTGGTTAAGTCATCTAATCATATTTCAATTGCCACTAAGGGCACCCACTAGATTTCCACATGCCACCCAAAGCACTTACTTGATTCCCACATGCCACCCAAGGCACTTACTTAACCCTTTAATCATGTTTAATTACATGTTCCACTTTGGTTAAGTATCCTAATCGTATTTTCTATTGCCACCCAAGGCAACCCACTAGTTTCCTCATGCCACCCGAGGCACCCCCACTAGTTACTACATGCCACCCAAGGCACCCACTTAACCCTCATGTCCCACTACATGCTAATTTGGTTAAGTGTTTCTTAATTAATTTAGACCGTGATCCTCATAAAGACCTCTCACATTAGACTATCTTTTATGACCGCTGGTTAAGCCGGTTGGGTCCGGGCAGCCTTACGTCATAACCGAGTCTAACCTCGTGTCTTTACATTAATCACGTATTTAGTTTGTGACTAAGACCTCTCACATTGGGCCAATCATTTGTAGCCGCTGGATGGCCGGTCGGTTCCGGGCAGACTTCTGCTACAAAAGGGTCCAACCTCGTGTCTTAGTTGATTAATTACTCCTAATTAATCACCCCCACAATTAATTATCCCTAATTAATTACACATTTTTCATAACATGGGTAGACCTAACTCAATAGGTAAATTCCCATGGGGTAGACCTAACTCAATAGGTAAATTCCCACTTATGTTAATTGATTTTTTTATGGTATGCTTAATCATACCCAATCATACTTTTATTAACATATTTATTACCCCATCGTTCCCCACGTAAATCGTTCTCATTTCACGACATAATAAAGGGAAAGATCCATCACAAATATCATGGGTTTAGCATATAACTTTGTCATGGGTTAAGAAGATGTCAACTTGCATTTATGAGCATATATTAACCCAACTACATTTAACCCAAACTTGCATATTATCATACACATATCTTGCATAACATGTTGAACTTGCATATAAGCATTCTCATAACTTGCATAACATGTTAACGATGCATTTAAGCATACACATAACTTGCATAGGCATTCATATACTTGCATAAGCATTCACATACTTGCATGAGCATTCACATACTTGCATAAGCATTCACATACTTGCATGAGCATTCACATACTTGCATAAGCATTCACATACTTGCATGAGCATTCACATACTTGCATGAACATGCATAACTTGCATATCACATTAAACTTGCATTTAAGCATATACATAACTTGCATAGCATCATGCACATAACTTGCATAGCATCATTTGCATATGAACTTACATCTTAAAGGAGGGTAAACATGCATAGCATATAAGGGTATCATCTTGCATATGTATGCATCATATTTAAAAGGGTAAACTTGCATGTTATGATTTATGCATAATACCAAACACTTAGCATGCATAAAACCACTTACTTATCATGCATGAAATCAAATACTTATTATGCCTAAACCCACCACTTAACTTGCATAAACCCAAACACTTATCATGCATAAAACCCAATACTTAGTATGCATACAATCAAATACTTAGCATGCATAACGTCAAATACTTTAGCATGCATAACATCAAATACTTAGCATGCATAACATCAAATACTTAACATGCATAACACCAACTACTTAGCATGCATAAAATCATATGCATAACTTGCATATCATGTTACATATAACTTGCATATATTCTCACATATAGTTTGCATAACATGTCACATATGCATAAATGTTTAACATGGTGTTTTGCGTCATAAAACATGGCCTTAAACTTGCATTTGACATAAAACTTGCAAATCACATATCATACAAACTTGCATAAATACATTTATCCACAAACATAGCCATGTCTTATCACATCCTACCATAATCAATTTAACAATTGATTATTAAAGCCATAGAAACTCACCAAAACCAAGATTAGCAAACTTATGAAGTAGAATTAGTGGCTTTAATTGAAGAAGATGTTGATTAGCTTGCAACTCTCTTCATTGATTTGTGGTGGCCATGATCAAGTTTCATTTAGCCATAGTTTAGTTACTAGATTTAATTATGAATGAATTAGGGTAGGGTTAGGGTCTTATTTATAGGATTAGGTTGCATTTTAGACCCTTAGATTAACCCTAGATTGGTTTAGGACCCTTAGATTTAGGAAATCTCTAGAACCAGCCCTCCTAGCCAGCCTGAAACCCAACCTGGTGCAACCTGGTGCACCCAGGTTCAATGGACGGTGCCACCCTGTCGACAGGCAAGTCGACAGGCATGTCGACACCCCTGTCGAAGGGCCTGTCGACAGCCCTGTCGACATGGGTTGGGCGGGAAGCTTCCCGCCTGGCCCATTCCAAATCTGAATATTTGAATTTTTAAATCTGTTTTAGTTTTAAATTTTCTGCAAACTTCTTTGGGCCATAACCGGGCCATACGGACTCCGATTCTCGAAAACTCGGACTCTATTTCGCGTATTTTTCCGAGACGAACGCAATGACGCAGCCCGTTTCCCCTAATTCCCACATCTGAGATTATTTATTATGTAATTTGTGAATTTTAGTATTAACTAAAATTCGGGGTGTTACAGTCATATCTTATCTTACAAGTTTATGCCTTATCCTAGTTACTTTAATAATTATATTGTTAAAGTTATTATACTCGCCAGACTTTATGTCTGACCCCCTTGTTTTCATCTCTTTTCTTCCTCCCCCCCAGGTTCTCAGGGTGGGATTAATACTAGTGGAGCTTGATCTCGGATCTCTTTCTCTCTCTTTTGGAAGTGCTTGGATTGCTGAAAGTAAAGTTCAGCTCATCTCTTTTATGGCTACTTGTGTTGGGGTTTATGCTTTTTATTTTATGTACTCTGAAACAATTTTCAAGATGGATATTAAGTGTACTTGATTTAGGAAGTTGTTGTAATCAAACTATTTCTCCACTGCAATAAAAGTTGTTTTAAAATTTTCAAGTACCATTATTTATATCTGTCTTGTTATATTCTATTCTATGCACTAAATACGCTCCATGGAAGTTAATGCATTCACTTTGTGAGTGACATTAATGGATGTGGGGTGTTACATGATCTGTATAGAGATACGTTATAACCTCAAGCCTCATCAACTGGGAAATGATAGAAATCGGTTAGGCAGCATAGCTAAGTGGGCCGCACCAAATTAGGGTATATTGTCACTATCTAGAGAATATTTATATTTGTACTTCTTTAAATTCTGTATCTCCAGAGAACGGTTATGTTGGAATACTAACCGAGGGGTGGCAATATATTCGATACATTCAACAGAAATGAATGGTCGGTCATGTGTGGTCGAGTTACAAGATGTTTTTGTTGAACTCCAGTGTATCGCTTCTAGAGTACACTGATCAGAAGGTGGATCCATACCTTGTCATAGTTGGAATCCATTCCCCAAATAAGAGCCCGCGGTTTTGATTGTATATTATATATGTAGAACGTTAGATGCAAGCGTTTCTGCTAGATTTCTATTTACTTGATCTAGACATTATTATAATATTAGACAAGTATCGTTTTAGAAATATTTTGGGTTATCAAAAGGTAAAAGCCATCCGTGTTTATGTGTGGATCGGTCTTATGATTATCCTTTGTTTCAAAAGGATTTTGAAAGTTAAATCAAATGATTTGAGTTTACTCACACTAGTCACATGACTGACCCAGAGTTTATTTTGTTTTGTTTTCCCTAAACTCTTGGGTGCCCAATTTTTCTCGGGCAGTCAAGTAGTCAAGATTTAACAGATACTGGAAGAGCTGGAGCAGGAGGCTTCAGGATTATATAGATTGTTATTTCCGATGTGTTGTATGTGTTACACTCTAATAATGATATTGTATATAGATACTGTTTTATTTCAAAGTTATGTTATGAAATATATTTATCCGTTTTGCTGTGAGATTCGTGTTTACTCTGATGTTGTATGTTCTTCTTCTTCTTCTTCTTCTATTCTAAGTTTCTATCTTATCTATTCTCACCCTCTAATTTCTTTCATGGACTATCCGGTATTTCCGATGCTTGAATAGTCGACATAAGGTTGTATGCTGATATCCAGGATCGCAAATTCCCCGGGTCATTACAAGTTCAGTAAATGTTCCCTGACCCCTACCTAGTGCGAGGTCCCCCTTTTAATACTAGAATGGGTTACTTACTAATATGGGTCCCACACAACATATGACACAAGCCAACCCCCATAGATCTTGTGTCCCCAATTAACTAGGATTTCAACAGGTTATGCCTAACAGGCTTAACAGATTCGCATAACCCCCTACAGATTTGCGGGTTAAACTTTACAAGTTAATGGGTCCCTATAACCCCAACAGATGTACCAGGTTAAGTCTTTTAAATTAACTCATTCGTATAACCCCCACGGATTTAACAGGTTTACTTAATCCTATAGACTTAATAGGTTTACTTAACACCACAAATTTAATAGGTTTATTTAACCCCATAGAAGCTTAACAGGTTTACTTAACCCCACAGACTTAACAGGTTTACTTAACCCCATAAATTTAACAGGTTTACTTAACCCCACAGAAACTTAACAGGTTTACTTAACCCCATCAATTCATATAAAATTACCTAACCCTTTATTCCACTTGTTGGGTTCATATATTACCCTTTTTCACATTCAAACCGGTTAAGTATTTCAATATAACATGTTGTCATTATCTTTTCATTTGCACATGTTAACACACTAGACCTCTCACATAAAGTCAATCACTTATGGCTGCTGGATATGCCGGGTGGCTCCTGGAAAACTTAAACCACAATTTTAGACTTAACCTCATGTCGTGGTATCATTTTGCATTAGACCCCTCACATTAGATTAGCCACTTGTGGTTGCTAGATATGTAGGGCGGCTCCGAGAAGACTTATAGCACAAGTGCAATTTAACCTCGTGTCTTAGCATTATTACCATTCCAAATTTTTAGGCATATTCTTATTATCAATTATCCTATTTCAATTATAGGTTTTCCCATGCCCCTTTTCAATTCACATATCATTATGCTTAATATGCCCTTTTTCCTAAGTCATAAATAAATATACAATTTATGCCCAATTTCAATATTCACATATGTTCCAATTTATGCCCCAATTCAATATTCATGTATGTTCCAATTTATGCCCCAATTCAATATTCACATATGTTCTAATTTATGCCCCAATTCAATATTCGCATGTGTTCCAATTTATGCCCCAATTCAATATTCACGTATGTTCCAATTTATGCCCTAATTCAGTATTCACATATGTTCTAATTTATGTCCAAATTCATGTTTTTCCCAATGATTCCCAATGTCGCACGTTCACATATTTCAGCGTTAGGCCAAGACTCGAAGGTAGCCTGGCTATATAAAAATAAAAAGGGAAAAAAGCGAGAGAAGAGAGTCAAAAGTAGGCATAATAATGAATCAATAATTAACTGATAGAAACCGGCATAAAAACTGAATAAGCATATTATGACTAGATTTGTCATAGTGGAATTATAAACATATAAGAACAGATTTGGTGAATATGTCATAATAGAACTGATTTAGGTGATGATTCAAGATCCAATTTTATATACATATCAAGATTTCCAGTTAAATATTTAGATTTAAAAATAACATAAACTCACAGTGAATAGATCTAAGAAAATGGATCCTAATAAATGAGAAGGACACATTGATTTTGTTGTAGAAATCTTTGAATATGTATAACCTTCTTTGAATTGATTTTGGAGAAGAATAGGCTATTTAATTGTTGCAGCAGAGCCCCACTGTCACCATTATTTTTTAGATGAATAAAACCTAGGTTCAGGGTCCTTTTTATAGCCTAGAAGTAATGGACCAAGTCAGGAAAAGAGTCCACGTTCAGAAAATTGAATCTACCCAGATCTGCCTAAGGGGGTCGACCCTGGTGTCGACCCCCAAACACCTGGGTCGACCCCTGGGTCGACCCGGCGGGATTCAGATCGACCCATAAAATGGGGTGGTTCGGGTATTCCCTCTCCCGGTACGCTGTTTTGAATTATTATTATTTTAATTTTTTTTGTATACATATAATTCTCTTTTGCATATACAAACTTCAAACCTTCGTAACTTCTTCATACGGTGTCCGTTTTACTCAAATCAAGTGTCTATCTTAACCACAATTTCGAGACAGACGCAACAGTGCAGTCCCTTTCCCTTGATTCTGAATATTAAATGAATTATTCTTTAATTTGTCCTCTTTAGTATTGTTAAAATTTTAGGGTGTTACATTCTCCCCTACTCAAAGGATTTCGTCCCCGAAATCTCCAGGTTAAGAAGAATGTATATCCTAACATCCGTATCCATCTACTCATCCACCAATCACAGGCATCCATTATCCTTAAAAGATTTCTTAATGCTTATATGAACATATGCAAAGGTGTGTGTATATGTCCCAATACAAATACGAAGATCAGGTGGTCTACTGAATCGGTCAACCTCCTTATGTAATGTATGTTAGTGCCTTGAATCCAACATGTATGCAAATAATCCTATTATAACTTGTAAGTTCTACATGTGTGCACAATCATCCATCCAAATGCAACATCCATATGACGATACATCCATTTTCATCCATAAAAAGAAGAAAAATGCACACATATCCATATGTAGTATGAGAGTGATTGAGCCGATCTAGTGCCTAATGTGTGTGTATGCATCCACAAGAAACCACTAGCAAACACTTATATCCCTTGCATCCATCAAACATGACATGTCTTAAACACATGTTTGCAGCCATGGGCTTTCCATCTAAAGGTCGAAGATTCGATCGATGGGATACACACGAATGACAGAAGCATGTACAAATAAAAGCTTGGAAAAAGAAGTTAAGGACATAGTCCCAAAAAGGAAAGGGATATGAAGCGCGATCCTTGTCTTCAGTCTCCCATGTCTCATCCTCGCCGTCTTCTCCCCATTGCACTTTTATTAAATTAACCTCTCTATTGCGCAGTTTCTTAACCTCTGATCCAAGTATATAGGTAGGAACTCGTCTAATTGTCACTTCCTTTCTACCTCTACTCCTTCAAGTACGTTCGACTCAACTACCTCTGTTGTATCGTGCAGATATTCCCAAAAATAATAAATGAGGAAAAACATCATGAATATCCACACATATGCGAAGCAGGCTGTATGCCTTAGTGGCGAATATTATTGGAGCACCCCTTTTAGATATGCTTTGCCTAATAAACCCTTTCTCATGTAGCTTCCCTACTTGCTTACTAGGCTCCCTCCTTTCTCTTGGAGCTATGTGGCACACAGGCAATGCAACAGGCTTTTTATTGTCCTTCGAGTATATACAGAAATCAATCTCGCACCTCGGAGGCAAACCTTAAACCTCCTCAAAACATCAGAATACTCACAGACTACTGGTACATATCGAAGATCATCAATAGATGCATCAAGTGACTCTAGGAAACTAAACATGCTAGACCCTCTTAGGTCACTAGAAATCTCGAGAGTCCTCCCACGGCAAGTCAGAAATTTAACGACCCTCCTCTAACAATCAAGAATGGAACCATACATGGCTAGCCAACCCATCCCTAGAGTAAAATAGTATCCCATAAAACCTAGTAAATATGCATCATGCTCAAACTCGACGCCCCAAAATAGATATTCTCAAACCCCAACAAGTCATAAACAGATGAGCCATACCACCAATAGGGTTTGAGGCAACAACGGGATCCAAAACCATACTAGTACTAAGGTGCAAAGACTCAACTACAGAATTAGAGGTAAAAAAGTGAGAAGCGTCAGAATCAAAAAGTGTCCTAACTAGATGATAGAAAAGAGAAATCAAACCTTTAATAGAAACTTCCCTACCTCTATCCGGTACACCAGCCACGAGAGCATGCACCAGTCCTCTAGAAGATCCTGCCCTTTGGTCCTACCATTGCTTCTTCGTGCACTCCCTAGTATAATGTCCGACTTTACCATAGTTGAAGCAAGCATTCTTCCTTTTTCTGCAGTCTTTGACCAAATGACCCACATTCCCACAACCATGACATTTCTTTTTGCCATAAGCTTTGTCGTTCTTTTCGCCTTCTTGTTGCTGTTCTTTCTTGGGCCACACTTTCTTGTTTTTTGTTTTGTCAACCTTAGGCTCTTTCTTTTCACCTTTATCTTCTTCGTGCATCAATGACATATCAACGAGTTTCTCAAAAGTTTCCCCCTTCGGAATATGAGACATAGCCAACCCATGAAGGGGTTCATTCAATCCTATAGCAAACCTTAAGGCCTTCTTGTGCAAGGTATCCACTAGTTCCAACCCAAACCTTGCTAACTGATTAAACTTGTTAACATACTCTCTAACAGTCATACTTCCTTGCTTAAGCACCAAAAACCTCTCCATTTGCATACTTTGCTCGGCTTGAGAAAGAAATTTCATTTCGAACCTACATCGGAAATCCTCCCAAGTCTCCACTGAACGCCCTGCTTGCGTCACTTCCCACCAGAACGAAGCTTCATCTTTCAGCAGCCAGGCGACTAACTAAACCTTCCTACAATCATTAACTTTGAAAATTCCAAACAAGTCCCCAATCTCTTTCAGCCAATTTCTTGCCTCCACGAAAGTCTCAGTTCCATTGAATGGCCTTCCACCCATAACACGGAAATCTTTACATATCTTTGAGAAATTATCAGCACGCGGAGGAGGAGGAGGAGGAACAACAGGTGCAGCTAGGGGAGGAACGTTTCCTTGGCCCTCGGCAGGCGCCGTAGCCTCAAGATACCTATGGAACCAGCCAGGTATCGTGACACCCTCAGGAATATTAGGTTCCCCAGACATGTTGAAAAGAAAAGGAAAAAGGGACTCAAACAGAGAATCGAAAGATATTACATATGGCTTTGGGAATATGTTTCTCAAAACAGACTTTTCTTTTGAAAATGCTTCCTTTTAAAACATTTTTGAAAACAATTTTCAAAATCTATTATCCGATCTAGTAACCTTCAGCTCTGATACCAAGTGTGACACCCCACGTCCATTAATGTCACTCACTAAGGGAATGCATTATGTTTCATGCAGCGTTGTAGGTAAAAAGAACAGAAATGTTACAAGAAAGATATAAAAGCAGTAACAAAATTTAAATTTTTATTTCAAACATAAATCATAACATCGTGGTCCAAAATACCATCAGTCTGAGACTACATAAGACCTATTACAATAATATAAAAACTTCTATCATGTACCATCAGATTATAGAAAATACATAAAAAGCATAATTCCCCAAAAGGGACAAAGCCATAGTAGCAAAGATAGAAACTGAGCAATACTTCAAAAGCTGCTCTAAGCAAGATGATAACCGAGTCCTGACTAAGCCTGGGAATTCCCACCCTGCGAACCGGGGGGGGGGGGAGGGATGGAAGAAAGAAGAGGAAACAGAAAGGGTCAGACATAAAGTCTGGCGAGTCCATTTACTTTTAGCAAGTAAATAAATAAAAGTATCATGACAAACATATAAACCAGAGAGATAGATAACAGTAATAAGACAGGTATAACAGACTGAGCAAGATAAGTAGAATGAACAAAACAGAATAGGTTACGCTTCTCTAATACTTTTCTCTGCACCAATACTAGTATAACAGATATGTGACAGGATTACATACTCCTTAATTACTCAACAGAAACAGAATGATCCCAACAGAAACAGAATGGTAGTTTTAGGTGTACTCTAGTAACGGGTTTTACCTCAAACAAAATTAACCGATACCTAAACAGAAATAATTGGTGTTAAACCCAACAGAAATACAGGTGCCCCACAGAAACAGACAGGAGTAGATGTACCCTAATTACTACCCCCCAATCGATCAACCCCCTATTCCGTAAATACCCTGTGTCGTCCCCATAGTAGGGTGTATTACTTCTTAAAGTGGCAACCTATAGAAGGATATAGACCAATTTACTGGTGCCACAACGGCTTATTTTCCCAGAAGAAGGTTGTACTCATGCACGCACATGAGTTCATTGGAACGCGCCGGTACACATCTCTTCCTAGATGAACCTCTTACAATCAGTTCAGTAAGCGTGCCCTGACCCCTACCTAGTGCGGGGTCCCACTTTTAATACCAGAATGGGTTACTGACTAACATGGGTCCCACACAACATATGACACAAGCCAACCCCCACAGATCTTGTGTCCCCAATTAACTAGGACAGGTTATGCCTAATAGACTTAGCAGATTCGCATAAATTTACGGGTTAAAATTTACAAGTTAACGGGTCCCTATAACCTCAATAGATGTAACAGGTCAAGTCTTTTAGATTAACAGGTTTATTTAACCCCCATGGATTTAACCAGTTTACTTAACCCTACAGACTTAACAGGTTTATTTAACCCCACAAATTTAACAGGTTTACTTAACCTCACAGAAACTTAACAGGTTTACTTAACCCTACAGATTTAACAGGTTTACTTAACCCCACAAATTTAATAAGTTTACTTAACCCCACAGAAACTTAACAGGTTTACTTAACCCCATCAATTCATATAAATTTACTTAACCCTTTATTCCATTTGTTGGGTTCATATATTACCCCTTTTCACATTCAAATCTGTTAAGTATTTCAATTTAACATGTTATCATTATATTTTCATTTGCACATGTTAACACACCAGACCTCACACATTAAGTCAATCACTTATGGCTGCTGGATATGCCGAGTGGCTCCGAGCAGACTTAAACCACAAGTTTAGACTTAACCTCGTATCGTGGTGTCGTTTCGCATTAGACCCCTTACATTAGGTTAGCCACTTGTGGTTACTGGATATGCCGGCGGCTCCGGGAAGACTTATACCACAAGCGCAATCTAACCTTGTGTCTAAGCGTTATTACCATTCCAAATTTTTAGGCATATTCATATTAGCAATTATCCATTTTCAATTATAGATTTTCCGATGCCCCTTTTCAATTCACATATCAGTATGCCTAATATGCCCTTTTTCCTAAGTCATAAATCAATATACAATTTATTCCCAATTTCAATATTAACATATGTTCTAATTTATGCCCTAATTCAATATTCACATATGTTCTAATTTATGCCCCAATTCAGTATTCACATATGTTCCAATTTATTACGCAATTCAATATTCACATATGTTCCAATGTATGCCCCAATTCAGTATTCACATATGTTCCAATTTATGCCCAAATTCATGTTTTTCCCAACGATTCCCAATTTCGCACGTTCACATTTTTCAGCATTAGGCCAAGGCTCAAAGGTAGCCTGGCTATATAAAAATAAAAAGGGAAAAAGGGAGAGAAGAGAGTCAAAAGTAGGCATAATAACGAATCAATAATTAACTGACAGAAACAGATATAAAAATTGAATAAGCATATTATGACAAGATTGGGCATGGTGGCGATATAAACGTATAAGAACAGATTTGGTGAATATGTCATAATAGAACTAATTTAGGTAATGATTCAAGATTCAATTTTATATACATATCAAGATTGCCAATTAAATATTTAGATCTAAAAATAACATAAACTCACAGTGAATAGATCTAAGTTAATGGATCCAAATAATTGAGAAGGACACGTTGATTTTGTTTTAGTAACCTTTGAATATTTATAATCTTCTTTAAATTGATTTTGGAGAAGAATAGGCTATTTAATTTTCGTTGCAGTACAGCCCCGTCATCACCATTATTTTTTTGATGAATAAAACCTAGTTTTAGGGTCCTTTTTATAACCTAGAAGCAACGAACCAGGTCAAGAAAAGTGTCCACATTCAGAAAATCGAATCCGCCCAGATCTGCCTAGGGGGTCGACCCCCCATTAGGGTGTTGACCCTGGGGTCGACCCTGGTGTCGACCCCCAAACATCCTGGGTCGACCCAGCGGGTCTCGGGTCGACCCCCAAAATGCGGCGGTTCGGGTATTCCCCCTCTTGATTTGTTGTTTTGAATTTTTTTATATATATTTTAATTTGTTTGTATACATATAATTCTCTTGTGCGTATATAAACTTCAAACCTACACAGCTTCTTCATACAGTGTCCGTTTTACGCTAACCAAGTGTCTATCTTGACCAAAATTTCGAGATGGATGCAATGGTGTAGTCTGTTTCCCCTGATTCTGAATATTAAATTAATTATTCTTTAATTTATCCTCTTTAGCGTTGTTAAAATTTCGAGGTGTTACAGTTATGATTTCCTTAAATAATATTAAATGTTGTGTTCGAAAAGTATATAAGTGAATGAAATGATTTTTAAGAATATTCTTATTTATAATAAGAAGTAAAGGATAAACTCCAAATATTGGAAGATTTAAAGAATATAATTAACAGATGTTTAATTAAAGAGGCCAAGTAGTGCCAAGTACTGAACCAGTAGTCTTATTTTATTCACATGATTATTTGTTTGATAGTTAAATAACCGACTATCAAATCTTTCCAATACGATAGTTGGTATGGAAAGACCAGGTGTGAATTTATATTCGAAAACCATTCCGAACCAGCAAATAGGTGAAGATGCAGATTTAGGTTGGAGTAATTGAAGACCGTGAATCTTCATAAACGGAAGAACCACTTGTTGAATTTCTCTCGTTTAGCGGCCACAGATATTTCGGCAGTGATTCTATCGTGAGTGAAACCTTCAGATTGCAAGGACTACTCGCTACTGATCCTTAGGGTGATACTTATATAGGATGTGGTAGGAGGGTGCCTTCGGTTCATTATGTTCCTAGATGACTTGTATGGATGAGTGTCTGAAAAAGTATTTTCAAAAGAATTGCGTATCTTGTTTTCTTCAAACGTATCTCTGTTGGTGGCGGAGAAGGCAATACTCCTCTTAGCTGAACACTCAGAGTATATTTGTGGAAATCAAAATATAGTGATATTTGGCGGATCTGACAATGTGGCATTCAAAGTGGATGGAGATGTTCTCTTCTAAAGGATAAGCTAAACCTCTAGCCTCATCAACCGGGAAATGGCACAAAATCGGGTAGGTCGCATGGCTATGTGTGTCACACCCATAAACAGGGTATATCATGACATGATCTGGAGAAATCAAATGCCTTCGGTTGTTCCTTTATTTTATTTTATTCATACGCTATCGGTTCGATTGGCTGGCCCCCAATCGTGGTAATGATATATTCGGTATTCTCAAGCGAAGTGAGGGGCCAGTCATGTTTAGCCTGGGTTGCAAGATGTTCTTTTGAACCCCAATGTATTCATCTCTGGAGGTACATTGTCGGAAAGGTGGTTGCCCATACATTTCCATGGAAATCCATTCTCCAATAAGTGCCCGTGGTTTTGATTGTATACTATGTATGTAGAGCGTGAGATGCAAGCGTTCTGCTAGATTAATATTTATTTGTATTTAGACACTATTATAATATCGGAAAAGATATTGATTTCAAAAATGTATTGGGTTATCGTAAGGTAAAAACCCTTTGTATTTATGTGCGGATTTGGTCTTACGATTATCCTTTTTTTCGAAACTATTTGGACTTTAAAAATCAAGTTGTGTGATACCTTTAAACTTAATATGTTTTTCTCACACTAGTTCACCAGACTGACCAGTCGTTTATAATGCTCGGGTTATCGGGTTGTACAGGTTCAGATTATCGGATGTTGCGAAGTCCAAAGACGAGCTGGAGGTGTTCATACGTATGATATCTAGTATGTATTCTACTTTGTGTTGTATATGAGGACAGATTAATATAATTGTCCAGATGTGTTAATGTACTCCGACAATGGTATTTTTTAAAGATCTCTACAAAGATGTATTTCTATATTATATTTTGTTCTGCTGCGATGTGAGACTCTTTGTTGTGTTGGTTCCCTTCTTCTATTCTAATATTTCTTTCTCTTATAGAGAAAAAAACAAGAAAGCTCTCCTTACAGCCATTGCTGCCTTCAAGACATCTCTCAACCCTATCTTCGATGATAATCCCAATCCTATTGGGTCTTCCTCTTCTCCTCCCCCTTCCTATTATTCCCCTCCTGCTGATCCTATTCAGCAATTACCTCATTCTGCTCCTGTCTTTATAGCGGACGAGGAAGGATTCATCACTGTGAGAAATCGCAAAAATAGTGCAAAATCAGACCCAAGACTAAAGAAATCAAATCAGTTTCAAAAAGGGGTTGGAAAATCGAATGAATACCCATCTAAGGGTTTCAATAAACCATACTCGACATCTAATGGGAGTCGTTTTCAAACCAACAAGACGAATAATAATGCACAAGATTATGGAAAATCAATGAGAGCCAATACCCCAATTGAAGGGGCAACCTCCAACTGGGCTGATCTAGTCAAGAAAGGGGGACAAGATTCTAATCTGGATCTTGATTATATAACTCCGACTTCGACAATTGGAGAAGAAAACATTGTCTTTGTCAATGAAGAAGTTTGCAACAGGACTGAATTCAAATGGATTTTTTCTATTATTGCTTACGTTTTCGGTAAGAGACCGCCATATCACTATTTTAGAGCATTTGTAGCTAGAACTTGGAACCCTAGCAGGTCATTTGAAATATTTACTCGTCAAAATGGATTTTTTGTTATTCGATTCACCAATATTGAGGATTGTGAAAAACTTCTCAAAGGAGGACCCTATTTCATAAATGGAAATCTCATTATCCTTAAGAAGTGGAACAAGAATTCGATTTTTGATCGAGATTTGCTTAGCACGATGCCGATAAGATTACCAGAATTAAGCCTAAGATTATGGGATAAAGAAGCCTTTAGTGCAATTGCTAGTGTTGTGGGAATTCCAATGAAATTGGATGAACAGACGGCGAAAGAAACTAGATTGAGTTATGCAAGAATATTGGTAGAAATTAAAGCGGATGCAGATCTACCAAATGAAGCTACGATATATTTACATGATGGAGAAGTGATCTCGCAGCCGATAACATATGAGACAATTCCTGATAGATGCAAGGCATGCAAATGCTTTGGTCATTCTATTGTAAACTGTGAAAACAATAAAGACACAGTAGAAAAACCAAATGAATGCACAAACATTGGGATTGAAGAGGATGATATGAATGTTAACATTTCAAATGAGACGCAGACTATAATCTTTGATTCAACATGCCTTTCCCCATTAGTTGAGGAAGACAATATGAACATAGATCCATTAACAGTAAAAAAAGGGTAACAATTTGATAAATGTTACATGATTCCCTTAAGAAACTACAATGACCTCTGAAAAAATTCAAACTGATTTGGCTCTTGACAGAGCTATGGGTACTATGAAATCAGTACACATAGATATGGTGGAGCATGGTGTTTCTAAAAGCATTACTAAAATAAAATCAGATGGGTAAAATACCGGAATTGTAAAACCTTAAGTGGTTAATTCAGAGAAATGCTCCAGTTTAATTGCTGCAGACCCTATCTTCACCAATGCTAGTCTGCTTTCTGCAGAACTTTCTCCCTCCAACCATTCAATTTCTGATAAGGATATTCAGAATGATATAAATAAATCTATGGCTTCTTCATCCAAAGCAGCACCTAAACCTGCATATCAGAAAAAGAAAAAAACCAGAACCAGAAGCCTTTCTGACATGGGAGAAATAGAAGAAGTTGAGGACAAGGCTGACCATGACTTTAGGAAGAAATACATTGATAAAAAAATTAACTGGGGAAAGCAACTGAAAACCACATACAAAACAAGTTTCAAAAAAAGTGGTAAACAGTTAGAGGTGAAAGGGGGAAGCAGCAAGCACAGTGATCCACCGTAGCTTGCACTGTATCCTTAGTTGTATCCTTAATATTATTTTTAATATTGTTATTAAATGGATATTAGAGTTTTGAATTCCCCTGACAGGAAATTAGATTTGCTTAACTTTTTGAGCAAGTACAAACCAAGTACTATTGGTATTCTTGAGCACAAGCTTAATGACATCAATATTACTAATTTTCATATTAGAAGTCTTTCTAATTGGCATGTGATTAACAACAATCACATGAGGGGGAATGGTAGAATTATGATTCTTCACAACCCTAATATTTGGTCTCTTGACAGTTTTTTTGTTGATTTTCAATACATTCACTGCAGTTTTAGGAATAAGGCTGGTTTTACTTTAAAAAAATCACTTTTATCTATGCCTCTAATCTGGAGACAGACAGACATAGATTATGGAACTGTATTGAGCAATTAAGTATAAATGTTAACTGTCCTTGGATTATTATTGGTGATTTCAATACTATGTTTCAGAGTTTTGAAAAAAGGGGTGGCAATCCAATTCCATTTAACAAACTTGAGAATATTGCTAATTTCATAATAAGATCTGGTTTAATAGAGCCCCCAATAAATGGAAATAAATTCACCTGGAAATATGGTGAATTTAGGAATATCCATTGCAAATTAGATAGGGCTTTATTAAACCAGATTTTTGTTATCTCTTTTTCTAAAGTTTGTTGTTGTAGTTTACCTCAAAACTTCAGCGACCACACATCTATTCAAATTACCTTTAGTAATGATAACAAGGGAGTTTTAAAATCTCCTTTCAGATTTGTTAATGGATGGGTATATGAAGAGGGTTATAAAGAGATTGTTTCAAACAGTCTTAATAACAATAACCTTTTTGGAACTGCCCAATATAAATTTAACAAACCTCTTCAAATTATTAAGGGTAATCTTAAAAAGTGGAATTGTTCCAGAAATAAAACTAATGTTAAATTCAATAGGGATGAATGTGAGAGGCTGTAGAATGAGTTAGATAATAACAGCTCAGACATTAACAAGGCATCTCTATTTTTTGATGCTTAAGCCAAACTGGTCAAATCTTTACATACACATTCAATTAATATTAAGCAGAAAGCTAAGACTGACTGGCTAACGGCTGGAGATAAAGCTAATAAATTCTTTTATACTAAAATGTCTAGTAGAAAAAATAGAAATGATATTGGGAAATTACTGGATACAGATGGCAAAATAATCAATGATGCCTATCTTCTTGAAGAAAAGGCAATTAAGTATTGTAACAACCCGGAAATGCGAGCCAGTTTAAAATTTTTATTTTGGCAAATTTAGCGAATTTTGAACATTTAAAATAGAATATTTTAAATAAAATCGACGGGAAATTTATTTTGAATAGAATTCGAACGTATATATTATATATGTCGTCGTTAGAATATAAATATTTTATTTTAATTATAAAAGGAATTGAAAATGGCGCGGTAGTTCGATAATTCAATTTCAAACTTCAATTGAATGTACCGGGTGCAAAACAAACCGGATTTTAGCAAAACCAAAAATATTAGAATCTATTTGTGAATACCTTTCCAACGAATCCGAAAAATTGAGATTTCATAGCGGGAATCAAAAGATACGTCCAGTTGAAAATTCTGAATAGTCGTTGTGGAATTCAGGCCCTTAAAAATGGGAATTTTGCAAACGACCTCGGATTTCGACGAAACCACTTTTGTTGGGTCCGTGATGTCAAATTATTGTTAGATTCCAAATTTCATAATTTTTCGAATCAATATGTGAGCGTGGCAAAGGAAAACGTGTTTGACCAGTTTCAGTTGATTTTAATCGACTAGAAAATGGCCATTTTTCAAACGGTCTCAGAATTCGACGAAATTAGTTTTGTTAGGACCGTATCGTCAATACGAAGCTAGAAAATATTTTTCTGGATTTTTTCGAGTTAGTATGTGGCCCTGGTAAATTGAAATGTGCGTTCAAATTCAATATATAGAGTTATATGTTGATTTTGACGAGAACTGATCGAAACGATCGAATCAGCCTATGGTACATATTCCATTGTGTTTGGAATGGGGGTAATACGCTATGGACGACAGGCGGTGGGCCTCGTTTCGAGGTCGAAATAAAAAGTCAACTTTTTGAATTAAATAATTTAATAAAATAAAAAAATCTTTCCTCTCTCTTCCCTTATTCCTTTATCTCAGGCCCCCCCGTTTGATTTGAATCAGAAGAAAAAAAAAGAGAAAGGGGGGATCGCGACCGCCCCCCCCTCCCCCCCCCCCCCGATGAGTCGCCGCCGCCCAAGGTGGGGCGCCACCACCTGCCGCCGCCTCCCTCTCTTCTTCTTCCTCCCTTCTTCTCACTTCCTGACGCGAAGACCCCCCAATCCGAGCCCAGACCTCACCGCGCCCCCCTAAGGCCACCGCACCCCCTTAACCCCTCCTCCTGCCTGAACCGCCACCCGAAGCCACCCCCCCTCCGCCTGCATCGCCCGCCGTCAGCGAACCAAGGTGATTTTTATTTGTTTATTTATTTATAAAACCAATTTTAATGTGTGAGTGCAGTTTTGAATCAATGAAATCAGTTTTATACATATAGCAATGAAAGGGAGGGATTGTTAGTTGATAAAAATTGGGATTTATATAGTATTTATATTAAAGGTATAATCTTTATTATGGTAGAAGGTTAAAAATATGATTTTTTATATAGTAGAAATCATAAAGATGCGATTTTTATATAGTAGAAATCATAAAGATGCGATTTTTATATAGTAGAGTAATAAAGATGTGATTTTTATAGTGATGAAATAGAAAAGGCAAAATCTTTATATAGAGAAAAGCGTGATAAAAAAATAGAATTTTTATTTATATAGTAGCGATGTAAAAATATAATTTTTATCTAAATAGTAGCGATATAAATATAGAATTTTTATCTATATAGTAGCGATGTAAAAATAGATTTTTTATCTATATAGTAGCGGTGTAAAAATAGAATTTTTATCCATATGGAGTGGTTATAAAAATAACGATTTTTATATATATAGCAACAATATAAAAATGTGATTTTTATATATGTAGTGGCTACGGGCAACGAAAGTGACAAAAGGCGAGAACGACGAAGATTTCTATATAAGAAGTGTCGTGGAGTTTGGATTAGCTATCGGTGAGAACTTCTCACTCTAAATTTCTTTTTCTAGTTATATATATATACTAGGATGCATACGGTGCTTAGCAGCACCCGACACCCGTCATCCACAGACCATGGATGGCTTGTTTGTTTGATTGATGTGTTGTGAAAATTGTTTGTGATGTTGATGTGAAATCAATAATAAAATGTAGATGTGTTGAAATAAATTAATTAGCGTTAAAAATATAATTTTTAACGTGAATGTGAATAAATAAATAATTATAAACAAATCGGCCGATTTGTTTATATACACTGATTTGACTGATATTGATTGGGACGATAAATTTTACACATCGCCCAACTGCACAAATAAAAATCTGTGTTTGTTGATTTGAAACCCCACACGGGTGTTGGGATGATATTTGGTGTACACTAATCCCAATTATTTAATTGTATGTCGATCGATTGGTCGACAGACTGTGTAAGCGTCGATTATTTATATTTGATGCTTATGCAGTTGTGTGGTGCACTTTGGATGATGGTTGATTGGTTATCGTTGCTATTATATACATGTGTTGTATGGAATCCATATAATTAACATTATATGGTGATTGATTGGGCCTCATTCCAATCGGGAAAATAATGAATATTATAAAATATAGATTCATGTGTTGAATAGAATAAATATTCATGTGTTGAATAGAATAAATATTCATTTGTTGAATAGAATAAAGAAGTTTTTGAAAAATATAAAGCCGTGTTGATTAGAGATGCGTTATTTTGGACGCAAACGATATTTATATCGATTTTATTCGTTTTATAATGAATATTGAAAAGTGATTTCAAAATTTAATATTTTGAAATTAAATTAGATTAAAATACAAATTGAAATTTTATTGAATCAACTTGAAATGAATTCGAATCGAATAGAAAATGAATTCGATTCGAATTGAATAGAAAGTGAATTTGAATTCGAGTTGAATAGAAATGAATTCCAATTGAATTAAATTGAAATTGAATTAAAAACGAATTGAAATCATTTTGAATGAAATTTAAAACGAACTGAAATTGAATTGAAATCAATTTGAAATGAATTCGAATTGAATTAAATAGAAGGTAAATTCAAATTGAATTGAATTGAAATGAATTAGAATTTGAATTGAATTGAAAAGAATTTGAATTCGAATTAAATAAAATTGAAATGAATTCGAATTGAATTGGAATCAAATCGATTTGAAATTGAAGATGAAGTTGAAATTGTTTTTGAAACGAATTTAAAATGATTTATAAAATACGTTTTAAAAGGAAATCAACGAAATATATATAATATATATATATATTATATATATAATGGCCTGAATAGAACGCGCCGCGTCGCGGCAGTTCGTGAATTTCGACCATTGACTTCGAATTGACGTTGCGGGAGATCCGACCGTCGGATTCTCCTAAAACCAGAACCGTTGGGTTCATATCGAAAAGAGCTTTCCAATGAATATTAGAAATTTGAAATCTAACGGTTGGATTTGGAATTATGTCCAAATCAAATTTGGAAAAGGTCGCTTTAAGTGCAGTTCGATGGCCGTTGATGGAAATCGACTGTACGGGCCTTGATAAAATTATTAAAAATATCTATAATTTGTGTAAAATCATAAGAAATGATTTGGGAAAAATTGGGCTGAAAAATTCCATATTTGAAAAGATAAAAATAGATTTTTATCGAAATGAACTAGTTTTGAACTAGAATTAAAATCAATTTATTTTTGAAATAAATAAATTGAATTTGAAAGTGATTTTAAAAAATATCAATATTCCCAATACGTGGATTGGACTGGAGTTGAATCGAAATTATCTTCGGAATATTTCGATGTTGGATTTCGTGACTATACAGATATTGTTATGGGAATTTGAAAGATATATTTTATATCGTTATTTCCAATACGATATTTGTTGGTTTCAGAATTTGATATTGAATATAAGCCGGTATATTTTCTATTCAGAGCCTTGTATTTAATATCAAATGTGATTTGGGTTTATCGTGAATCGTGTTTTAGATGACATTGGTTCTTTAACCTATTTAGAGGCAGGATGTTGATTTTTGAAAAGATTAAAACTAAGTGGAGTTTTAATGAATCTTTAATTAGATTGAAATGTGAATTGATAATTTAAATTATCAAATTTGAAAGGTTATCGAGGATGGAGTACCACCGGTTTTTCTCCAAAGCGATAGTTAAATCTTTAATTAGATTTAAACGTGAAATGGTAATTAATTTTACCGATAACACCGTGGTGTTAGATATGGAGTATTACCAGTTTCGCTCCATGGGATAAATAGGTTGAGATTGGGAAATAAAACAAATAATTACTTCAGTGTGGTTCGCTAATTCCGACTAGTTTGAAATGATATCCAAAGGAAGATTAAAGAATTTTTTTAGAAGAATTTATCTTGGAAAATTAATGGGAACCTTTCCCTAAGAATGTGATTTTGTGAATAAAAGAATATTCTGAATTGGAATGAGGCGTTTTTTGTGTCTATATAACATTTGTTTATCATATACGGTGGTTATTCAGAAAGGTCGGGTTTATACCCATTCTGAATAACCGATTCGACGAGATGTCGAAGATGAAGACGGTGGTTGAAGACTTGAAGTCTTCACATAATTTGGGTGATTACTGATGATCTCGATTGGGCTATACACCCAAGATGAGGGAAATAGTTGGTGATCGTCCAGACGTACTGGGAGATGGATGGATATGCGAGGAAAGTGCCTTCGGTTTCGTTCAGACCTAGAACGAACTTGTAAATGGATTGTGTGTCTGACATTGGATTTTATTCTGTGTTGATTGATCTCTATTAAATATACATCTGTTTGGCGGCGGAGAATTTATTCTCTTGCTTAACACCCTTCTCTGAGACGTACGAGCTCAGAGGTTGTATATCGATGGACATCAGTCGCATGGAGTGAATTGCCAGTGTGGCACGCGTAAGTGGCAATTGATCAAGGCTTCTGTTGAAAAGCAAAGTCTTGTGATTGATGATCAAAGCACAGCCTGTGTGGCGTAGCTTTGTGTATAACGTGAATTCGCGAGCCTCACACCTCGGTATGAGTCAAAAACGGGAGACGGACCGCTGGGAGAGCACGACGTTTCTTTCTAGCTAGGGTGGTGTCAGTGACCTACCAGCCCTGACATTTATATACTTTTCACCTGTGTGGTTGTTGGATACGAGGCGCCTCGGATATAGGTCTGTAAGGACCGGGAAACGTGTGTTCAGGAATTGCCAATCCTCAAAAGTAAGAGAGGACCGGCCCAGCCGATTCCAAGGATCAGAGTGGGGTCCTGAGATATTTGCTAGAGTGTCTCGAACGCGGAGAGGAGCTTGCCCCTTGCCTCGGCTCATGACGGAAATCCAATTTCCAATACGTGATAGTGCGGTTTTATTTGTAGAACCTAGTATGGCGACATAGTGGTATGGGTCATTCATGCCGCCTAGGATTGATATTTATGATTGAAATTGTTTTGACACTATACACTTATAATAGTATCAAATAATGTGTTTTAAACGTATCAAGCATGCTTTGGCTGTTATAAGGTAAAAACCCTATCCTTTGGCTTGTGTTGCATTGTGTGATGGGACCTGGGTCTTATAACAGCTTCATTTTTCTTTATTTAGCATTGCGCTGTTTGTTCTATACACTGGTATTCTTGGGAGGAAACTCGTTCCGTGTTATACGGCGCGGTCCCTTGATTTACCAAACTTTAAAACCAATATTAATAACTGTTTTAGTTCTCACACCAGTCACATGACTGACCTGGAGTTTATTGTTTTAACCTAAACTCTGGGTGCCCCTATTTTCGACACGGGCAGCTAGTAGTTTTGGTTTTGCAGATTTATATTCACAGGGTCCTGATTTACAGCTGGAACGATGCTCGGAAAGCTCTGTATCCGTGCATTACTTCTAGTTGTGCTTTTGTATTATTTTCCGCTGCGATGTATTTAAATGTAATTTAAATCTCTGATATTTGTTGAATGTAATTTATTCATTTATACTCTGTATATTCTTGTATCTGATGGGATTTTTGTAATAACAATGAAATGTTCTTCCGTCTGCGTTCCGATTTGTCCTGTTCTCAAACGATCAGGGGTTTTCGAACGGTCTTAGTCGGTTTAACGATCAATTCGGATCGAGCGAAATTCATTGTCGTTACATTAACAATTTATATAACACTGAGGAGATTACCAGTAACTTTCCTAATATCATTTATAAATATACTGTTAGTGATAACAGTGAGGATTTATTACTTAATCCTATTAGAGAGGAAGAGATTAAGAATATCATTTTTAATGCTAAAAATGATAAAATACCTGGTCCTGATGGATTTGGTGCCAAGTTTTATAAAACTCACTGGTCTGAAATTAAAACCTCATTAATTGATTCTGTAAAAAAAAAAAAATTCTAGTAGAATTTTAGAAAATTCTAATCATACTTTTATCACCTTAGTGCCTAAAGTTGAGGCTCCTGTTAATCTAGAGGATTATAGGCCTATTGCCTGTTGCAATTTTGTTTACAAAATTATCTCCTTTATATTATGTAACAGAGCTAAGAATTTTTTGAAATTCCTTATTTCTAAAAATCAGAGTGCCTTCATTCTTGGTAGGCTTATTTCTGAAAATACTTTAATTGCTCATGAGCTTATCAGGGATTTTAATAAGAAGAATAAAAATATAATGTGTATTAAAGTTGATCTTCAGAAAGCATTTGATAATATTGACAGGAATTTTATTGTTTTTGTTATGAGACAAATGGGGTTTAGTAGCAGATTTTGTGACTTAATTAAAGAATGCATTAACAATGTCACCTTTTCAGTAATGATTAATGGCTCTCCAAAAGGATTTGTACATAGTAATAGAGGAATAAGGCAAGGAGATCCTTTATCTCCTTACTTATTCTCTATTGTTATGGAGTACTTTTCAGTTCAAATGGAGTCTAAATTACTGAAAGGTAACATAAAACCTATCAGTAGAAACAAACCACACATTACTCATCTGTTATATGCAGATGATATGCTTGTATTTGCTAAAGCTGATAGGGTTAGTGCTTCATAAATCAAAAACATTCTGGATAATATGGATAAATATGCTGGGCTTAAAGTTAATGTTTCTAAAAGTAAGATTTACTTTAGCAAAAACTCTATATATAAAAATGATATTCTTAATCTATTGGATTTTAAAGAAGGGAAGTTACCAGTCAAATATCTTGGCTTGCCTCTTAGTATTAATCAAATTAAAGAGAAGGATCGCACTAGACTGTTTGATATCATCCATACTAAGTTAGAAGGATGGTCTAGTAAGCTCTTTTCTATGGCTGGTAGAATGGAGCTAACTCACACAGTCATCACTGTTGTTATTATCTACTAGATCCAAACACATAATATTCCTAGTCATGTTATTCAGAAAATTGAGAGGATATGTGCCAATTTTATATGGAAGGGTAAATACCATAAAATTTCTTGGGACAAAGTCTGTAAACAAAAGAAATTTGGTGGTTTGGGGCTTAGAAATATTAAGGATTTAAATGATGTTTGCAAATTAAAATTGTTTTGGAAATTCTTAGATGGAAAATCTCTTTGGGCCAGATGTATGAGGGCTAAGTACCTTAAATCAAAAAAAAATCGGACTGCTAAAAAAGAGAACCATCACTCTTTTGTTTGGAAAAACATTTTGGACTTCAGAGAAATTGGAAAAAAATTAATTAGGAGAGAAATAAAGGATGGCAGCCAAACCAGTCTTTGGTTTGAACCATGGATCTTTGGAAACTCTCTTATTAATCTTTTAGGATGGAACTATTTGCACATCCTTGGGGGTGTAAATGATACTGTCCAAAATATTATTCAAAACACTGCTGGTTCTTAGCAGCAGTCAAGCTGCATCTATCTATAAATCTGCTATATCTAAGATTCCCATAAATAATAACAGTTTTAGAGACCATTAGGAGTGGATACTTATTTCAAAAGATAAATTTTCTTTTAAAAATGCTTGGGATTTTTTTATTGGTAATGAGGTTGAGGTAAGTTGGTACAAGGCTATTTGGTGCAAGGCAAATTGCCCTAAAATGGCTCATTGTGCCTACTTTGCTATTTTAAATAAGCTTCCTACCAGAGACAAATGTGTGAAGTGGAATAAGGATTCTGAAAATAAGTGTCTCCTTTGTAAGAATGATTTAGAAAATATCAATCATTTATTTTTTGAATGCCCATACTCCCAATTCATTTGGTACAATGCTAAATGTAAATTGAATTTTAATCTGAATATTACTACTTTGAATATCAGAGATAGTGTTGCATACATTATGGATAAATTTAACCCTAAAACAATCCTTTTTAACAGGGCTTGTGTGATGCTTACTACTGTGATCTATCATATATGGAGGGGAAGTATTCAAAGATTGCATACTCTCAAAGAAATCAGTAACAGTCAACTATGGAAGAATATTGTCACTAATAGTCACATTATCATTAAAAAGGCAGCAAGGCATATAAATGATCATAATTTATGTCAGGCATTTTCTTGTAATGAAGAAATTCAAGTTGAGAAATTTATACTTGGAGGAAGACTCAACTCTAGAAAGCTGCTCCCCAATAGAAAGATCTCAGATTTTCCCTCTGGTGAAAGAAATCCTTGCCATGCTAATAGCTCTTACCACTGCAAAGGGAGTAATCATAACATTATTGATCCTAATCATTCTAAATCACATTTTAGGAACAATAATACCATGTGCTTATCTATTGCAGAAAACAAGGATCATCTCTCAATTAGTAATCTTTCTGAGATCTCAAATGATGTTTGGGTCAGATCTGACGTCCTCCCTGGGGCTTCCACTAACATTGCTTTTAAATCAAAGTTTAGAAAGGGAAGTAGACAAATTTCTGATTCAAAAGTGCATGTTTATTTGACTAATTCATATAGTAATCCCTTTTTTTTACCTGAAATAGAGGGTGGTTCCTCCAGCAGTGATCCAGATCTTCAAAAACATCTGGAAAAGGGAAAATCAGAAGAAAAGTTCAGATCTTTACACAGAATTGGGGATAATCACTTTAAAAGCATGTTGAACAACCAAATATACCACTTATCTGTTTGGACAGAAGGGGGAAGTAGCCACGGCAACTCGTTGGAAGGCAATAGAGACTTATTTAGTTTGAATGGCAGATTCGAGAGCATGGAAAGTTCAGATCTAATAGATATGAACTCATTAACTCATATCGAACTCCAAGATCTGTGCTTAGGGAAATATAATCTCCATTCGAGAAAATATGAAGTCAATAGCAAGCTTGATTTGAGCAAGAAGAGCAAAGATTGGAATGAAGATACAATTTGGAAGTCGTCGCGAAGATTGTGAATTTATTTTCCACTGGGTAGCTCGCCGTTTTTGAGCTTTCTGATTAGGGTTAGCTTTGCAATGTTATGTTGTGGCGGCTAGGGTTTATTGCCTTTGCAAGTGTTGTATCAGGTTTAATACCCATTATGTCTTTTGGGCCTTGGGCCAGTTTTTTTGCTGTTTCAGAAAAAAAAATGTTTCTTTCTTTCTTATCTCACCCTCTAATTTCTGTCTATTAACGTTCCAGTGTTTTCGATGCTTGAATGTTCGACATGGTGTTTTTGTGTCGATTTTCGGGGTCGAAAATCCGCAGGCGGTTACATGGAGCCTTGAAATTCTGTGCTCCATGATATCTATGGTGGTACGAGACGCGAAGGGTTCCATCTTTGTCCCCATTTTCTAATTAGGCGCTATAAAAATTTGCCATAGTGTGAAGGTATCTTATCCAACATAAAAGTATAAAAACATCATAGGTTCCTATCATCAACAACCTCTGTTTTTCCCAAATATTAGGAAAGCCCAAGATATAATACTAAATTTTTAACCCTCATAGGCCACATAATCAAATTAGACTTTTTTCAAAGTCTAATCATGAATTTGGTTCGAGTAGAAATTTGCCAATGGTTATCCTATCAGCACTTTGGTATTTTTAGATGGCCTCCTTGAAATACTTCAAGAGCGTCCATTAATTACCAAAAAAGTAATTATGTTAATCCTATAAAGATAAATACTATTCCTGTTGTCTAAGAGATTCAAAAATCAAACATTTCCTCTCATTCTCAAAGCTTTGGCTGCCTCTTCCATTTGTCATCCAGTATTCAAATAAGGTATGACCTAAAACTCAATAATTTCCCAAACCAAATTTTCTATATCTAGCTAAATTATGTCTTAATCTATACTAATAAATAGAATATTTTTCTATGCTTCAATTCGCTAGGAATTCAAATTCCAATAAGGACTTTTCTATAATTTTCATAAATTTACCCCAAAGAACAATATTGACATATTTAAAATTACAAGGAATAGGTATTATTTTACTTTGAATGGATAGTGTAAACTACGTGCGAACACGTAAAATAACACATCTCACCCTTTACATTTTATGTATATTCCTTATAATTTCAAATATAGTCTTTTTTGTGCAAAACGACAAAAGGACTAATTTATAAAATATAAACAAACATCCTTAAGCAAACCAAAACACAGTCACATTCAAACTAAAAAGGATAATTTACGCAAATCTAACATTTAAGTCTATTCCTTAATCTCATGCTTTAAATTTTTATTCTTTAGGATGACATTCTCTAAACTAAACTTTTTCACTCAATATTTTAAAAACTTGAGTTCAAGATATTTCCTCGTCACAGGCTGCAAGTTCGATTCCTTTATTAACTTCCAAATTCCAATGTAATTAACCATTAGTTAGGTGTCCCCATAAAATTATCTTACTCACAACAAATTTACTAAGTGGCTTTAAATCCAAAATCACATAAGAACAAATAGGAAAACATTTGTTCATCGCTTTATGCCATCTTCGAATCATCATGGAAGACTACTAGCGATTAATATCTCAAATCATAAGAAAAGAAAATATTTTGGAAGTCATCACTTACAATAACGATATAAATAGTATTGATATTTCGATCGTTTATTCTAAACTTAACATACCATTCCAATAATTTTTTATTCTCCTTAATTTTCCATTTTCCCTTTTTCTCAAAGATGTGGTTCATCCATAATCTTAATTAACATGCATAATAGTCAAATTTTGGACCATTTAACCAATCCTTGCTCATTTTCTTTTAACCTCCTCGAGAAAATATTAGTTTCACCAAATTACATGCGTCCATTTCCTCAGATTAAACTCTCTTCAACTCAATCCCTATAAATTCCTTTATTAATTTCAAATTTATTTCCCATTAAATTTTTAATTAATATTCATAAATCCTAAATTTAAATATCGTAAATTACGTAAGTTCATTGTACCTATATATTTATATATATTGTTGATCGCTGGATACATTCATAATTGTACTAATTCCTAAACTATACTATTTAGGGCAACTTAGTTTACAACCAAACCTGGATTCTAGATATCCTTATACTTCACCAGCTTTTTCAATATAAACTTCTGAGACTGACACTAAATTTTTTGGATTGGGTTGTACAATTTATTATTACTTAGTCTTAGAGTCTAATTCTAGCTTACCTAATTTGCTACTCTTATTTACTCTAGGATTATTTCTTTTTATAAAGTGGAATTATAGAAGTTACACAAAATAAATATATTTTCCAGACCATTGGTATATTATTATTATTACTACTACTACTACTCAAACTTGCACAAATTCAAAAATAGATGTTCAATGTTTTATTAAAACCTGAAATGTCAAATTTTGCGTTTTGCTCCAAAATATAAATCTTTGTTAAGAGTTAATGCTTACTGAACTAAATATCAATACATGCTTTATTTTTAAGAAAACATTTTTTTATTAAGAATTCCATTTACTTCGAAATGTCACAATACAGAATTAGATGCCTCTTCTCAAACTTTCGTATTTTCGGAAACATTTACCAAGTTCTCTAAAATAAGAGCAAAAATAAGTTTTCTTTTTAACGTTTATCTTTATTAATGTTTTGAATGTCAACCCTGGACTCTTTTCAACAATGATAAATGTTTTAAGGTTTTACACAAAAAATTTAAATGACTAGTTGTAATGTCACGCATTCTTATCGGTTCGTATTTGAATATTTAAATCAGTTTAAATATTAAATTCATAATATAAGTGGATTTATATATTAATTAAAACAAAGTTGAACGTATAAAAATATATATTAAATATAATCGAGCCCGTAATATCGCGGCAGTTCGTAATTTAACGTTTTGAACTTCAACTGAGTGTACATGATTCGTTATTAGTGGGATTTCTTCGAAACAAGAAACGTTGGAATCTATTAAACTGTATTTTTCTAACGGAAGTGGAAAATGGAGATTTCGTCGTATAGATTGCAAGATATGTGCAAACTAAATATTCAGAAAAACAGCGGCATATTCGTTTATGGCCATAACAATTATTTAAATATATTTATATATCGGTTTTGAATTTAGACAAGGTTCTTTTGAGGCGTAGTTATAATTTAATTTTTAGAATTTTACTGTAATTTTTAATTAATTAAATACGCAACTTTTAATTGGAGTATTTTTTGGGGTTTCATAATATGAGTCAACCTACCGATATTATTATATTTTTGTGATTGTGGCACCTCGCTGGACACGACCGTAATCTTACTTCTGTCCGTAGCAACTCGGACATGAACAAAATGTGCAGACCTTACACTAAATGTGTCTAACACGGTCTATTACACGTCCTATGATTATACTTTGATTTTATCGTTTCTTCTTTCCATATATGCATATGTGCATGCTCAGACGCAAGCCATTAAACACAATTGTCTTATGTAATTAATAAAAGTATGGTTTGAAATCCACGATGTATACTCTATCTTGACAAAATCTGGGCAAACGACTTAAGTTCCAAGTGAAGAATTCAACTGATGGAGACACAACATATCTATATAAAACTGCATACCTATAAAATGCAGCTACCATATAATTTAATAAAGAAAGGACAAAAAGGTCAGCAACATTATACTTAGTCCATCCAAAATCTCTGTATATTTACTGGTAAATAGCGGATAAGATTTCTCTTGTGTATAAAGTAGTCAAAAGTTGTGGTGTCCCTTGTCTTCATTTTTCCCGATAGTGTATATAATAAAGAAAAATTAATAAGCTGACCCATACCCTAAATCACAGAGGCCTATTTTACAGACCAACATTTCTTCATGCCAAAGGAAGCCTCCCACATGTGTTTTGAAATCAACTAGTCTCTATCCTAGGTATTAAATAATACGACTACTCTATATTGCTATTACTTCAACGCGAAGGCACTCAGTTATATATATATGTGTAACTTCTTAAAGAACCAAAACTTTAAAAAAAAAATCTATAATTTGAGAAGCCTTTGTCCTGGAACTTGCGTTTCCCTTCTCCTCATTCTGGCTTTACACCATAATGGCTTTCGGACGTCGTTGTACTTTGCTGGTTTATAGCCTGAGTTCCAGCTTCCATGGCAAGACGGTTCGGAGCAGATTCAACTCGTTGGAAAAATGCGGCAGTCATTTGGAAATGTTGTGTGTGTTTCATTATTGGTGCGGGTGTACGTTCGTATACATATATAGGTATTTATAAGTGTGTGAAGTGAGTTGTGTACATATGGCGATGAGAGAGATGGAGTATGGAGGGCGTAGAAGGGATATACCATGACTATGTAAGTGGGTTCCTGAAGCATGCATTTTTGGTGAAAGCTTTTGTGTATTCGAATGGCAGATAGAAATAAAGGAGAATAAGCGCGTTGAATGCATGAAATTCTGGAATGGTGTGAATGCATGTAATTGGGTTTAAAAAGTTCTAGAAGGAAGGAAAGCATTGATTATGGGTTTTTGGTAGAAGTAATACTGGCGTTGGAGATGTCTGGGAGGAATTATATAGATGAGGATGCTACAGAATTAAAGAAGGGAGGAAAGGGACGTGTATGGTCACGACATGGATGACAGTGCGTGTGGGTAGTATAGTGGGCTTTATGCGGTGTGTTACGGGTGTATTCATTTGGAAGGATGTCTTTTAACGTTGGAGTTGTGGAAAGTAAGGTGAAGGAGGAATGGTTTTGTAGAGTACAGTGAAGTGCTGTGGAAAGCTGGAAATTGGCGGACTAATTTGTTTGGGTGTCAGCTATTATATCAGTGAAGAAGAAGACTAAAGGAAGCGGGTTTAAAAATAGAAAATACTGGACGGGTCCAATTCTTTGTAGAAGGTGAAATACTGGGGTGGACGTGATGCATGGTATGTAAGGTGGAAGAGCAGCAGTGTTTTTGTTGTTAAACGCATGGAACACATGGCGAGGGAAAATCAGCTATTGTGATACACACTGGAGCCTGCATTTCATGCGGTAGGAGAAGACACTATTCCTTCTTTTGTTAAGTGGGCGCGGATTTAGGTTCTAATATACTGTGATGGGCCGATTAAAGCCCAATGGAAAAAGTAAATAAATGAAAGTTGGCCCATTGACGTAAATTAGCAGCAAATGGCCAAATGGGAGTGAGGGAAGTAGCGTTTGAATCCCAATGCAGTTTGGGTATTCAAAAATGGTAGCGGACCGGTTTTTATATGTGTCAGTTTTACGAATGGTCTGATTTGCTGAAACTGTACGAAGGCAGACTACATACTATAAGCAGTTGGAGTGATTTGGAGCACTAGCAATTTTAGGAGAAATAAAACACTTGATGAAATCAGTAAATTCACTGACTCTGCTCTACTTTAAAATATTATATTTAGATTCTATTAGTGATAAATAATGGTTGAATGCTGTGTGATGGTTGTTTAGATAAAATTGGTTAAAATATATATATATATCGTTGCGTATGTACACATCACTGGTCGGATACTGATTCCATCGATTATAACATTCCCTAGTATGGAATTAGTGTTAATTGTTTGATTAAGATCTATGGATGCAGGAAACCGGTTGGAGGAACCCAACCGGATTCCTCAATATTTATATGTACTGTTTGTTTCATATATGCACTGTTTGAACCATGTTGAATGGAAATTCAACGTTATGTTGATTTAATAAATAGACGATACCGATTAAGAAAACAGCAACTCGACCATAAACCCATTTTTGATAAGAAGTTGATTGGCTGTCAGGCAAATCAACGAAGATAATTATAAAAATTATATTTTTATAATTTAAGCGAAGTTTAAATTATAATAGAAGTTCTATTATAAACCGATATTTTATAGTTCATTTTATGAAGTAAATATAAACGATTATTTGACATTTAAATAAGTTGTTAAGATATAATTATCCCACAAGTGAATAATTTGGATAATTATTTTAAAGCAAACCGTTAAGAAATAGTATTAGATTAGTTATATTAATTTAATGGTAAGAGGTAACTAAAATCAGTTAACGAATTTACTGATGTAATGAAGTTGATTAAATCAATTGTTTATTTGGAAAATGATTATTAGATTAATTGGTCTTCAATTAATCTAATGAAAATAACTTAGCGGTAAACTGATCAAAAATTAAGAAGATTCCTTATTAATTACCCTTTTTAAATTAATGAGGTATTAAATAATTATTTAACCAATATAATTAGTTATTGTTTATATACAATAAGCAACCAATCTATTTTAGATTAATGATCAAGTAAATTGTTTACTTCAACAATGATAAAGCAAAATATTATTTAATTATTTTTAATTAAATAATTGTTTCTTAAATGGACCTCATTTAAGTTGTTATTGAATTAGTGATGAGATGTTCCTTGCATTAAGTAAAATGGCTCAAATAAAAGTAAAATTTCAAGAGACAAGGAACATAAATGTATTTTGGTAAAAGAAGTTATAAATATAATTGAACAACGAAGACGCAACAAAGAGTTAATATTTAAATAAATAAGTTGTATATAACTGAGTTTTCAAATTAAGGATATGGTGTCATAAAACCATATTAAAAATATAGCAAGAAGTACGATTTGACGGATTATAAAGTATAATGGGTTAGAGTTACGAACTTATATCTATTCTAAGATAAGAATGTTGTTGATCAAGGTCTGAGAGGTAATTAAAATACCCCAACTTGAAAGGCTTCACTATTATCGAGGAATGGCACTAGTTTCAATGGAAAGAGATGTCAAGATTTGTTATAAAGTGGAATATAGCAGCATATTGCAAGTTTTTGAACTATAATGATAAAATAACGTTGTTGACCGGCTTAAGCGTGACTGTGATGTCAAGATTAGTTATAAAGGGGAATATTACAGCATATTGCAAAATTTTAAATTATAACAATAAATTAACGTTGTTAACCAAGCTTAAGTGTGATTATTATATATAACACTATTCCCTAGAAAGGTTTGAACTTCACTTATCCCAAGCGATAAGAAAATAATTGTGTTTCCCCGAAGAAGTGTAAATGAATTATACGAAGTTGGAAGTAGAAGTTAATAATTGAGATCTGATATATATTACTCGTACTGAAGGGAACTCTTTAAAATATGGGAATTTGAATAATAAAAACGAATGTCAAATAAAAATGCCCATGGTTGTGTGATGTTTAGTTGTACATTTGAATGGATATCGTTTTTACTTCGATAGTTAAATAACCGACTATTGAAGTGTTTTGACCATCGTTGTCAATACGGAGAAACCAGTTGGATTTATTATTCGAAAACTACTCCGTATAGGCATAAGCGCTGCGAATTAGATTATGCTGACGATAATTGAAGACGGAATGAAACGAAAGGGTCGTTATGTTCCAGAATGGTGTTTTTGGTTTGTCCAGTCCCAGGACAACTTGTATGGACGAGTGTCTCATGGAGTATACCTAACAAATCACATACGATTGATCTCTTAAAGGTATTGCGTCTGGTGGCGGAGGAATTCGTTTCTCTTAGCTTTTTATACCCGTGATATTTTTGGAAATCGATTAGTGAATTGACGGGTTTGACGATGTGGCATTCAAAGTGAATGGTGATCAGATGCTCAGAAGATAGACGTAGCCTCTAGCCTCACAACCAGGAAATGACAGAAATTGGGCAGGGCAGCATGGCTAGTTGGGTCGTACCCAAGCAGGGTGTATTGTCACTGATCTAGAGAAAATTCATATTTGTTCTTCTTTTCGATTCTGTATCTCCGGATTTCAGTTGGATGACCAACAACCGTGGGTGACAATATATTCGATACACTTAAGCTAAATGAGTGGTCGGTCATGTGTGGCCGGGTTGCAAGACGTTCTTGTTGAACACAGGTGTATTCCCTCTATAGTACACTGATCAGAAGGTGATCCCATACCTTGTCTGTTGGAATCCATTCTCCAATAAGCGCCCTGCGGTTTTTGATTTTATGCTATATATGTGGAGCGTGAGATGCAAGCGTTCTGCTATTTGGATATTTACTTGATTAGACATTATTATAATATCACTGGATTTTGATATCAAAATATCTTGGGTTATAGTTGGGTAAAAACCGTCCGTGTTTATGTGGGTTGGTCTTACTATTATTCTTTTATTTCAAAAAGGAATTGTCAAATTAAAATAATATGGTTGTAATTTTCTCACACCAGTCCCATGACTGACCCAGAGTTTATTTGTTTGTGTTTTCCCTAAACTCTTGGGTGCCCAAATTTGCACAGGCAGTCAAGTGTTTCAGGCTTTCTAGATTCACTTGGAGGAACTCGAAGCAGAAGGCTTCACAATTAGTATTTAGAGATTATTTCTGTTGTGATATGATGTATTGTACTTGATAATGGTATGTATATACAATACAGATTTGTATTTCAAAGTTATGTTATATATTACATTTTATTCGTTCCGCAGTGAGTTTCGTGTTTACTCTGATTCTGTTCAGTTGTATTCTTCTTCTTCTATTCTATTAGTTCTATCTTTTCTTTCTCACCCTCTAACTTCTTTCTATTAATGATCTGAATTTTCGTTCACTTTGGGTTGAATGTGTAGGATATTAGTCAGCTCAAATTGGTACGGATTTTTGGGCCGTTACAGTTGGTATCAGAGCTGAAGGTTAAGTGATTACCTTGGCTCTGTGGCATAACTCAATAGAGATGGGGTTAGTAATACCCTAGATTGAGTATGAGTGTATATATATGAGCGTGTATTTGTAAATTAATATAAAAACTGGTTTATATTGTGTTGACTGGTCAGTCGAGTGGTTTATGAATTCTGGTCGAAACAGTAATGCAAACTGTGTCGATAGATGCGAACAGAGTAATTCGACACAGTATGTTTTGAAAAGAGGGTACATGAAATAATTTTACCCAAAATGTATTTTAATTTAAAAAGAAGTATATATCTTGATATTATTATAATATATTGGATGTGTGATCATTATTATAATCGAATAAGATCATACTTGAGTTGGTTATGTAAATAACCAATTGATTTTAAGTAAGTATAAAATAAAAATCAGATGAACTAAATCTAAATTTAAACCAGATTTGGAATTTAAACTAGATTTGGAATTTAAAACTCTGGTAATCTGGCAATTTGAAGGAATATTTTGATGTACTTTCAAAATAAAGTGTTTAAAAATGAGTTTTGAAAGTAATATAGTATTGAACTCACTTCGATGGTTGGAAAATAATTCCGATGATGATCCAGACATCATCGGTGTTCATTTTCGAGGTTCTAAGTGACGGATTACTACCAAAGATTTTGTTTTTGAATTATTGTGAGGAAACAAGTTGCCATAAATTCAAATGTTTTGAATAATATATGATTTCAAACTGATTTGAAATAAACACTAGGAATTTGAATTCTGAAATAAATATTTAACTTATGGAATTAAAATGTTAAAAGTGGAACTTAAACTAAGATAAACAAAAATGGACTGAATTTGGAATGATCTAGAATGAAAATTGTAAAAGAGAAATATTGGAGATTCGATGTAATAACCCGGAAATCTGAGCCAATTTAAAATTTTTATTTTGGCAATTTTGATGAATTTTGAATATTTAAAATGAATTATTTTAAATAATAACGATTAGAAATTTATTTTGAATAGAAATAGAACGTATATATTTATTTGAATCGTTGTTAGAATATAGTTATTTATTTATAATTATAAAAGGAATTGAAAATGGTGCGGTAGTTTGAAATTTCAATTTCAAAGTTCAAATGAATGTACAGGATTCAAAATAAACCGGATTTTAGCGAAACCAAAAATATTAGAATCTATTTGAGAATATCTTTCCAACGAATCCGAAAAATTGAAATTTCATAGCGGGAATGTAGTGACTCGGGATTTTGTCGACTTTGGTTATCGCCATAAACACGATGACGACTAACCAAACGTCGAAAAATACTGGTCATTAGTGAAAGAAATTAGAGGGTGAGGAAAGATAAGATAGAAACTTAGAATAGAAGAAGAATAAGAACACAATATCAGAGTAACACGAATCTCACAGCGGAACGAATAAATATATTTCATAACATAACTTTGAAATACAAATCTGTACTTGAATATACATATCATTTTCAAAGTACAGCACTTACAACACAGCGGAAATAACTATAACTATATGATCCTGAAGCCTCCTGCTCCAAGCTCTTCCAGTATATCTGTAAATCCCGACTACTTGACTGCCCGTACAAATTTAGGCACCCAAGAGTTTAGGGAAAACAACAAAATAAACTCCGGGTCAGTCATGGGACTGGTATGAGTAAAACAGTTTAAAACAGTTTGAACAAGTAAACGATATCTCATAAGACCACGCCGTATAACGGAATGGGTTTTTCCCTTATGAGAATCCAAATATCTTTATATAAAAACCTTTTGATATTATAATAATGTCTATCAACACAATATAATAATCATCTAGCAGAAACGCTTTCATCTCACGTTCTACATATATAGTATGCAATCAAAACCGCCAGCACGTATTGGGTAATGGATTTCCAACTATGACAAGGTATGGAATCACCTTTCGCTAGTGTACCTCTAGAGAGGAATACACTGGATTCAACAAGAACATCTTGCAACCCGGCCACACATGACCGACCACTCATTTCGCTTGAGTGTATCGAATGTATATCACCAATGGTTGGGATCAGCAACCGTTTCCCGAATGGGACAGCATCAACAATAGATTTTTAGAAGTAAATGAAACTCTAGATTAGGTGATTATACACCCTACTTCGGTGCGACCGACTTAGCCATGCTGCCTGCCCGATTTCTGTCATTTACCGGTTGATGAGGCTAGAAGCTACGCTTTATCATCACATCAGATTCACTTTGAATGCCGCATCGTCAAATCCATCAAATCACCGATTGACGTCTTCAACCATACATTATGTGTTAGCTAAAAGAAGTTTCCTTCTCCGCTTCCACTCTTGGTACGATTGGAGAAATTAATTTACGTGATTGTCTGGAAATACTCTATCAGACATCCGTCCATACAAGTCATCCCGGAACAGGATGAACCGAAGGCACTATTCTGAAAACAGGATAGCCCTTGCATAAGTCTGTCTTCATTTTCCTTTGTCATATATGATTCGCAACGCTTATGCCAATACAGAGTGGTTCTTTGGATAATAATCCAACCGGTCTCTCCATATTAACAACGTTAAAATGGTCAAAACTTCGATAGTCTGTGATTTACCTATCGAAGAAAAATAGGTGTGCAAACAACGATATTATTTCCAAATGGAAATTTTTATCGATCAAACATCATTCAACATTTATCTCATTTCATTAATTTACTTATCTCCTGTTTCCCTATATTCAGTATTTCTTGTTTTCTAAATTTGGAAACTATACGTTATTAACAAATGGAAAACATTTCCATTTCTTGTTTTCTTTATTAGAAAACATTTCTGGTTTCTTATTTGGAAAACATTTCCAAAGCTTCTTCATTGGACTTAGACAGATGTTTAAACAAACCATCGCGATGCCAACTCAAACATTTCCTTTAATTACTAAATTTACTTAACCATCCTTTACTATCGAACCTTAACCATTCCCTAGTTAAATACGAAGCCAATCAAGTTGGGGTAATACTACCTCTCAGACCTTAACTGAACAACGTTTCTAACCTTGGAATAGACAAAGTTCACCTTTTAATTCTTTAACAAACTTCCTTACGTAACTCTCTTTCGAATCATCTATATTCGAAAATTCTTTCCTTCGATAAGGTATATTCGATAACTCTATTTAATTTACTCTATTGGACTAACCCTATTGGATTAACTCTATTTGATTTAACTCTAGTCGATAACTCCTTTAACTCTATTCGAATAAACTATATTCGATTAACTCCTTTTACTTTCTATTCGAATAAACTATATTCGATTAACTCCTTTTACTTTCTATTTGAATAAACTATATTCGATTAACTCCTTTGCTTTAACTCTATTCGATTAACTCTTTTTACTTTCTATTCGAATAAGCTATATTCGATTAACTCCTTTTACTTTAACTCTATTCGATTAACTCTTTTTACTTTCTATTCGAATAAGCTATATTCGATTAACTCCTTTTACTCTATTCGAATAAACTATATTCGATTAACTCTTTTTGGTTTAGCTCTACTGATAAACTCTAACTGGTTTAACTCTACGGTTTAACCTAACTGATTTACTCTAACCAATTAACTCTAACTGGTTAACCCTAACTGATTTACTCTAACCAATTTACTTTAACTGGTTAATTCTATTCGAGGAATTCTGATCGAATAACTCCTTTTGGCTAAACTATATTCGAATGCCTCCTTTTAACTTTATTCGATAACTTCCTTTATTCTATTCGAATAACTAATTCGACTAACTCCTTGTCGAATAAACTATTCATTTATAAAGATTTACTTTTAGTAACGGTTCTTCACTTTACAAATGATTTCCTTTTATTCTAACTTATCCTTTTTTTTATAAATATTTCTTTTATAAAAATCCTTTTCCTTTTCTATATAAAATCCATCGATTTTATATAAATAATTCATTTTCAAAATACACTATGAAAAATCCCCTTTCCCATATCCAGTATTTCTAATAGTATTTAACATACCATATAACAACGATAAATATCGTCCAACCACACAAAATCAACAACAGATTATATACCACATCATATATCACAATATATGAATCACAGTAAAATAAATGTTGAGGAATCCAGTTGGATTCCTCCAACCTGTCTCCCTGCATCACAGATGTTAAACAATATAGATAACATCACTTTCAGTTCCATATGATATATTCTGTTAAACAGAATCAATATAGAAATTCAACTAACTGACTAGCAGTTCAATCAAACAGTGAACACACAGTCAATCAGACAAATTCTAACAGTTTTAAAAATACAACATGAAATTTTAAACTGTTCAGAGTTAGTGAGATTTACTCACATTGGACTATCATCGTTAATAACGATAATTGTCGCTGATTCAGATTGGACAATTTATTTCACTATAAATTGTAACAAGCTCAGATGGACTTCCAGTCAGTTCCATCGTGTAGTGTCCGTCCATACGATCCCAACGCAACTTGTTTCGTTAGATTCTGATATCATACGCCCGAGTTACGATTTTTTTACAAGTGGATCTAAAATTAAAACATACACTTATATTGATTTTAAACTTCTGGGCCTTACCATTTCTACCTTGGCCCATACACTTTTGAAACCCGACCCACGCTGATACCTTCTCCTTCCTGGCGACATACGCTGCTTCACAAATCAACAGCCATTACCGCTCCTTCCATTCCCTTCAACTCCATCTTTTGATGAAAAACCCAAATCGAAATCACTCACAAACCCCTCATCCAAAGCACTACACTTCCATCACAAAATCACAGCCTTCGAACACAAATTCAAAGACCGACGCTGCCCCCTGATGTACAGGTCACGACCGTTTTTACTCCAGAAATTCACAAAAGAACCCACCACAAACTCGATTCTCTTATGTAAACAAGATTCCATACTCAAATTCGAGTATTACAGCTTCCATCTCACTAAAGGACAAACCCTAATGGCGTTGGGCTTATTTCCATCGAACAGGAAATGCGTCGAACCCATTCAAACTGCTACTAACGAGAAGAGCTCCTCACTGGCAATCCAAATACATGTATAATTTGATTTATAGGAATTCTTTTGATTTGTTTTGGATTTTCTACTTTGGGTTTTTGCTGAATAAATGAAAATAACAGTGGCGGCCCTGAAGAGATTATATAACGGCTTTGTGAGGCTGAAATCGAATGATGTGTGGCCAGTTTTAGATCAGATAACAGTTAGGGTATTTTTTCCTTTTATTATTATTTTATTTTATTGATTTTATATTCGTTTCGGGTCCTTAAAAATTCCTGCGACCACATACGATACCCAAAAATCACCATACTGGACACGCACCTTCAGTTCGACATTACGGTCCCAACGAAACTGGTCTCGTCGAATTACGACTCCGTTTGCTCACACAGCGTATTTTTAACTGTCAAAATACTAACTGTTTCTCACTCTAAAAATCCGTACGGCCACACAGTGACTCTAAAAATCACGAAACTGGAAATCTAACAACTATTTGACATTGCGGATCCAACAAAATTAGTTTCGTCGAATTCCAACTTCGTTTGCAAAACTGGCTATTTTTAAAGCTCTGGATGACCCATTTAAATATATAAATATAATTAAATTAAATATTTAAAAATAAATATTATCGTATATTTTCACAGCGGAATACCATACAGCTCTAGAATATTCCTATATGAATTTCTAACTTGATATTTCAAATCTGGGTCAACCCGATATTCGATTTATATTGAAATCCCCTTTTTTAAAAATATAAATAATTCCTTTATAAATTATAAAGGAATTCCACAGCGACTTTTCTAAAATTTGATTTGGACATATCTCAAAATCTACACAATGAAATCCCGATTTTTCTCTTCCACTAGAAAGATATACTCCACCAGCTCCACACGTTTCTTGTTTCATAGAAATCCGATTTAAAACGAACCCTGTATATTCAGTTGAAGTTCGAATTGCCAATTTACGAACTGCAGCGCCATTTCAAGTTCGATTTTAATTATATTATAATTCCACGTTCAAACTGTCGTCGTTTAAATATATTCGCTAATATAATTCAACTCTAAACTGATATATATATTTTAAATAACCCAAACTACACCATACTGTGAATTTCACTATTTTTGATTATTACTGAATTATATATATTATTTAATTATTATATTAATTAAATATTCCTTATAATTTAATTAACGACCATTAAAATCTTTAAACCCTATTTAAATAATTAAATAAATTAATTATTCTACCCCTGCAAATGCGGGTCATTACATTCTTCCCCACTTAAAATAATTTCGTCCTCGAAATTGCTAAGTTAGAGGACGACCCTATCTATTGGAATTCCTAAGATTTGTTTACCCCTTATTTCTGATGTCAACTGAACCCATTAATATCGACTAAAATATTTATTCATTCCGACTAAATAATATTTTCAAAAATTCTGAAAATTTTCTAACACTTTAAATTTTCAGAAAATTTCGCCATAACCTCCTTTGTACAGCCATATCGGAAAAACCACAACTCGCCTCTCTAGGCCTTCTCCAATCCAAAAGAAAATCAAACAGCCAAGCGGCTTGCCAATTCGGCTCATAAATCTCATATCCAATAGAAATATAAACTTGTACCTTTTTGTCGGCATATCATTTCCACCTGTTATCAATTCAGCGGATACAAGGGTCATCCCAATCGAATTCCAATCTGCTTTTATCCACAACACAACCATTCGCTTATATCCGAGCCAAATATCATTTCAACTCGAGTTTCTTCTCGATTCCCAACTCTTAACTTGATTATCACATTACACTTCAAATTTGAGTCTCACAATCCAATTTGTCTTGATATCATTCTAATTCAATCTCAGTTACCACTTTACTGGCTTTACTTTAATTCAATTTTGCTTTCACAAATTTCTGTTGAATTTGTTTTTAATTCAAACAGTCTTTCCCTGGGAGTTTTTAAACAGTTCACTCTTTTCAAAAATCAAATTTTCATTTCGAACATGTCACTGAGCCCTTAATTAATATTCCATTAGTTAAATCACTTCTCTATTTCTTTATCAATATTTGTTGACCAAATGTTTTCAATAACCATATTGGCCTTTTATGTTATTTGGAAAACATTTCCGAATATCGCCTTCCTTTATTTTCTAAACTTTAGAAAATATAGGCTATTTATAATTGGAAAATATTCCAATTACTTATCTCTTTTCCGATCTCGTTTATTTCTATACTTAGGAAATGTCTATTATTCTATTTCCAAGTTTACACTTATTTGGGTTAAAACGGATGTTGTGTAAAACATCGTTATGACAACCCAAATACTATATTCAACTAACTCTTATTCAACATTGATCTTCGAGCCTGAAATCTTACTATTTATTTGTTAATAATGAAATCAATCAAGTTGGGGTACAATTACCTCTCAGACCTTGACTGAATAACATTTATAACGTCAAAACAGATATGACTACTTACTCGAATAATCAATACCATACAACAACTTATTCACTTTTAAACACATATACACTTTCTCTTTCTATTCTTACTAGATTTTATTCTAGACTTCCTTTTTGATTTTACTATTCTATTTTTAAGTTCGTTTCCTTATTGACTCCTATATATATATCGATACGTTGATTTCTAACTATCAAATTATCTTAAAAATATTCTAACTGCTTAAATTCTCGGAAAAATCCGCCATAATCTCCTTTGTACCAGGAGCTTCGGGATATTTCAAATAGCCTCCCATGGCCCTCACCAATCCAAAAGAAAAAGAAAAAGCCAAGCGGCTAGCCGATACAGCGCCTAAAATCTCATATATGAATTAAATACATACCTTTTCGTCAAGCATTCTATTTATATACCTTCATACCTTATCCATACCTATCTCATGTATATTTATACCTGCCCAATCTATTTTAACTATACATGATCGTTTTAACTCAATTCGTTAATTAATTTTTTAATTAACTCTTTAGTCTATTTCACTTTTATATTTGAACATGACATGTTCAAATATATTTTAACTTGCTTATTAACTAATTTGAATCCAAATTTCAAATTTAAGTTCTATATTCGATTTCGAATATCCATTTACAAATCTGATCCACCTTTCAAAGTTCAACTTCAAATTCACAACTCGATTAACTAATTCCTCTTCGACTTAGTTAATTCTATTCAATTTCTATTCAAATTTTATATTATAAATCCCATTTGAATTTCTATATTCAAATTCTATATCACTTCCATTGAATTTCATATATTCAAACTGCCTTTGAATTTCTATATTCAATTTCTATATTCAATTTCTATTTCAATTCCATTGAATTTCGTATATTCAAACTCCCTTTGAATTTCTATATTTAATTTCTATTTCGAACTTTCTTTATTCATTCTTTATTATAAATCCCATTTTGAAATTCAACACAACTTGTCTTTCCCAAAACAAATTCAAAACAGTGTCTCTAGTAATAATTCGTCACTTACAACTCGAAAATGAATACTGATGATGCAGCTGTCATCATCAGAATCTATTTTCCAGCGATCGAAGTGAGTTCAATACTATAAAACCATTTCTAAACATTTCCACTTTGAAATTCATTTCAAAATATAATTCACACTGCTTGTAAAACAATTTAAAATCTCCCAGGATCTTAAATTTTCCTTGTTTTTAATCCAAATCCATTTACAAACACTTATCCAATTTTTTTTTTCCAGAATTTTAATTCAATTCCTGGTTTAAATTTTAGATTTAACTCATCTGATTTCACGTATTTCACTTATATGAATTCTGATTGGTCATTTACATAACCACTTAATTTATAATCTTACTCGATTATAATAACAACCAATATATTCAATATATATCAAAATATACTTTGGGTAAAATTATTTTCATTTACCCTCTTTTCAAAACATATCATGGCGGTTCATCGTATTCAAGTGTTTACAAATCCCTACCGATACAGTGGATCAAACTGATCGACCAGAATTCACAAACAACTCAACCAATAAATCTCCACAATATAAAACAAATTTTTATATCAATAAAAAATACGTTCACTCGTATATACACACTCAACTCAATCTAGGGTATTACTAACCCTATCTCTACCGAGTCACGCCACAGAGCCAAGGTAATTCACTTAACTTAAGCTCTGATACCAACTGTAATGACTCGGGATTTTGTCGACTTTGGTTATCGCCATAAACACGATGACGACTAACCAAACGTCGAAAAATACTGGTCATTAGTGAAAGAAATTAGAGGGTGAGGAAAGATAAGATAGAAACTTAGAATAGAAGAAGAATAAGAACACAATATCAGAGTAACACGAATCTCACAGCGGAACGAATAAATATATTTCATAACATAACTTTGAAATACAAATCTGTACTTGAATATACATATCATTTTCAAAGTACAGCACTTACAACACAGCGGAAATAACTATAACTATATGATCCTGAAGCCTCCTGCTCCAAGCTCTTCCAGTATATCTGTAAATCCCGACTACTTGACTGCCCGTACAAATTTAGGCACCCAAGAGTTTAGGGAAAACAACAAAATAAACTCCGGGTCAGTCATGGGACTAGTATGAGTAAAACGGTTTAAAACAGTTTGAACAAGTAAACGATATCTCATAAGACCACGCCGTATAACGGAACGGGTTTTTCCCTTATGAGAATCCAAATATCTTTATATAAAAACCTTTTGCTATTATAATAATGTCTATCAACACAATATAATAATCATCTAGCAGAAACGCTTTCATCTCACGTTCTACATATATAGTATACAATCAAAACTGCCAGCACGTATTGGGTAATGGATTTCCAACTATGACAAGGTATGGAACCACCTTTCGCTAGTGTACCTCTAGAGAGGAATACACTGGATTCAACAAGAACATCTTGCAACCCGGCCACACATGACCGACCACTCATTTCGCTTGAGTGTATCGAATGTATATCACCAACGGTTGGGATCAGCAACCGTTTCCCGAACGGGATAGCATCAACAATAGATTTTTGGAAGTAAATAAAACTCTAGATCAGGTGATTATACACCCTACTTCGGTGCGACCGACTTAGCCATGCTGCCTGCCCGATTTCTGTCATTTACCGGTTGATGAGGCTAGAAGCTACGCTTTATCATCACATCAGATTCACTTTGAATGCCGCATCGTCAAATCCATCAAATCACCGATTGACGTCTTCAACCATACATTATGTGTTAGCTAAAAGAATTTTCCTTCTCCGCTTCCACTCTTGGTACGATTGGAGAAATCAATATACGTGATCGTCTGGAAATACTCTATCAGACATTCGTCCATACAAGTCATCCCGGAACAGGATGAACCGAAGGCACTATTTTGTAAACAGGATAGCCTTTGCATAACTCCGTCTTCAATTTCCTTTGGCATATATGATTCGCAACGCTTATGCCAATACAGAGTCGTTCTTTGGATAATAATCCAACCGGTCTCTCCATATTAACAACATTAAAATGGTCAAAACTTCGATAGTCTGTGATTTAACTATCGAAGAAAAACAGGTGTGCAAACAACGATATTATTTCCAATTGGAAATTTATATCGATCAAACATTATTCAACATTCATCTCTTTATTTCATTAATTTACTTATCTCCTGTTTCCCTATATTCAGTATTTCTTATTTTCTAAATTTGGAAAATATACGTTATTAACAAATGGAAAACATTTCCATTTCTTGTTTTCTTTATTAGAAAACATTTCTGGTTTCTTATTTGGAAAACATTTCCAAAGCTTCTTCATTGGACTTAGACAGATGTTTAAACAAACCATCGCGATGCCAACTCAAACATTTCCTTTAATTACTAAATTTACTTAACCATCCTTTACTATCGAACCTTAACCATTCCTTAGTTAAATACGAAGCCAATCAAGTTGGGGTAATACTACCTCTCAGACCTTAACTGAACAACGTTTCTAACCTTGGAATAGACAAAGTTCACCTTTTAATTCTTTAACAAACTTCCTTACGTAACTCTCTTTCGAATCATCTATATTCGAAAATTCTTTCCTTCGATAAGGTATATTCGATAACTCTATTTAATTTACTCTATTGGACTAACGCTATTGGATTAACTCTATTTGATTTAACTCTAGTCGATAACTCCTTTAACTCTATTCGAATAAACTATATTCGATAAACTCCTTTTACTTTCTATTCGAATAAACTATATTCGATTAACTCCTTTTACTTTCTATTCGAATAAACTATATTCGATTAACTCCTTTTAATTTCTATTCGAATAAACTATATTTGATTAACTCCTTTGCTTTAACTCTATTCGATTAACTCTTTTTACTTTCTATTCGAATAAGCTATATTCGATTAACTCCTTTTACTTTAACTCTATTCGATTAACTCTTTTTACTTTCTATTCGAATAAGCTATATTCGATTAACTCCTTTTACTCTATTCGAATAAACTATATTCGATTAACTCTTTTTGATTTAGCTCTACTAATAAACTCTAACTGGTTTAACTCTACGGTTTAACCTAACTGATTTACTCTAACCAATTAACTCTAACTGGTTAACCCTAACTGATTTACTCTAACCAATTAACTTTAACTGGTTAATTCTATTCGAGGAATTCTGATCGAATAACTCCTTTTGGCTAAACTATATTCGAATGCCTCCTTTTAACTTTATTCGATAACTTCCTTTATTCTATTCGAATAACTAATTCGATTAACTCCTTTTCGAATAAACTATTAATTTATAAAGATTTACTTTTAGTAACGGTTCTTCACTTTACAAATGATTTCCTTTTATTCTAACTTATCCTTTTTTTGTAAATATTTCTTTTATAAAAATCCTTTTCCTTTTCTATATAAAATCCATCGATTTTATATAAATAATTCATTTTCAAAATACATTATGAAAAATCCCCTTTCTCATATCCAGTATTTCTTATAGTATTTAACATACCATATAACAACGATAAATATCGTCCAACCACACAAAATCAACAACAGATTATATACCACATCATATATCACAATATATGAATCACAGTAAAATATATGTTGAGGAATCCAGTTGGATTCCTCCAACCTGTCTCCCTGCATCACAGATGTTAAACAATATAGATAACATCACTTTCAGTTCCATATGATATATTCTATAAACAGAATCAATATAGAAATTCAACTAACTGACTAGCAGTTCAATCAAATAGTCAAAACAAAGTCAATCAGACAAATTCTAACAGTTCTAAAAATACAACATGAAATTTTAAACTGTTCAGAGTTAGTGAGATTTACTCACATTGGACTATCATCGTTAATAACGATAATTGTCGCTGATTCAGATTGGACAATTTATTTCACTATAAATTGTAACGAGCTCAAATGGACTTCCAGTCAGTTCCATCGTGTAGTGTCCATCCATACGATCCCAACGCAACTTGTTTCGTCAGATTCTGATATCATACGCCCGAGTTACGATTTTTTAACAAGTGGATCTAAAATTAAAACATACACTTATATTGATTTTAAACTTCTGGGCCTTACCATTTCTACCTTGGCCCATACTCTTTTGAAACCCGACCCACGCTGATACCTTCTCCTTCCTGGCGACATACGCTGCTTCACAAATCAACAGCCATTGCCGCTCCTTCCATTCCCTTCAACTCCTTCTTCTTTTGATGAAAAACCCAAATCCAAATCACTCACAAACCCCTCATCCAAAGCACTACACTCCCATCACAAAATCACAGCCTTCGAACCCAAATTCAAAGACCGACACTGCCCCCTGATGTACAGGTCACGACCGTTTTTACTCCAGAAATTCACAAAAGAACCCACCACAAACTCGATTCCCTTATGTAAACAAGATTCCATACTCAAATTCGAGTATTACAGCTTCCATCTCACTAAAGGACAAACCCTAATGGCGCTGGGCTTATTTCCATCGAATAGGAAATGTGTCGAACCCATTCAAACTGCTACTAACGAGAAGAGCTCCTCACTGGCAATCCAAATACATGTATAATTTGATTTATAGGAATTCTTTTGATTTGTTTTGGATTTTCTACTTTGGGTTTTTGCTGAATAAATGAAAATAACAGTGGCGGCCCTGAAGAGATTATATAACGGCTTTGTGAGGCTGAAATCGAATGATGCGTGGCCGGTTTTAGATCAGATAACAGTTAGGGTATTTTTTCCTTTTATTATTATTTTATTTTATTGATTTTATATTCGTTTCGGGTCCTTAAAAATTCCTGCGACTACATATGATACCCAAAAATCACCATACTGGAAAAGAACCTTCAGTTCGACATTATGGTCCCAACGAAATTGGTCTTGTCGAATTCCGACTCAGTTTGCTCACACAGCGTATTTTTAACTGTCAATATACTGACTGTTTCTCACTCTAAAAATCCGTACGGCCACACAGTGACTCTAAAAATCACGAAACTGGAAATCTAACAACTATTTGACATTGCGGATCCAACAAAATTAGTTTCGTCGAATTCCGACTTCATTTGCAAAACTGGCTATTTTTAAAGCTCTGGATGACCCATTTAAATATATAAATATATTTAAATATAATTAAATTAAATATTTAAAAATAAATATTATCGTATATTTTCATAGTGGAATACCATACAACTCTAGAATATTCCTATATGAATTCCTAACTTGATATTTCAAATCTACGTCAACCCGATATTCGATTTATATTGAAATCCCCATTTTTTAAAATATAAATAATTCCTTTATAAATTATAAAGGAATTCCACAGCGACTTTTCTAAAATTTGATTTGGACATATCTCAAAATCTACACAATGAAATCCCGATTTTTCTCTTCCACTAGAAAGATATACTCCACCAGCTCCACACGTTTCTTATTTCACATAAATCTGATTTAAAATGAACCCTATATATTCAGTTGAAGTTCGAATCGCCAATTTACAAACTGCAGCGCCATTTCAAGTTCGATTTTAATTATATTATAATTCCACGTTCAAACTGTCGTCATTTAAATATATTCGCTAATATAATTCAACTCTAAACTGATATATATATTTTAAATAACCCAAACTACACCATACTGTGAATTTCACTATTTTTGATTATTACTGAATTATATATATTATTTAATTATTATATTAATTAAATATTCCTTATAATTTAATTAACGACCATTAAAATCTCTAAACCCTATTTAAATAATTAAATAAATTAATTATTCTACCCCTGCAAATGCGGGTCATTACAGGGAATAAAAAGTTATGCCCAATTGAAAATTCAGAATAGTCGCTATGGAATTTTGGCCCTTAAAAATGGAAATTTCGCAAACGACCTCTGTTTTCGATGAAACCACTTTTGTTGGATCCGATATGTCAAGTTATTGCTAGATTCCAAAATTCGTAATTTTCTGAATCAATATGTGAGTGTGGCAAAAGAAAACGTGTTTTGGTAGTTTTAGTCAATTTCGATCGACTAGAAAATGACCATTTTTCAAACGATCTCAAAATTTGACGAAATTGGTTTTGTTAGGACCGTATCGTCAATATGAAGCTAGAAATAAATTTTTGGGAATTTGTTAAGTCTGTATGTGGCCCCGGTAAACTGAAATGTGCGTTCAAATTCAGTGTATAGATTTATATTTTGATTTTGACGGAAATTGATCGAAACGATCGAATCAGCTTACCGGACATATCTCATTGTGTTCAGAATGGGGGTAATTAGCTAGGGGCGACAGTCTTCGGGCCTCGTTTATAGTAAGTATACAAAATCATAATTTTGGAAAAATATAATATATAATATAAAATATAAAATAATAATTATTTAATACTCCCCCCTCTTCCCTCTTCCCTCTTCTCTCTCCAGATATAAATCAGATAAAAAAAGGAAAAACTGTGGTGCCTCCCCTGTTTCTCGGCGACGCTACGCCCATCGCGGCTCCCCAGGCGGCGGCGCGCCTCCCTCTCCGATCCCTCTCCCTCCACGACCTCTCTCTCTCTCTCCCCCTCTATGGACCATAAACCCCCCTCCAAGACCGCGAACCCCCACCGCATCCAACCGCCGCCTCTGGCCACGCTGGGCCCGCCGCCAGTCAACCCTACCTCTCGCGACCATCTGACAGCCCCTCCTCCACCGCGTCAACAAAGAAACCCCCCTTCCTTCAAATCAGTCCATGAACTGAATGTGAGTTTTATTTTATTTTCTTCTAGGAAATTAATCTAGTATAAAAATGCAATTTTTATTTGTTTATCTCTAGTATAAAAATGCGAAAATTAGATTTTGAAATGTGAGAAGAGATTAGATTTTTATTTATAAAAAGGTTATATTTTTATTTATATAAAGATAGGATTTTTATGTACAAAAAGATTAGATTTTTAATTATATAAAAATATGATTTTTATATTATATAAAGATAATAAAATTATGATTTTTATATTATAGAGAGAATAAAAATATGATTTTTGTATTATATAGAGATTAAAAATATGATTTTATGCTTATAGCGAAGTAAAAATATGATTTTTAGCTTATAGTAAAGATTATATTTTTTTTCATAGTAAAAACTATATTTTTATCGTGTAAAGACGGTATTTTTATATAGGAAAGTTCGATATTTTTATATAGGAAAGTTTGATATTTTTATATAGGAAAGTCGATATTTTTATATAGAAAGACGGGATTTTTATATATGTTGTAGCAAAATAAAAATTCGATCTTCATATAAGAAGTAGAAATATAATTTCTATATAGAAAGAAGCGTGGTAAAAGTATGTGATTCTTATATATGTATGAGAATAAAAATTTAATTTTTATATATATGAAGTGGAAATAAAAATAGGATTTTTATGTTCATGTAGTGAAAATAAAAATGTGATTTTTACTATGAACAGCGGGAAAAGATCGCATTGAAATTTTGGACAAATTCGAACCGTTCAGAATTAAAGAATGGTGGAGTGGATCCCTAAGGTGAGAACTTCTCACTTTTAATTTATTTTCTAATTGAAATATATACTAGGATGCAGACGGTGCTTAGCAGCTCCCGACACCCGCTGTCCACAGACCATGGATGAGTTGTTTGTTTAATTGATGTGTTGTGAAATTTTATTGTGTGATGTGGAATGAACAAATATTTTATGGTTAAAAATATAATTTTTAACGCGTATATAAAATAAATATGAATAAACAAATCGGACGATTTGTTTATGTACACTCATTTGACTGATATTGATTGGAACGATAAATTTTACACATCGCCCAACTTCACAAATAAAAATATGTGTTTGTTGATTTGAAACCCCATACGGGTGTTGGGATGATATTTGGTGTACACTAATCCCAATTATTTAACTGTATGTCGATTGATTGGTTGACAGACTGTGTAAAAATTAATTATTTATATTTAATGCTTATGCAGTTGTGTGGTGCACTCTGGATGATGGTTGATTATTTATCGTTGCTATTATATACATGTGTTGTATAGAATCCATATAATTAAAATTATATGGTAATTGATTGGGCCTCATTCCAATTTGGAAAATAAAGGAAACCTCATGTGTTGAATAAAATATAAATTCATGTGTTGAATAAAATATATATTCATGTGTTGAATAAAAGAAAATTCATGTGTTGAATAAAATATATATTCATGTGTTGAATAAAATATATATTCATGTGTTGAATAAAAGGAAATTCATGTGTTGAATAAAAGAAAATTCATGTGTTGAAGAAAATATTCATTTGTTGAATAGAATAAGGAAGTTATTGAAATATATAAAGCCGTGTTGATTAGATTGACGCCATTTTGACGTGAACGATTTTTATATCAATTTTATTTATTTTTATAATGAATATCGAAGAGTAATTGATTTCAAAATATAATGTTTTGAAAGTATTATCATTTATATATCGGTGATATAGAATATTCAATTTTGATTAGAAATTGAATATGAAGTTGAAATCATTTTGAAAACGAATTTTAAACGATTTATAAAATACGTTTTGAAAGGAAATCAACGAAATACATATATATATATATATATATTATAATGGCCTGAATTGAACGCGCCGCGCCGCGGCAGTTCGCGAATTTCGGCCATTGACTTCGAATGGACATTACGGGAGATCCGACCATCGGATTCTCCTAAAACTAGAACCGTTGGGTTCGTATCGAAAAGAGCTTTCTAATGAATGTTAGAGATTTGAAATCTAATGGTTGGATTTGGAATTATGTCCAAATCAAATTTGGAAATGGTCGCCGTAAGTGCAGTTCGATGGCCGTTGATGGAAATCGACTGTACGGGCCTTGATAAAATTATTAAAAATAGTAATAATTTGTGTAGAATCATAAGAAATGATTTGGAAAGAATTGGGATGAAAAACTCCATATTTGAAAAGATAAAAATAGATTTTTATCGAAATGAACTAGCTTGAACTAGAATTATAATCCCATTTATTTTTAAAATAAATAAAGTGGATTTGAAATGGTTTTGAAAATAACCAAAATTTCCAATATATAAAGTGGAAATGGATTTGAATTGAAATTGTCTTTGGAATATTTCGAAGTTAGATTTCGTGATTATACAAATATTGTTATGGAAATTTGAAAGATATATTTATATCGTTATTTCCAATACGATATTTGTTGGTCATAGAATTTGATATTGAATATAAGCCGATATATTTTCTATTCAGAGCCTTGTATTTAATATCAAATGTGATTTTGGATTTATCGTGAACGGTGTTTTAAATAACACTTGTTCTTTAACCCGATAATTAATGGAATGTGATTTTGGGTTGTCGTGAACGGCATCTTTAATAATACTGTTCTTAGACCCAACGGAGTTAAGAAAATCATAAATTAACTGAAGATTAGTTAAGTTGAATGGTTTCCTGGGTATTGATCTGATGTTGGTTTCGGCCATCGGGGTTATTACTTAGGGAATTGTTCACTTGCTAATTTACGGTTAAAGGCTGATGGAATAGAATGTGATTTTGGGTTTATTGTGAACCGTGTTTAAATGACATTGGTTCTTTAACTCAGTTAATAACAGGATATGAATTCCCAAGTTAAATAATCATTGATAGTGATTTTTGGGAAGATTAAAACCGAGTGGAGTTTTAATGAATCTTTAATTAGATTGAAATGATCGAGAATGGAGTATCACCAGTTTTGCTCCAAGCGATAGCTAAATCTTTAATTAGATTTGAACGTGAAATGGTAATTGAATTTATCGATAACACCGTGGTGTTAGATATGAAGTACTACCAGTTTTACTTCATGGGGTGAATAGGTTGGGATTGGGAAATTTAAAACAAATGATTAATTCGGTAAGGTTCGTTAATCCCGACTAGTTTGGATAAACCATAAATTGGTTTGAATTGAAATCCAGAAGAAGATTAAAGAATAAATTTGAGGAATTTATCTTTGATAAATTAATGGGAACCTTTCCCCAAAGTATAAGAATATTCTGAATTGGAATGAGGCGTATGTTGTGTTTGTGTAACACCTGTTTATTATATACGCGAGTTATTTAGAAAGACCGGCTTTATCCCATTCTGAATAACTGATTCGACGATGTGTCGAGGATGAAGACAGTGGTTGAAGACCGGAGGTCTTCAAGTCGTTTGGATAATTATTGATGATCTTGATTGGGCCGTACACCCAAGAGGAGGGAATCAGTTGGTGATCGTCCAGACGTACTTGGAGATCGATGGATGTGCGAGGTACAAGGTGCCTCCGGTTTCGTTCAGACCCAGAACAGAATTGTAAATGGACTGTGTGTCTGACATTGGATATCATTCTGTGTGATTAATGGATATCGGTTGCATAGGGTGGTTGGCTTGTGTGGCATGCTAAAATGCAAATGATCAAGGCTTCTGTCGAAAAGCAGAGTCTTGTGGTTGATGATCAAAGCACCGCCTGTGTGGCATAGCTTTGTGTAGCGTTAATTCGCGAGCCTCATGCCCGGTGTGAACCAGAAACGAGAGAAGGACTTCAAGGAGGACATGCGTTTCCTTCTAGCTAGAAGTGACGTTAGTGGTTTGACACGCCCTGACGAGTTTGACTTATGTGGTTGTTGGGTTGCGAGGCGCCTCAGATATATCGGTGACTATGTGGAGCCGATGGAGTCATTGGACTCATTGACACCCCATAGGGTAGGGAAACGTAGTGTTCAGGCATTTTAATCTACATCGGTGGACCGACCCTGACGATCCAAGGGATGATGCGTTCTGTTCCTGAGGGGCGGGCTAGAGCGTCTCGAATTCGGTAAGGACGATCCCTTGCCTTGGTTCACATATGGGAATCCTGCTTCCAATATGTGACTTTGCGGTTTTGATTGTAGAACCTATATATGGCGACATAGTGGCATGGGGCACTTATGTCGTCTATGATTGATACTTATGTTTGAAATTGTTTTGACACTATACACTTATAGTAATAATAAAAGATGAAGTTTAGCGTATCAAGCATTCTTTGGCTATTATAAGGTAAAACCCTATCCTCCGGCTTGTGTTGCATTGTGTGATGGGACCTGGGTCTTATAATAGCTTCAGTGTTCTTTATTTAGCATTGCGCTGTTGTTTTATGCACTGGTATTCTTAGGAGGAAACCCGTTCCGTGTTATACGGCGTGGTCCCTTGATTTACCTAACTTTAAAATAAAGATTAATAACTGTTTTAGTTCTCACACCAGTCACACGACTGACTTGGAGTTTATTGTTTTAACCTAAACTCTGAGTGCCTCTATTTTCCATGGGTAGCTAGTAGTTTTGGTTTTGCAGATTTATATTCAAGGGACCCTGGTTTACAGCTGGAACGATACTCGGAAAGCTTTGTATCCGTGTATTACTTTCAGTTGTGTTTTGTATTATTTTCCGCTGCTATGTAATTTATTGTAATCTCTGATATTTATCGAATGTATTTTATTTATTCACTCTGTATATTCTTGTATTCTAATGGAATTGTTGTAATAAGCAATGAAATGTTCTTCTGTTTGTGTTCTGATTCGTCTTGTCCTCAAAACAATCCGGGGAATCGAACGGTCTTGGTCGGTTTAGCGATCGATTCGAATCGAGCGAAATTCCTAATCGTTATAGCTTGGTATCAGAGCTTTGGTTTACATAGCTCAGACAATAAGACACGTTAGAACCAAACGAAAGAATTCATCAGAGATTGGATTAGTAATATCCAATGGGAATGACACGTTAGAGATGGGATCAGTAGTATCCTAGAACGAGTGTGAAGAGGGGTTTTTTAACATAAAATTTGAAAACAAATTTTTGTTTTGAAAATTTAAACCTTATTCAACGTATTGAATATTTATTTGTATTGAATTTGGGCAATCCAATGTATAAAGATTTTGCATATACGTCTGATCCATGGGTATTCGAAGTTTTAATATATTGGGTAGATATAGAATCACACTCTAGTCACCCGAAGATGAAACTATTGATGACTGTACAGCATCAGTCGTTTGGGTTCGAATTTCGAAGGTGCAATATTTATATATTTCCAATTAACTGGTGTGAGAACCAAAATATAGTTAGAATATATTGTTGTGACTTGGCATCAAAAACATAATTTGAAATGTTAATCAACAAATTGATTACTGATTGTGTTGTTTGATTATTGGTTGATTAGTTATAATTTGAACCATTTAGCCAAATTGATCAAATAGTGAGTTGTATTGAAAATTGTTTGGAAATGCATATATATACATGTACTTACATTGAACAGGTCATAGCAAGGAGGCTAGAGAAGAGGAATAAAATTGTTTGCCCGACAAATAGGTACACGTTTGTTGTATTTCTTGGGTTTTTGATGATTTTATGAGCCGATTGGCTGTTTCTTTTTCTTTTTGGATTGGTGAGGGCCATGGGAGGCTATTTGAAATATCCCGAAGCTCCCGGTGCAGGGGAGGTTATGGCGAAAATTTTCGAAAATTTAGGGTGTTAGCCAAATTTTTGAAAAATTTGAAAAGTTCGTAGAAACTGAAAAGTTGAATAACTTAAGCCGTAATGAAAATAGCGAAAATTGAGTTGATTAGTTAAACAACTCTTAGCTTCATTCCTTTTCGAGGACAAAAAGTTTTAAGTGGGGGAGATTGTAATAACCCGGAAATCTGAGCCAATTTAAGTTTTTTATTTTGGCAATTTTGATGAATTTTGAATATTTAAAATGAATTATTTAAATAATAACGATGAGAAATTTATTTTGAATAGAAATAGAACATATATATTTATTTGAATCGTCGTTAGAATATAATTATTTATTTATAATTATAAAAGGAATTGAAATTGGCGTGGTAGTTTGAAATTTCGATTTCAAAGTTAAAATGAATGTACAAGATTCAAAATAAACTGGATTTTAGCGAAACCAAAAATATTAGAATCTATTTGAGATTCCAATGAATCCGAAAAATTGAAATTTCATAGCGGGAATAAAAAGTTATGCCCAGTTGAAAATTCAAAATAGTCGCTATGGAATTTTGGCCCTTAAAAATGGAAATTTTGCAAACGGCCTCTGTTTTCGATGAAACCACTTTTGTTGGATCCGGGATGTCAAGTTATTGCTAGATTCCAAAATTCGTAATTTTCTGAATCAATATGTGAGTGTGGCAAAGGAAAATGTGTTTTGGTAGTTTTAGTCAATTTCGATCGACCAGAAAATGACCATATTTCAAACGATCTCAGAATTTGACGAAATTGGTTTTGTTAGGACTGTATCATCAATATGAAGCTAGAAATAAATTTTCGGTAATTTTTTAGAGTCCGTATGTGGCCCCGGTAAATTGAAATGTGTGTTCAAATTCAATGTATAGATTTATATTTTGATTTTGACGGAAATTGATCTAAACGATCGAATCATCTTACCGGACATATCCCATTGTGTTCAGAATGGGGGTAATTAGCTAGGGGTGATAGTCGTTGGCCCTCGTTTAGAGTTAGTATACGAAATCATACTTTTGGAAAAATATAATATAAAATAATAATTATTTAATACTCCCCCCTCTTCCCTCTTCTCTCTCCTGACATAAATCAGATAAAAAAAAGGAAAAACTGTGGTGCCTCCCCCGTTTCTCGTCGACGCTCCACCCGCCGCGCCTCCCCAGGCGGCGGCACGCCTCCCCCTCCAATCCCTCTCCCTCCACGACCTCTCTCTCTCTCTCTCCTCTGTGGACCTTAAACCCCCCCCCCCTCCAAGACCGCGAACCCCCACCGCATCCAACCACCGCCTCTTGCCATGCTGGGCCCGCCGCCGGTCAACCCTACCTCTCGCGACCATCTGACAGCCCCCCTCCACCTCGTCAGCAAAGAAATCCTCCCTTCCTTCAAATCGGTCCATGAAATGAATGTGCGTTTTATTCTATTTTCTTCTAGGAAATTAATCTAGTATAGAAATGCAATTTTTATTTGTTTATCTCTAGTATAAAAATGCGAAAATTAGATTTTGAAATGTGAGAAGAGATTAGATTTTTATTTATATAAAGATAGGATTTTTATTTACAAAAAGATTAGATTTTTAATTATATAAAAATATGATTTTTATATTATATAGAGATAATAAAAATATGATTTTTATATTACAGAGAGAATTAAAATATGTTTTTTATATTATATAAAGATTAAAAATATGATTTTTATGCTTATAGCGAAGTAAAAATATGATTTTCAGCTTATAGTAAAGATTATATTTTTATCATAGTAAAGGCTATATTTTTATCATAGTAAAGACGGTATTTTTATATAGGAAAGTTCGATATTTTTATATAGGAAAGTTCGATATTTTTATATAGGAAAGTCGATATTTTTATATAGAAAGACGGGATTTTTATATATGTTGAAGCGAAATAAAAATTTGATCTTTATATAAGAAGTAGAAATATAATTTCTATATAGAAAGAAGCGTGGTAAAAATATGTGATTTTTATATATGTATGGGAATAAAAATTCGATTTTTATATATATGAAGCGGAAATAAAAATAGGATTTTTATGTACATGTAGCGATAATAAAAATGTGATTTTTACTATGAACAGTGGGAAAAGATCGCATTGAAATTTTGGACAAATTCGAACCGTTCAGAATTAAAGAATGGTGGAGTGGATTCCAAAGGTGAGAACTTCTCACTTTTAATTTATTTTCTATTTGAAATATATACTAGGATGCAGACGGTGCTTAGCAGCTCCCGACACCCGCTGTCCACAGACCATGGATGACTTGTTTGTTTAATTGATGTGTTGTGAAATTTTATTGTGTGATGAGGACTGAATAAATATTTTATGGTTAAAAATATAATTTTTAACGTGTATATAAAATAAATATGAATAAACAAATTGGACGATTTGTTTATGTACACCCATTTGACTGATATTGATTGGGACGACAAATTTTACACATCGCCCAACTGCACAAATAAAAATATGTGTTTGTTGATTTGAAACCCCACACGGGTGTTGGGATGATATTTGGCATACACTAATCCCAATTATTTAATTGCATGTCGATCGATTGGTTGACAGACTGTGTAAGCGTTAATTATTTATATTTAATGCTTATACAGTTGTGTGGTGCACTCTGGATGATGGTTGATTATTTATCGTTTCTATTATATACATGTGTTGTCTAGAATCCATATAATTAACATTATATGGTAATTGATTGGGCCTCATTCCAATTTAGAAAATAACGGAAAATTCATGTGATGAATAAAATATAAATTCATGTGTTGAATAAAATATATATTCATGTGTTGAATAAAAGAAAATTCATGTGTTGAATAAAATATATATTCTTGTGTTAAATAAAAGAAAACTCATGTGTTGAATAAAATATATATTCATGTGTTGAATAAAAGGAAATTCATGTGTTGAATAAAAGAAAATTCATGTGTTGAAGAAAATATTCATTTGTTGAATAGAATAACGAAATTATTGAAATATATAAAGCCGTGTTGATTAGATTGACGCCATTTTGACGTGAACGATATTTATATCGATTTTATTCATTTTTATAATGAATATCGAAGAGTAATTGATTTCAAAATATAATGTTTTGAAAATATTATCATTTATATATCGATGATATAGAATATTCAATTTTGATTAGAAATTGAATATAAAGTTGAAATCGTTTTGAAAACGAATTTCAAACGATTTATAAAATACATTTTGAAAGGAAATCAATGAAATATATATATATATATATAATGGCCTGGATAGAACGCGCCGTGCCACGGCAGTTCGCGTATTTTGACCATTGACTTCGAATGGACATTACGGGAGATCCGACCGTCGGATTCTCCTAAAACCGGAACCGTTGGGTTTGTATCGAAAAGAGCTTGCTAACGAATATTAGAGATTTGAAATCTAACGGTTGGATTTGGAATTATGTCCAAATAAAATTTGGAAAAGGTCGTCGTAAGTGCAGTTCGATGGCCGTTGATGGAAATCGACTGTACGGGCCTTGATAAAATTATTAAAAATAGTAATATTTTTTGTAAAATCATAAGAAATGATTTGGAAAGAATTGGGGTGAAAAACTCCATATTTGAAAAGATAAAAATATATTTTTATCGAAATGAACTAGTTTTGAACTAGAATTATAATCCCATTTATTTTTAAAATAAATAAAGTGGATTTGAAATCGTTTTGAAAATAACTAGAATTTCCAATATATAAAGTGGAAATGGATTTGAATCGAAATTGTCTTTGGAATATTTCGATGTTGTATTTCATGATTATACAGATATTGTTATGGAAATTTGAAAGATATATTTATATCGTTATTTCCAATATGATATTTGCTGGTCGTAGAATTTGATATTGAATATAAGCCGATTTATTTTCTATTCAAAGCCTTGTATTTAATATCAAATGTGATTTTGGGTTTATCGTGAATGGTGTTTTAAATAACACTTGTTCTTTAACCCGATAATTAATGGAATGTGATTTTGGGTTGTCGTGAACGGTATCTTTAATAATACTGTTCTTAGACCCAACAGAGTTAAGAAAATCAAAAATTAACTGAAGATTAGTTAAGTTGAACGGTTTCCTGGGTATTGATCTTATGTTGGTTTCGGCCTTCGGGGTTATTACTTAATGAATTGTTCACTTGCTAATTTATGGTTAAAGGTGGATGGAATAGAATGTGATTTTGGGTTTATTGTGAACCGTGTTTAAATGACTTAACCCAGTTAAAGACAGGATATGAATTCCCAAGTTAAACAATCATTGATAGTGATTTTTGGGAAGATTAAAACTGAGTGGAGTTTTAATGAATCTTTAATTAGATTGAAATGATCGAGAATGGAGTATCACCAGTTTTGCTCCAGGCGATAGCTAAATCTTTAATTAGATTTGAATGTGAAATGTTAATTGAATTTACCGATAACACCGTGGTGTTAGATATGAAGTATTACCAGTTTTACTTCATGGGGTGAATAGGTTGGGATTGGGAAATTTAAAACAAATGATTACTTCGGTAAGGTTCGTTAATCCCGACTAGTTTGGATAAACCTTAAGTTGGTTTGAATTGAAATCCAAAAGAAGATTAAAGAATAAATTTGAGGAATTTATCTTTGATAAAATTAATGGGAACCTTTCCCCAAAGTATAAGAATATTTGAATAAAAGAATTTTATGAATTGGAATGAGGCGTATGTTGTGTTTGTGTAACACTTGTTTATTATATACGCGAGTTATTCAGAAAGACCGGGTTTATCCCATTCTGAATAACTGATTCAACGATGTGTCGAGGACAGAGACGGTGGTTGAAGACCGGAGGTCTTCACGTCGTTTGGATAATTACTGATGATCTTGATGGGGTATTACACCCAAGAGGAGGGAATCAGTTGGTGATCGTCCAGACGTACTTGGAGATCGATGGATGTGCAAGGTACAAGGTTCCTTCGGTTTCGTTCAGACCCAGAACGGACTTGTAAATGGACCGTGTGTCTGACATTGGATATCATTCTTTATGATTGATGGATATCGGTTGCATGGGGTTGTTGGCCTGTGTGGCATGCTAAGATGCAAATGATCAAGGCTTCTGTCGAAAAGCAGAGTTTCGTGGTTGATGATCAAAGCACCGCCTGTGTGGTATAGCTTTGTGTAGCGTTAATTCGCGAGCCTCACACCCCAGTGTGAACCAGAAACGGGAGAAGGACTTTAGGGAGGACATGCGTTTCCTTCTAGCTAGAAGTGTCGTTAGTGGTTTGACACGCCCTGACGAGTTTGACTTATGTGGTTGTTAGGTTGCGAGGCGCCTCGGATATATCGGTGACTATGTGGAGCCGATAGTGTCATTGGACTCATTGACACCCCATAGGGTGGGGAAACGCAGTGTTCAGGCATTTTAATCCACATCGTTGGACCGGCCCTGATGATCCAAGGTACGATGCGTTCTGTTCCTGAGGGGCGGGCTAGAGCGTCTCGAATTCAGTAAGTACGATCCTTTGCCTTGGTTCACAGATGGGAATCCAGCTTCCAATACGTGACTTTGCGGTTTTGATTGTAGAACCTATATATGGTAACATAGCGGTATGGGGCACTTATGCCGTCTATGATTGATACTTATGATTGAAATTGTTTTGACACTATACACTTATAGTGTTAATAAAAGATGAATTTTAGCGTATCATGCATTCTTTGGCTATTATATGGTAAAACCCTATCTTCCGGCTTGTGTTGCATTGTGTGATGGGACCTGGGTCTTATAATAGCTTCATTGTTCTTTATTTAGCATTGCGCTGTTGTTTTATGCACTGGTATTCTTGGGAGGAAACTCGTTCCGTGTTATACGGCGTGGTCCCTTGATTTACCTAACTTTAAAATAAAGATTAATAATTGTTTTAGTTCTCACACCAGTCACATGACTGACCTGGAGTTTATTGTTTTAACCTAAACTCTGGGTGCCCCTATTTTCCACGGGCAGCTAGTAGTTTTGGTTTTACAGATTTATGTTCACATGACCCTGGTTTACAGTTGGAACGATACTCGGAAAGCTCTGTATTCGTGTATTACTTTCAGTTGTGTTTTGTATTATTTTTCGCTGTTATGTAATTTATTGTGATCTCTGATATTTATCGAATGTATTTTATTTATTCACTCTGTATATTCTTGTATTCTGATGGAATTTTTGTAATAAGAAATGAAATGTTCTTCTGTTTGTGTTCTGATTCTTCTTGTCCTCAAAACAATCAGGGGTTTCCAACAGTCTTGGTCAGTTTAGCGATCGATTCGGATCGAGCGAAATTCCTAATCGTTATATTCGAGCTATTGATTCGTGGAGAATAAAAATCAAAAATTTGAATTATGGATATGAAGATAACTGATTTGAGAAATAAATCTGTAAATGGAATGTTGTAATAGAACTTAACAAGTTTAAGAGTTTGGAATTGAGAAATGGAATTGGAGTTGAAATAGAAATTTGGCTTAGAAAAAGCGGAAGATTGGTTTGAGAATGGATTAATGCGAGATCAACCAAGGATTCTTGGATATATTTTAAAATGATAGCAAATGGCAGAGATAGAGTTAAATGCCAACAAAAAGGTATACGTTTATATTCTATACGCATATGAGATTTTTATGAGTCTGATTTGCAAGCCATTAGGCTGTTTGATTTTCTGTTGGATTGGAGAAGCCCAAAGAGACGAGTTGTAGTAGTACTGAATAAGCCGTGCAGAGGAGATACTGGCAAAATTCTCCGAAAATTTAAGCCGTTAGGAAATTTTCAGAATTTCTGAAAGTATTTGTCAATAAGAAAATTTTAATTTTTAATTAGAATTAATTGGTTCAGTTGAAACTGGAATCAAGAAGTAAAACAAAAGATCTTCAACCTAGTTATAACGGGATTCAAATCATTTTCCCTACCTTAGTAATTTCGGGGACAAAATTATTTTAAGGGGGAAGGAATGTAACGTCCCGCATTTTTATCGGTTTGTATTTGAATATTTAAATATGTTTAAATATTAAATTCGTAATATAAGTGGATTCATATATTAATTAAAACGAAGTTGAATGTATAAAAATATATATTAAATATAATCGAGCCCGTAATATCGCGGTAGTTCGTAATTTAACGTTTTGAACTTCAACTGAGTGTACAGGATTCGTTATTAGTCGGATTTCTTCGAAACAAGAAACGTTGGAATCTATTAAACTGTATTTTTCTAACGGAAGTGGAAAATGGAGATTTCGTCGTATAGATTGCAAGATATGTGCAAATTAAATATTCAAAAAAAACAGCGGCATATTCGTTTATGGCCATAACGGTTATTTAAATATATTTGAATATCGGTTTTGAATTTAGACAAGGTTATTTTGAGGCGTAGTTATAATTTAATTTTTAGAATTTTACTTTAACTTTTAACTAATTAAACATGCAACTTTTAATTGGAGTATTTTGCACCCTATACCAATATTTTGAGATTTCATAATATGAGTCAACCTACCGATATTATTATATTTTTGGGATCGTTGCACCTCGCTGGACACGACCGTAATCTTACTTCTGTCCGTAGCAGCTCGGACATGAACAAAATGTGCAGACCTTACACTAAGTGTGTCTAACACGGTCTATTACATGTCCTATGATCGTAATTTGATTTTATCGTTTCTTCTTTCCGTATATGCATATGTGCATGCTCAGACGCAAGCCATTAAACACAATTGTCTTATGTAATTAATACAAGTATGGTTCGAAATCCACGATGTACACTCTATCTTGACAAAATCTAGGCAAACGACTTATGTGCCAAGGGAAGAATTCAACTGATGGTGACACAACATATCTATATAAAACTACATACCTATAAAATGCAGCTACCATATAATTTAATAAATAAAGGACAAAAAGGTCAGTAACATTATCCTTAGTCCGTCCAAAATCTATGTATATTTGCTGGTAAATATCGGATAAGATTTCTCATGTGTACACAGTAGTCAAAAGTTGCGGTGTCCTTTGTCTTCATTTTTCCTGATAGCGTATATAATAAAGAAAAATTAATAAGCTGACCCATACCCTAAATCACAGAGGCCTATGTTTGTAGACCAACGTTTCTTCATGCCAAAGGAAGCCTCCCACATGTGTTTTCAAATCAACTAGTCTCTATCCTAGGTATTAAATAATACGACTACTCAGTATTGCTATTACTTCAATGCGAAGGCACTCAGTTATATATATATGTGCAACTTCTTAAAGAACCAAAACTAAAAAAAGAAAAATCTATAATTTGCGAAACCTTTGTCCTGGAATTTGCGTTTCTCTTCTCCTCAATCTGGCTTTACACCATAATGGGTTTCGGACGTCGTTGTACTTTGCCGGTTTATAGCCTGAGTTCCAGCTTCCATGGCAAGAGGGTTCGGAGCTGATTCAACTCATTGGAAAATTGCGGCAGTCATTTGGAAATGCTATGTGTGTTTCATTGTTGGTGCGGGAGTACGTTCGTATACATATATAGGTATATGTATTAGTGTGAAGTGAGTTGTGTACATATGGGGATGAGAGAGATGGAGTATGGAGGGCGTAGAAGGGATCAACCATGACTATGTAAGTAGGTTCCTGAAGCATGCATTTTTGGTGAAAGCTTTTGTGTATTCGAACTGCAGATAGAAATAAAGGAGAATAAGCGCGTTGAATGCATGAAATTCTGGAATGATGTGAATGCATGTGATTGGGTTTAAAAAGTTCTAGAGGGAAGGAAAGCATTGATTATGGGTTTTTGGTAGAAGTGATACTGGCGTTGGAGATGTCTGGGAGGAATTATATTAATGAGTATGCTACAAAATTAAATAAGGGAGGAATGGGAGGTGGATGGTCACGGCATGGATGACTGCGTGTGGGTAGCATAGAGGGCTTTGTGCGGTATGTTACAGGTGTATTCATTCGGAAGGAGGTTTTTTAACGTTGGAGTTGTGGAAAGTAAGGTGATGGGAGAATGGTTTTGTGGAGTACAGTAAAGTGCGGTGGAAAGCTGGAAATTGGTGGATTAATTTGTTTGGGTGTCAGCTATTATATCAGTGAAGAAGAAGACTAAAGGAAGCGGGTTTAAAAATAGAAAATACTGGATGGGTCCAATTCTTTGTAGAAGGTGAAATATTGGGGTGGACGTGATGCATGGTAGTAAGGTGGAAGAGCAGCGGTGTTTTTGTTGTTAAATGCATGGAGCACATGGCAAGGGAAAAATCGGCTATGGTGACATATACTGGAGCCTGCGTTTCATGCGGTAGGAGAAGACAATGTTCCTTCTTTTGTTAAGTGGGCGCGGGTTTGGGTTCTAAGATAAGGTGATGGGCCGTTCTAAAGCCCAGCAGAAAAAGTAAATAAATGAAAGTTGGCCCATTGACATAAATTAGCAGCAAATGGCCAAATGGGAGTGGGGGAAGTAGCGTTTGTATCCCAATGCATTTTGGGTTTTCACAAATGGTAGCAGACTGATTTTTATATTCAGTTTTACGAATGGTCTGATTTTCTAAAACTGTACGAAGGCAGGCTACATACTATAAGCAGTTGGAGAGATTTGGAGCACTACAATTTTAGAAGAAATAAAATACTCAATGAAATCAGCAAACGCAAATCGTTATATAACGGTTAACGCGCGAAGGTGAGTAAATTCACTGACTTTGCTATACTTTAAAATATTATAATTAGATTCTAATAGTGATAAATAATGGTTTAATGCTGTGTGATGGTCGTTTAGATAAAATTGGTTAAAATATATATTGTTGCATATGTACACATCACCAGTTAGATACTGATTCCATCGATTATAATATTCCCTAGTATGGAATTAGTGTTAATTGTTTGACTAAAATTTGTGGATGTAGGAAACCGGTTGGAGGAATCCAACCGGATTCCTCAATATTTATACGTACTGTTTGTTTTATATATGCACTGTTTGAACCATGTTGAATGGAAATTAAACTTATGTTGATTTAATAAATAGACGATACCGATTAAGAAAATAGCAACAGTCGACCATAAACCCATTTTTGTTAACAAGTTGATTGCCCGTCAAGCAAATCAACAAAGATAATTATAAAAATTATATTTTTATAATTTAGGCGAAGTTTAAATTATAATAGAAGTTCTATTATAAACTGGTATTTTATAGTTCATTTTATAAAGTAAATATAAACGATTATTTGACATTTAAATAAGTTGTTAAGATATAATTATCCTGCGAGTGAATAATTTGGATAATTATTTTAAAGCAAACCGTTAAGAATTAGTATTAGATTAATTATATTAATTTAATTGTAAGAGGTAATTAAAATCAGTTAACGAATTTACTGATGTAATGAAGTTGATTAAATCAACTGTTTATTTGGAAAATGATTACTAGATTAATTGGTCTTCAATTAATCTAATGAAAATAACCTAGCGGTAAACTGATCAAAAATTAAGAAGATTCCTTATTAATTACCCTTTTTAAATTAATGAGGTATTAAATAATTATTTAACCAATATAATTAGTTATTGTTTATATACAATAAGCAACCAATCTATTTTAGATTAATGATCAAGTAAATTGTTTACTTCAACAATGATAAAGCAAAATATTATTTAATTATTTTTAATTAACTAATTGTTTCTTAAATGGACCTCATTTAAGATGTTATTGAATTAGTGGTGAGATGTTACAAGCATTAAGTAAAATGGCTCAAATAAAAGTAAAATTTCAAGAGACAAAAGACGTAAATGTGTTTTGGTAAAAGAAGTTATAAATATAATTGTACAACGAAGACGAAACAAAGAGTTAATATTTAAATAAATAAGTTGTAAACAACTGAGTTTTCAAATTAAGGATATAGCGTCATAAAACCATATTTAAAATATAGCAAGAAGTACTATTTGACGGATTATAAAGTATAAGGGGTTAGAGTTACAAACTTATATCTATTCTAAGATAAGAATGTTGTTGATCAAGGTCTGAGAGGTAATTAAAATACCCCAACTTGAAAGGCTTCACTATTATCGAGGAATGGTACTAGTTTGTAACAGAAAGAGATGTCAAGATTTGTTATAAAGTGGAATATAGCCGCGTACTGCAAGTTTTTGAACTATAACGATAAAATAACGTTGTTGACCAGGCTTAAGCGTGACTATGATGTCAAGATTAGTTATAAAGGGGAATATTACAGCGTGTTGCAAGTTTTTAAATTATAACAATAAATTAACGTTGTTAACCAAGCTTAAGCGTGATTATTATATATAACACTATTCCCTAGAAAGGTTTGAAATTCACTTATCCCAAGCGATAAGAAAATAATTGTGTTTCCCCGAAGAAGTGTAAATGAATTATACGAAGTTGGAAGTAGAAGTTAATAATTGAGATCTGATATATATTACCCGTACTGAAGGGAACTCTTTAAAATATGGGAATTTGAATAATAAAAATGAATGTTAAATAAAAATGCCCGTGGTTGTGTGATGTTTAGTTGTACATTTGAATGGATATTGTTTTTACTTCGATAGTTAAATAACTGACTATCGAAGTGTTTTGACCATCGTTGTCAATATGGAGAGACCGGTTGGATTTATTATTCGAAAACCACTCCGTATAGGCATAAGCATTGCGAATTAGATTATGCTGAAGATAATTGAAGACGGAGTGAATCGAAAGGGTCGTCCTGTTCCAGAATGGTGTTTTTCGTTTGTCCAGTCCTAGGACAACTTGTATAGACGAGTGTCTGATAGAGTATACCTAACAAATCACGTACGATTGAACTCTTAAAGGTATTGCGTCTGGTGGCGGAAGAATTCATTCCTTTTAGTTTTTTATACCTATGATATTTTTGGAAATTGATTAGTGAATTGACGGGTTTAACGATGTGGCATTCAAAGTGAATGGTGATCAGATGTTCAGAAGATAGACGTAGCCTCTAGCCTCACAATCAGGAAATGACAGAAATCGGGCAGGGCAGCATGGCTAGTTGGGTCATACCCAAGCAGGGTGTATTGTCACCGATCTAGAGAAAATTCATATTTGTTCTTCTTTTCGATTTTGTATCTTCGGACTTCGATTGGATAGCCAACAACCTTGGGTGTTAATATATTTGATACACTCAGGCTAAATGAGTAGTCGGTCATGTGTGGCCGGGTTGCAAGACGTTCTTGTTGAACCCAGGTGTATTCCCTCTAGAGTACACTGATCGGAAGGTGATCTGATACCTTGTCTGTTGGAATCCATTCTCCAATAAGCGCCTTGCGGTTTTTGATTTTGTGCTATATATATGGAGCGTGAGATGCAAGCGTTCTGCTATTTGGATATTTACTTGATTAGACATTATTATAATATCACTGGATTTTGATATCAAAATATCTTGGGTTATAGTAAGGTAAAAACCATCCGTGTTTATGTGTGGGCTGGTCTTACTATTATCCTTTTATTTCAAAAAGGATTTGTCAAATTAAAATAATATGGTTGTAATTTACTAACACCAGTCCCATGACTGACCCATAGTTTATTTGTTTGTGTTTTCCTTAAACTCTCGGGAGCCCAAATTTGCACGGGCAGTCAAGTGTTTCAGGCTTTGCAGATTCACTTGGAGGAGCTCGAAGCAAAAGGCTTCACCATTAGTATTTAGAGATTATTTCCGTTGTGATATGATGTTTTGTACTCTGATAATGGTATGTATATACAATACAAATTTGTATTTCAAAGTTATGTTATATAATACATTTTATTCGTTCTGCTGTGAGTTTCGTGTTTACTCTCATTCTGTTCAGTTGTATTCTTCTTCTTCTATTCTATTATTTCTATCTTATCTTTCTCACCCTCTAACTTCTTTCTATTAATGATCTGAATTTTCGTGCACTTTGAGTTGAATGTGTAGGATATTAGTCAGCTCAAATCTGTACGGGTTTTCGGGCCGTTACACTAGTAAAACAATTGCTTATTTTATTTTTGAGAATAGAATTAGATATCTAAAAATTGAATTAGGCGACAATTATGTTTCCTAAAATTCTAATGACATTTATTGCTATATTTTTAAAATATGTTGTTATTTCTCATATATATATATATATATATATATATATACACTCACATACATACATACACACTTTTTGAAACATTGTTCAAGGTCTTCATATCTTTTAACAGTAAAGCTTAATAGCCTCTTCATGTAGTTATATATATATACATTAGAACTTTAATTGTCAGGTGTATTTTAAATCTTACACTAATCAATGTTTTGTATTTTGAAAAACTTTTATTATCCATGAATGTTTTTTTTTAAACATAACCATTTACTCTAATTTATTTTCTTTTCCAAAGATGTTTTTCAGAATTCATTTAATAGCCATAAATCATAGAATTTATTTATTTAATTGATGGTTACTTCTATCATTTTCCTAATACTCCTCGCAGAATCCTCCTTATTACAGGAAAATGTTATCTATTACATAATTTCCTCTATTTTAATAATTACTCTACTATTTAAAATGAGCATACCTTGCCTATTAATCCTATATCTCCTCTTCTACCCAATTAATTCTCAAAATAAGTCTCACATTCATAATCATAAACAAAGTCTTGAAAGAAAGAACTTTATAGATCTATTTATTTTATATGAAACATATTAAATATGGGTGAAACAAGAAAACTGAAAATTCTTCTAAAAATTTAAATTTTAGAAGCTATTACATGGAAACTGTAACAATTACAGATTAACCATTAAAATTTTCACTATTTGTCACCCTTGAAGGAACTTACATTTCTTTTCTTTTTAAAGCTCATAAATGTAAACTTTTACAGTTATTGGTTTACTATTAACCTTTTACTCATTTAAAGAATTTATCTTCTGTTTTCTCAAAAATTCATACTTATTGTTTGTCTAACAGAAGAAATAGTAAACTTTTCAAAATTTATCTAAAAACATTATGTTTCAATAATCATATATCCAATTTCTTTCCAGATGAAACTATTACATAACCTGAGCCTATCAATGAAATGTTACATAGTCACTTCAAAATTTCATTTTACAAATTTTGTGGTATATCAAAAATCATTTTTATAGGCTTTCTAGCAAAGTTTCTTGCAAATTTCGAAAACATATTTATTCTTTTCTTTCAAACATTCTTATTTTACCTACTATCTTTTAAACAAAGATCGGCGCCTACTTTTTCACGGAAGACTGTTTCTTATCTGAACTCCTTTCTTCCTTTAGTTTTCCTATCATTATGTCTCTTATTATTCCTAATATTTACCTTAGAAATGTCATTTATGTCCATCTTAATCATTTAAGAAATGCTCGTTCTTATGGACATTTCTCATTTAGAGTCAAATATTTATACCTTCACGTAAACGGTCTTAATTACATCATTAGCATTTTATCGGTATTAGGGCTAACAAGAATGGTTGGTACAACAAATATCCATCTCGTTCATAGTTTTAGTACTCGTATAACCATCAAAGATTGCTGAAGTGACTAATTTCAGGAAATAGTAAGCATTGAGGACAAAGAAATTGTTGGAGTTACCATTTCTATCTAGTATTAATATGATAGGTCTTAAAAAAACCAGCTTTTCCTTAAAAGTAAAGATATTCTTATGCAATGGACATAAATTTGTCTTTATTACTAGTTATACTAAAGGACATCTATTTTAAATTCTTTCTATTTGTTTCTCTTTTGTGGTTCTTACGACTACTACGCGCTTGCATATTTCTAAATCGATAAAGAAGTTGCTAAATCACTGTATGGTTTCTAGGATATTTCTAGAAATTAAGGTCAATCCTTTCCTATAAGGACCTACAGATACTATTTTATAGAGATATGTATACTTAAATAAATATATGTATACTTATACATAGTAAAACATTGAAAACTTTTTCTCATAATAACAAATGCGCGTCTCATACGTATAATCTCCTCGTAATCAGGTAACCTAGGCTTAGATACTAAATATAACAACCTGCCCGGAACAGGCCTAAATCCCTACCCAAAAAAGGCCCATCAAAACTTAAAGCCATTTTAAACGAGTCGTTGGTCCCTATAAGGTGTAAATAAACAAAGCCAGCTAAAAACAAAATCAGAATCTCATAGACAATGGGATAAAATATAATAGCTGAAATTAGATGTACCATTAAATAAAAGCCACAATACTGTCAATTACATCAAGTCTCAAATGTCATGTAAAGGTACATTAATAACAATATTCCATGAGTACAATAACTTCCAAACATGATGATGATGATGATAGTCTAATAAATCTCCTCCACTAAGCTCCAGTCTTCATTGTGTCATAACTAAGCATTCCCGCTTACTAACTTATTTTTGTTAACTGGAGGGAGGTCTGAACAACAATCTCTGGTGAATGAAAATCACATAAGTTTATGGGATATCTATTTGTTATACTTGGCAGTATGGATTTATCAAGTTATATCTAAATGAATTCAACACACATGCGTTAAATTGGCAGATTATTGTATAGTCACTTAAGGCCAAACTATAAACATAAGGGTAAACTTATATGATCACTGAATACCCTTCGAGGTAGACTACGCTATGGCCACTTAAGGCCATTTATATTTATTTTATGAGTTAATTCCTCCTATGATCACTTAATACCCTATTAGCGGACCCTAGTCATTTAAGACCTCATTTTTCTAAGCGTTAACGTCATTAAATATACTCTCAGTGTAAATTGAGAGAGTAAGTAGTCACATATTACCTTAGGAGGGCAGACGTCTGATTGTCATTTATGACCTTCTCCCAATGGACCCCTGTGTTACTATCTAGATGTCATTACCGGTTAACACCTGATCACTTAATACTTCCCTTAGATAGCGCCCCCCCTTAGTTGGGCCATTTATATGATTTGTGAAACTCTTAGTTGCCTTCTATATGTCAACCCCTCATAAAGTTCTAGGTAAGAAGTAGACAACTTCCAGAGAACTACCACACTCATTCGAAATCGATTAAGACCATTTAATATTCCATAATTATTAGAGAAAGGTAGATCCAATGACCACTTAAAACTTAATAAGGGCAGATCCTATGACTTTGGTCTAGAACCAAGGAGCGAACCTTAGGAATGGACCTAGTATTATCCATATAACACCCAAACAAGGTAGGCCAGCCACTTAATACCTTTCGCGGCATACCTACTTCATGCACACACACAGACACACACACACAGACACACACACATATATATATACACACACACACACACACATACACACAAACTGGATGTCCCAAATTAAGCCGACCCCTTGTAGATGCCGTATTTGTTCCTCAGTTCCCATGTTAAAGAATGGAGTTTTGATGACAACAACCTTAGTTCAATTATCTTTATTAATTGATTTTAAAATATATACTAACATCTCTATCTAGAATGTGTGTGTGTGTGTATATATATGCAGGACTTGTACATAGGACATAAATACTGAAGACTGTACAGTTTTAGAGTTTTAGGAGATTATTAATTCAGAAGAGATTCAAGACTCATGAGTAATCAAGTTATCAAGAGTTCAAGACAAAAATAGTAATAGAGTCTAGTTTATATGTAAGACTCTGAATAGCACTCCAGGTTCAAATTTTAAATTCTGTTTTTCAAAATTCTGATTTTCAAATTTCAAATTCTATTTTTCAAAATCCAAATTCTAATTTCAAATTTTTTTTCTATCGTACTTATGATTTCAAATATAAGTTCTAAATTTAATACATAAGTTTATGTAGTTTTATACTTATGTACTTCTATAGTTTTGTAGTTAAATAGTTTTAAACTTTATAAATTTATAAATATGTTTATATAATATATAATTATGTTTTCATATGGTTTTATACTTTAGAATACTCATTGATATAACTAAGTTTTAATTCAATAATTTTCAGAATAATATATACAATTAAACTCTTGAAAAATAGTTTTATAAATATTTTGTACATGCTTATGTCGACATACATATATGTCTATGTCGACATACAACTGTTAGAAATTCAATTTTCAAAGGAAGTGTCTTTTCACTATTTTAATGTTCCATAAGCGTTGCAACCTTTCAAATCTTATAAATTGGTGTTGATTTCGAATTTTTTTATCATTCTTCTTCTCCATCTTGACCCGTCTTCATCCCACAATTAATATTTCATAGTTTATTAATTTCTACACTTCTACTTTGCCGATTTCTACTCTAATTATATAAAACTTCTTATTTTCTGTCTCTACTCAAGCTCTCTGAATTGAAGTGCTATTGAAGAGTTATAGGGCTGTTGTAATCATTTGGGAAGTGTTTGGGAAAGGGCATGTTCCTTGTAGCCCTGAAATCAAGGAAAGGGAACAGTGGTAATCATGTAGCCATGAAATCAAGAGTGTTTGGAGCAGTGTTAACATTGTAGCCGTGAAATCAAGAGGAATGTACTTAGATATTGATAGTAATAGAAACTCTGTGCAATCCAACATTGCGTGGGACTAGACATAGGAGTAATCCGAACTAGCATAAAATTTAGTGTGTTCTTTCCTTTTCTACATTTTATATTTATTTGTTTCTGTGTTTATGTCTGGCTCTGTGTCTGTGATCATCTCTGTTGTGTGTGATTCATATAGTAGATCATTTAAGATTTAGATTTTTGTAAATTTCTTAGAAACATTATTCACCCCTCTTTATTGTTAGTCTTCTCTTAAGATCCGCATTCCGGGTTCCCTAACAATTGGTATCAGAGCATAGGTTTTCAAAAAGTTCATAATCTGATTTATTTTTTTTAAATATTAAATGGCAAATTTTGAAATGATTTATAACACAAGTTTCATTTCATGCATTTCATCAATGTTTGAAGAGTCTGCATTCAATTATGTCGAAAATTCAAGTGATCTACTGAATTGTTATCCAATATAGGAAAATTGTGTTATATTGCTAATGGGAATTCAAAATTTGTAAAGACGGGTGATGTGGCTATTGAAAACTCAAAATCCGAAATGGTGTGTTACATGGCTGTTGAGAATTCAAATTCTGATGCACAAATGATGGAAATCAAAAAGGAAAAATGGATATTGGATGGTGGTTGTTCGAGACATATGATGGGAAATCCGGAACTACAAAATAATCTAGTATACGAAGATGGTGGAATGGTCAACTTTGGTGATAACTCTAGAGGATATATTTTTGGCATCGGCGATGTCGGTAATTCTGAAACTCCTACTATTTCTGATGTTTTATTAGTTAGGAATCTAAAACATAACCTACTAAGTATAAGTCAACTTTGCGTTAAAGGCTAAAAAATAATTTTTGAGAAAGATAAATACTTTATAGAAGATAGGAATTCAAAAGTAATATTCGAAGGAGATAGAAAGAAAAATATCTATATATTGAGTATGAAAATCTCCAATGATAACTTATGTCTTATGGCCAATACAAATGACCCTTGGATCTGGCATAAGAGATTCAGTCATATAAATTTTAAAACACATCTCTAGGATTTCAAAGTTAGATGCAATTAGAGGACTACCCAAAATGAAATTAAAAGTAAATAATTTATGTGATGCTTATCAATTCGGAAAATTAAAAAGAAGTTCATTTAATTCAAAAGAGGAAACTACAAGCACGAAACCATTAGAGTTGATTCATATGGATTTATTTGGTCCATCCCAAACCCAATCAATAATTCACAATAGATATGCTTACGTAATAGTCAACGATTATTCTAGATTTACCTGGACTTCTTTAAAGTAAAAGTGATGCTTTTGGTCAATTAAAAACCATTGCTAAAAGAATTCAAAACTTATTATCCTTAAAAATTAAAACAATACGTAGTGACCACAGAGGAGAATTTGAAAATGAGAATTTTGAAAAAATTTGTAATAAAAAGGGAATAACCCATAATTTTTCTTTCCCTAGAAATCCCCAACAAAACTGAGTAGCTGAATGTAAAAACATATCGATACCAGAGTGTGCGAGTACTATGTTATCTGATAGTAATTTAGCAAGAAATTTTTGGGCTGAGGCAGTTGCAACAGCTTGATATATTTTAAATAGAGTTTCTATAAGACCCTTGACTCATAGATCACCATATGAACTTTTGTATAATAAGAAAAAAAAGTATTATATTTTAAAATATTTGAAAGTAAATGTTTTATTCTTAATGCTAAAAAAATTTAGATAAATTTGACTCGAAATCCGATAAAGGAATATTTTTTGGATATTCAGAGAGAAGTAAGGAATATATAGTTTTTAATTCAAGAACCAATACTATAGAAGAAACCTTAAATGCATCCATTGATGAAAAGTACAAAATATAACACAACACAATGAAGACGAATGAGAAAATGAGATTAATGAAACAAATAATAAAGATAGTCAACCAAATAAAAGGATTAGATTACTAAGAGACCACCCTATAGAAAATATCGTAGGAGATATTGAATCTGTTGTTAGAACTCGGTTTTTTTTAAATAATATGAGTAATTCAACATTTATTTCAACTATCAAACCTAAGAATCCAAAAGAAGCATCATCAGACGATTCATGGACCCTTGCTATGCAAGAGGAATTGAATCAGTCTACCAGAAATATTGTATGGGAACTTGTTCCTAGACCAGAGGATAAAACTATAATAGGAACTAAATGGGTTTAATAAAATGAATGAACACGGTGAGGTCGTAATAAATAAGGAACGATTAGTAGCACAAGGTTATACTCAAGAAGAAGGAATAAACTATGATGAAACGTTTGTCCCCGTAGCAAGATTAGAATCAATTAGGATATTACTAGCCTCTGCAAATCATAATAATTTCAAATTATATCAAACGGATGTTAAAAGTGCTTTTCTAAATGGATATGTTAAAGAAGACATATATGTAGAACAACCACCACTTTTCAAAGACAAAAAATTACCAAATCATGTATATAAATTGAATAAAACGTTATGTGGATTAAAACAGGCTTCTCGGGCTTGGTATGATGGATTAAGAAATTACTTATTACAATCTAACTTCGAAATAGGAATACTAGATAATACTTTGTTTATTAAAAGAAATAATAAAGATACACAATTAACCCAAATATATATTGACGATATAATTTTCGGATCGACGAATAATAAGATGAATAAAGAATTTTCAGATATTATGACCTAAGAATTTGAGATGAGTCATATAGGAGAACAAACATTCTTCTTAGGCTTACAAATTCGTCAATTAAAGAATGGAATGTTTATCAATCAAGAAAAATATGCAAGAGATTTAATTAATAAGCATAATTTAACTACAACTAATGGAAGACCAACACCCATGGAAACTAATATAGCTTTAAGTAAAGAAGATACATCAAAAGGCGTTGATCAAAAATTATATAGAGGTATGATAGGATCATTATTATTATAACCGCTAGTAGACCAGATATAATGCATAGTGTATGCCTCTACGCAAGATATCAATAACAACTTAAGGAAACACGTTTAAAAGCGGTAAGACATATTCTAAGATATGTAAAACAGACGTCAAACTTTGGATTATTTTATCCTAAGGATGATTCATTTGATTTAATTTCTTATTGTGACACTAATTATGCGTGATGTAAATCCGATTGTAAAAGCACTTATGGAACATATCCTTTCTTGGAGCACTCACTAGTTTCATGGTTTATGTAATGATTCAAATTTTGCCCGGACCTAATCGTTCGTTAAATCGACTAAGACCGTTCCAAACCCGGATACGCTAACTCTGGGAATACAACACAACAGAACAAATAACAGAAGACTTTTATAAACATTATAATAATGTTATATCAGAGTACATAATATCAGAGTACATCGGTAAAATACAGCGGAAGATAATTTACAATAATTTAATACATTGCAGCGGAAATGAATAAACTGATACAGCGGAAGTCTATCAATGCTCTGGACACAACTTTAAGCTTCGATCCAGAATCCTGCTCAATATATCTGTAAAATAAGCTACTCGACTGCCCGTGTGGAAAAGAGGGCACCCGAGTTTGCAAAGTGAAACAAACTACGAGTCAGTCATGGGACTGGTATGAGAAATCCAACTTAACTTATCTAATAATAAGCCTAATCACAGGACTACGCTGCTAACGCGGAACGAGTTTAATCCATTGGATTGCTAGTGCATAAATAAAGTAAATCGTTAAAAAACGCAATGCTTTTTATAAAAATGAAAGCATTATAAGACTCAAGTCCCATCACACAGTGCAACGCAAACCGGAGGATAGAGTTTTACCTTATAATGGTCAAAAATGCTTGATACGATAAAATGGATTTGATATTATTATAAGTGTATATATGTTTCAAAACAATTTCAATCATAATGTATCAATCATAGATGACATAGTACCCCATCCTACTATGTCGCCATACTAGTTCTACAATCAAAACCGCATGATGTCGTATTGGAAGTTGGATTTCCATCATGAGTCAAGGCTAGGAAAGATCTCCTTACCGATTCAAGACACTCTAGCAATGTCTCAAAATTCGGACGCTGGCGAACCCTTGGATCCTGCAGGACCAGTCCACAAATACTTTAATGGATCGGAAATTCCTGAACACACGCACCCCGATCCTATTGTACCTGTAATTTGGCCATTAGCAACCAATAAATCCGAGGCGCCTCATAATCCATCAACCACATAAGTAAAATGTCAGGGCTGGTATGTCGCTGACACTACTTCTAGCTAGAAAGAAACGTGTGCACTCCCTGCGTTCCCTTGCTCCGTTTTTGACTCTTACCGGGGTGTGAGGCTCGCGAGGTAACGTTATACACAAAGCTATGCCGATATAGGCTATGCTTTGATCATCCCACAAGGCTCTGCTTTTCAACAAAAGCCTTGATCAATTGCATCTTGGCATGCCACATTGACAATTCATGAAACGACCCGAACTTCCGTACCCTTTGAGTCGACTAATCATACCACACGTCCAACCCAAAATGCACAGAAATACGAATCATTTTTAGAAAGAAGTTAGAGGATGAGAAATAGAATGAAAGAAAACTTAGAATAGAAGAAAAAACGAAGACCACAAACTCACAGCGGAACGAATAAAATATATTAGATAACATAAACTTTGAAATACAAATCTGTATTTGTATGTACATACCATCATCCGAGCACAACAGCTATCTCTTGAACAGTTATAAACACCTGTTTCTAGATATAACATAGTACACAACGGAAAATATGATAGTCTATAGCTAACTAGTGAAGACTTCTGCTTCAAGCTCCTTCAAGTGAATCTGTACAATCCCGACTACTTGACTGCCCGTACAAATTTGGGCACCCAAGAGTTTAGGGAAAACAAAATAAAATAAACTCTGGGTCAGTCACGGGACTGGTGTGAGTAAACTCCAACCATTTGTTTAACTTTCAAAATCCTTTCGAAAGAAATGATAATCGTAAGACCGATCCACACATAAACATGGATGATTTTTACCTTACGATAACCAAAAATATTTTTGATATCAAATCCGGTGATATTATAATAATGTCTACATCAAATAAATAAAATCTAGTGGAACGCTTGCATCTCACGCTCCATATATAATATAAAATCAAAAACCGCAGGGCGCTTATTGGAGACTAGATTTCCAACATGACAAGGTATGGGACCACCTTACGATAGTGTATCTCTAGAGACGAATATACTGGGTTCAACAAGAACATATTACAACCTGGCCCTCACATGACCGACCACTCATTTCGCTTGAGTGTATCGAATGTATATCGCCAACGGTTGGGATCAACAACCGTTTCCCGAAAGGGACAACATCAATAGATTAAAAAAAGCAAATAGAATTTCTCTAGATAGGTGATTATACATCCTAATAAGAGCGACCCACATAGTCATGCTGCCTGCCCGATTTTTGTTAAATTCCCGGTTGTGAGGCTTGAGGTTTAAATTATCTTTCAGAATATCTGGCCACCATTCACTTTGAATGCCACATCGTCATACCCGCCAAATCACAAATTTATTTCTCCAAAAATACCATGGGTGTAAAGCTAAGAGGAACGAGTTCCTCCGCCACCAAACGTAAGTACGTTTGAAGAGATCAACTTACGTGATCCATTAGATATACTCTGTCAGACATTCGTCCATCCACGTTGTTCTGGGACTGGACAAACCGAAGGCACTATCCCGTAAATAGGATAGCACTTGCATAACCCCGCCTTCAATTATTTCAGTATAAGTTGCTTCTACCAATATAGAGTGGTTTTCAGATATTAAATCTGATCCCGGTCTCTCCATATTGATAATGGAGGTATAAAATAAATCAAAACTTTGATAGTCGGTGATTTAACTATCAAAGAAAAACATCCATACAATCACGGTCGTATTTCCAATTGGAAATCCTACCAAGCAAACATCAAACAACACTGGGGCCCTTTTTAATTGAATTTCTTATTATATTATCATTTCAAATTCCTATTTCCTTTATTCGAGAAAATATTTCTTATTCCAGTTAGAAAGCATCTATATTAACGAATCCTTATTTCTATATTCAAAAAATATACTTTATTAATATCGGAAAATATTTTCATATTCCATCCCTTAATTCCTCCTTGACCAATTCATTTCATTTTCTATTAGGGAAAAATATTTCAAAATCCTTTAAATGAACGCGATGTTATAAAACATCGTTATTATAACTCAAAACATAAATCATTCGTTAACTAATGGTATCACTAACCAATCCTTGCCACCAAACCTTAACCATTTCTCTGTCAATCATGACGTCAGTCAAGTTGGGGTATAATTACCTCTCAGACCTTAACTAAACGACATTCTTAACTTCGAAATAGTCCAAGCTCACAACTTTAACCAAAACATCACTTACACGACTCTCGGATTCGACCTAAGAGCACACTTCCTTTACAGAAAAATATTGATTATAACGGTAGCGTTATAATCGCTGTTTCCAAATATTTAGTTTATAAAACATTGCTTTTTAACAACAGCGTTACAATCACTGTCTAGAATTATAGAACATTTATTTTAACAATAGCGTTAAGATCGCATTATAATGGCAACGTTAAAAATTGCTGTTTAGAATTTACAAAACATTTACTATAACAATAGCATTATAATCGCTGTATAAATTTACAAAACATTTATTATAGCAATAGCATTATTATCGCTGTTTTCAAATATTTGGTATATAAAAATATAACTTGTACTTATTAATTTCAATTAATAAGTAATTAATTAAATAATTAAATTTGATTCAAAACGGAAAGTAGAAATTACTACTTTCCTAAATTCGGTATAATCAAATTCCAATACTCTCTCTCGAATAATCTATATTCGATCATATTCCGAACTCCGGAATTTATCTACCATTTCACGTTAATTCAAATTCCCAATTTCCTTTTGAATTCCTGCTTTCCAAATCATTACGTTATCACCATTTATTTTATATTCCACATTTTGAAATAAAACTTATCGTTTTCTTTTAAATTGATTCCCCATTTCCCTATCTCATTCAAACTCCAATTTGGATTCATATTCAAATCTGAATTTCCATTATATATATTTTATTTGCAAAATCTTTACTCTAAACCATTATTTACTTTAATCCTAAATATATTTCATTTCATGTACAATCATTTGGTTTCGTTTTTATAAATATTCCAAATTCTATTTATATTTCTGTTTACAAATGTTTATAAAAATCTCACTTTTAACTTCAAATATTTATAATCTCATTCATAATCCCCTTTAAAATCACTAAGATCAAATCCAATTACAAAAATCGGTTTCAAAACCGATTATGGTTTTCTATGTAAATCCCAACTTGAATTTACATTCCACGTTATCAAATGATAAATCTTATACTAAATTTATACATGTCGTTTATAAAACAACTTCTTGTTTTATTCATTGAACAAGTTTACCAATTCCAACTCCCTTCAAAGTATAACTTCTATTTTGGAAATAAACTTGCTTTTTAAATCTCCAATTTATTTTCTACATTTGAAAATATTTTCGGTATCTAAAATACCAAGTTTCTAGGGCCAGAGTAAACCAACACACAAAGTCAATCGCTAACTATATAAATCACACCACACATCAAAATCAAGGAAAACAGTAATATAAATATTGAGGAATCCAGTTGGATCCCTCCAACCTGTTTCCCTGCATTCATAGATGTTAATCACATCAATATGAGATATCATAGTAAACAAAACTGATAATCGATTAACGATATAACCATATCAACCAATTCAACTGATTTATCAACCATTCAGCCAAATAACCATCACACATTATAAAATTACTATAAATACATTTAAAGCTCGTTTATATAAAAATATAAACGAGGCAGAGTTAGTGAGTTTACTCATCTTGTTAGCAGTTGACGGTTCTGCTTCTGTTTTGTTTTTTTTAAAATCAAGCATGCGTTTGATTTCATCATGAAATTCTAGTAGCTTTATCCTCAACCAGGTCGGTGCTAGAATGTAGATTTCATCGCTACCATTTCAACAGATCCATTCGCGTTAAATCTATATACGAACGGACAAGGTATGGTTATTACAAAGAGTTTATATAATTAAAAACTTTTTTTTAACTAATGAGTAATTTAAAATTAATTACCCATTTTATTACGTTAAACCTTCTTCATTTCTGAATGAATCTGAACGTGTATACTTCTTCACCGTTAGCACGTTCTTTCTTTTCACCCAAATTCCATATCACTAGAGACACCCAACAAATCCACTGATAAATCCTTATATGCCACATTAACCACTTATAAGACCCATCCAAAAAACTACAGTCCTCCTTCTAACCTATCTTTCCCGATTGAAACCGATTTCCTCAATTCTTCTTTCCCTCCACTGTTCACAAAAATAAAAACACCAATGATCTTCTTATCACCAAATCTTCCCTTCCATCATTAACTTAACACAGTACTGCCCATCCCCTTCCTCTTTGTTTAAAAGCAACCGCACTCCCAAAAACAAGTACACCCTTTGAACTACAACTAGATACCCGTCCCTCCTTTATCATGTAACCAACTGTGCACCTTCCTCTCCCCTTCAATCTTCTCGCCCCCTTGAAACTGTGATGGCCTGTTTCTGTCTTCAACCCAAAACGCAGTCACAGCTCCCGTCAAGAATCTCCACCCACACCCACTACTGACAAATCAGAGCTCTTCCCTATTCACACCACCAGAATGCCGACTTCCAAAACGCGCACCACTGTGAAACCTCCGACAAACAAAAGTACATTAAAACACCACAAATCCAGTCTTCAGTTGCCACATCTATGATCGAACCCTCCAGAAAATTGGACCCTAAACATTACTGTTAAAAGTGGGAAGCCAGAAAATAGTCTCGAGTTTCTATAATTCTCTTCCCGGATCTTGAAGCACCTGAGATTTGTCATTTACGTTTGATTTTTTTTTATTTTTTTTTGCGGTTGGGTTCTGGGATCTGAGAGCGAAAGGAAAATACACAGTATCTAAAAGGATGAGATAGCTTCATGCACATGGAACGAAACACCTTGGAGAACACAGAAAAGAAAAACGTGAAGAACACGGTTCTTCTGAATAGCTTGGGATGCACGGATATGATAGTTGTAACACCCCACGTCCATTAATGTCACTCACAAAGGGAATGCATTAACTTCTATGGAGCATTTTAAGTAAGTATAGAACAAAAACTTAACAACAAGACAGATATAAACAGTACTCAAAATTTTAAAACTTTATTTTATTGTAGCGGAATGCACATATGTTTGATTACATCATCAAAAACCAGAGTCAAAGTACATAATATCCATCTTGACTACCAAAGTACATAAATTGAAAGACATAATCCCCAATACAAAATAGCCATAAATAAGAGAGGCTGAACTTTACTTCAGCGATCCAAGCAATCTTCTAAAAGCAGAGAAACAGCAGTCCAAAATCAAGCTCCACTGGTGCTAGTTCCAACCTGACCACCTAGGGGGGGAGGAAGAAAAGAGGAGGAAACAAAAGGGCTCAGACATAAAGTCTGGCGAGTGCGATAACTTTAACAATATAATTACCAAATTAACTAGGCTAAGGCATAAGTTGGAAAATAAGGAAATGACCATGAACCATTGAGTATGGCAGAGTAAACAAGGAAACAAGATGAACAACGATACCATTAAAGCGCACCTAACCCACTATAAGATAATTACTATACTGAACCACCACTATTATACTGCACCACCACTAGTCACCCTAAGGTTTATCCCGCCTACAGAACTTTAATTATGAAAATGGTAGTTTCGTACACCCCTAGCTGCCTTCATAGGTGCCGCCTGCCCCTATCTCCACTAGGTGTACCCACTACCCCCAAGTGATCGGCTCCCTAACTCGTAGATACCCGTGCTGGCCCCACAGTGGGGTGTATCACTCCCCAAAGTGGCAACCCGATACCACTAATGATGCACGGCTTATACCTACACGATGCAACAATGTCTTACCTACCAGCCCGGGCCCACACACGCATATGAACCCGTTGAACTTGCGTTGCCACCGCTAACCCGTTTTGGCCTCTTACAGTCAAGCCCAGTATGCGTGTCCCGTCCTCGACTTGGGTCGAGCCCACAAAGATACGTATGGGTTGCTGGTTGAAATGGGCCCCCATTACTTGACACAAGCTATCCACCTAAGCTTGGTCCCCTCTAGTACATCCCACTTAACCCACTTCTTATTCATGTTTCAATTACATGTTTCAATTTTGGTTAAGTGTTTCTAATCGTATTTCAAATGCCACCCAAGGCACCCACTTAACCCCCTCATGTCCCATTACATGTTTATCTGGTTAAGTGTTTCTTAATTCATTAAGACCGTAACCTCATAAAGACCTCTCACATTAGACTTGCATTGGTGGCAGCTGGATTTTCCGGGCGGGTCCGGGCAGTCTTACACCACAAACGAGCCTAACCTCATGTCTTTACAATTGTTACACATTTAATTTATGCCTAGGACCTCTCACATTAGACTGGCGTTTGTGGCAGCTGGATTTGTCGGGTGGGTCCGGGCAGTCTTACACCACAAAAGAGCCTAACCTCGTGTCTTAGATGATTAATTACTCCTAATTAATCATTTCCCAATTTGAATTACTTTCCATATTCAAATTATCAATCAATTCCAAATTTAACGATGTCCATAATTGACTCAATTATGTCCATCCATTTATGGTATGTAAAATCATACCAATTTTCATCACAAATTTATTTTATGCTATTTAAGGCATTTATGCCAATTAAATCTTTTTAATATTATCCCCTTACACCACGTTGTACGTTTGTTCGTTGACGTAAAATATATGTTGGACTCGAATAGTCTAACTCGTGGAATAAAAAGAAAACATCACAACATACATATAGATAAAACTAGATCTAAACATAGGGGTGAACTTGCATGTGTGAATGATGTAGAACATCTAAAACTTGCATAGGCCAAAGTTACAACTTGTATAAAACTATGTATGTCATAGATCCAAATCTAAAGGTGTAAACTTGTTTAGATAATGGTCACAACTTGCATAAATCATGTATGTCATGGATCTACATCTAAAGAGTGTAAACTTGCATAGCCAATAACCACAACTTGCATAACATGATTCATATTCCAAACTCATATATTTATATAAACTTGCACATATGATTTATGCAACATAACAATGGTGTAAACTTACATCTAAACATGTAAACTAGCATATAGAATTTAGCATATAACTCACACATGTCATAGCCAAATTTAGATCTAAAATAGATGTCATGAAACATGTAAAGTTATGCACAATCTTAACTCACTTGCATATTATCCACATCTAAATCAACACCTAAACTTACATACATACATATGGTTTATCATATGAACATAACCAAACTAGCATATGAACCACATGGTTATTCGATTATACATAAGCCAATCATAGAGTTACAACATGGATGATAGCATCATAACTTTACAATATAGATGATCACAACATAACATCATAGAATTTACAACTTATATGATAACATCACAATTTTACAACATAATTATAACATGCGGTCAATAATTCACATCATATTCATATAATCCACATCATAACTTAATCCAATTAAATTGCTAATTATTTTGTTAAAGAAATCGAACTCACAACTCAAAGAAGGTCTTGAGTTTTGAATTCTGAGTTCTGAAGTTGAATTAGCTTTCCTTTGAAGAAGATCCGTTGTTAAAGTTGAAAAGAATTGAATTTGATTTGTTGTTCTTCCTCTCTAATTGGTGGCAGCTACTCTAGGTTACAAGATGACAGCTTGACGGCCATAGTTTCAGTTTTAATTCTGATTTAGGGTTTGAGTCTACCCATGTTTATATAGAATTTTAATTTAATTATAGTCGTCGGATGATCTCAGGGTTAATCAAAACCATTCAGTCGGAATAGGGTGACACCTCAGCCCTAATGACTCTGCAAGGAGTCAGAAAGGACTCAGCAACACAGACCAGACTGAACCAGAAAGCTGTGCAGGCCTTCTGCTCGACCTGGGCGCACTTGGCAGGTGCGCCAGTGCAAATTTGTACTGGCGCACTTCCCAAGTGCGCCAGTGCAATCTTATTTTTCTTTTTCTCTTTTCCCGTCTGACTTTGTTTGTCCATATCTCCTTCATCCGATATCCGTTTTACGCAAACTCGGACTCTATCTCGACCAGAATTCTGATATCACATCTGAGATTAATTATTCTTTATTTTAGTTAATTCGATTATTCAAAAATCCAGGGTGTTACATTCTCCCCTCCTTAAACGATTTCGCCCCTGAAATCTCTAAGTTAAGGAGAATGCATATCCTAACATCCAAACAACCATCTACTCAACCATCAGACACAGGCATCCATTGTCCTTATAAAATTTCTAATGTTGTATGAACATATGTAAGAAGTGTGTGTATATGTTCCTTTATCTAATGCAAAATCAGGCGGTCTACTGATTCAGTTGACCTCCTTAATGCAAATCATGATAGTGCCATGCATCCATTATGTATGCGAAGAACCCTATCGATACATATTATTTCTACATATGTGCACAACCATTCACCAAAATGCAACATCCATATGATAATACAACCATTATACATCCATTAACTTAAATATGTACACACATTTATATGCAATATGCAGTATAAAGTGACTGAGCCGATCTAGTGCCTAAAGTGTGTGTATATGCATCCATGAGCAACCACGAGCAAACACTTGCATCCACATGCATCCATCATACATAACATGTCTCAAACACATGTTTCAACCATAGGACTACCCTATCTAAAGGTCAAAGATACTAGCGAGAGGACATGCTAAAGATAAGATAAGTACAAGCTAAGCGATAAAGGAGAAATTAAAAGACATACCCTCGAAAAGAAAAGGGTACAATGAACACATCTTCTCTTCCGTCTCCCAAGTATCATTGCTCTCGTCATCTCCCCATTGCACTTTGACTAGCTTGGCCTCTCGATTCCTCAACTTCTTAATCTCCGACCCAAGAATGCACGTAGGAGCTTATCGAATCGCCGCGTCACGCTCTATCTCCACCTCTCTAAGCAAGCTCGACTCTACCACTTCCGCGGTCTCGTGCAAGCACTTCCTCAAATGTGATACATGGAATTCATCGTGTACACCACTAGGTCTCTCGGGCAACTCCACTCTATACGCCATCTGTCCAATCCTCTCCTTAATAGGAAACGGCCCTACGAATCTTGGTGCTAACTTCCCAACGGACCCAAAGAGAACTACATTCCGTAATGGAGATACCTTGACAGAGACCATGTCCCCAATATCAAACTCAAGATCTAACCTCCTCTTGTCCGCATAATATTTATGCCTATCTTGCGCCGTCTTCATCCTCCTTCGAATCAAATCGATCTTTTTTGAAGTCTCTCTAATCATATCGGGTCCAAGCAAGATCTTGTCTGTAGACTCCCACCAACATGTAGGCGAACGACACGGCCGTCCATGAAGAGCCTCGAATGGAACCCGAAAATCTGAGCCAATTTAAAAATTTTATTTTAGAAATTTTAGCGAATTTTGATTATTTAAAATGAATTATTTTAAATAATAACGATGAGAAATTTATTTTGAATAGAAATAGAACGTATGTATTTATATAGATCGTCGTTGGAATATAAATAATTATTTATAATTATAAAAGGAATTGAAAATGGCGCGGTAGTTCGAAAATTCGATTTCAAATTTCAAATGAATGTACCGGGTGCAAAATAAATCTGATTTTAGTGAAACTGAAAATATTAGAATCTAATTGATAATATCTCTCCAACGAATCCGAAAAATTGAAATTTCATAGCAGGAATCAAAAGTTATGCCCAGTTGAAAATTCAGAATAGTCGCTATGGAATCCTGGCCCTTAAAAATGGAAATTTTGCAAACGACCTCGGTTTTCGACGAAACCACTTTTGTTGGATCCGTGATGTCAAGTTATTGCTAGGTTTCAAAATTCGTAATTTTCTGAATCAATATGTGAGAGTGGCAAAGGAAAACGCGTTTGACCAGTTTTAGTTGATTTTAATCGACTGGAAAATGGCCATTTTTCAAACAGTCTCGGAATTCGATGAAACTAGTTTTGTTAGGACCGTATCTTCAATACAAATCTAGAAAATATTTTTTGGAAATTTTTAGAGTCCGTATGTGGCCCCAGTAAATTGAAATGCACGTTCAAATTCAATATATAGAGTTATATGTTGATTTTGACGAAAACTGGTCGAAATGATCGAATCAGCTTACGATACATATCCCATTGTGTTCGGAATGGGGGTAATTAGTTATGGACGACAGGCGGTGGGTTTTGTTTCGAGTTCGAAATAAAAGTCAACTTTCCTTGGAATAAAATAAAATAAAATAAATATATATTTTCTAATACACCCCCCCCTTCCCCTTTTTCTCCCCCGTCAAATTTCAGAATTAGAAAGAAAAACAAAATAAAAATCGCGTCGCCCCCCCCCCCCACATCTGCCGCCGTCGCCGCTTCTTCTTCCTCCTCCTCCACCTGCTCTGCCTTCCTTCCTCCTCCCCCTCTTCTGAATCGACAACTCCCCCCTATTTCCCCCAAATTGAGGCAAACCCGAACCCTAACCGCCCTCACCACCATCCGCCACCCCTCCGTCGCGTTTCAGCACCCCTCCGCCCTTCCACCGACCTCCAACCATCAATGTAAGTTTTAAATTTCATAAAAATCAGTTTTTTTAGTTAGTTACATAAAGTATGATTTTTATTATAGAAATTGCACAACAAAAGGGTATGATTTTTGTTCATATGAAGGCTATGATTTTCGGTTAAGAAAGTTAGGTTTTTTAATATAAAAATATGATTTTTATATTTTATAGTGAATAAAAATATGATTTTTATATTATATAACTAGTAAAAATTTGATCTTTATATATGTAGCGAAATAAAAATCTGATTTTTATTATATATGTGTTGAAATAAAAATATGATCTTTATAGCGATGATATAAAAATTCGATCTTTATAGAAGAAGTAGAAATATAAAAATATAATTTTTATATAGAAAGAAGCGTTGTAAATATATATGAAGTAGAAATAAAAATAGAATTTTTATCTATATAGTAGCGGTATAAAAATAGAATTTTTATATACATAGCAACAATATAAAAATGTGATTTTTATATATGTAGTGGCTACGGACAATGAAAGTGACCAAGGGCGAGCACGTCGAAGATTTCTACATAAGAAGAGTCGTGGCGTTTGGTTTAGCTTGGGTGAGAACTCCTCACTTTTATTTCTATTTCTAGTTTGAAATATATACTAGGATGCAAACAGTGTTAGTAGCACCCGACACCCGTCGTCCACAGACCATGGATGACTTGTTTGTTTGATTGCTGTGTTATGAAATTTGATTGTGTGATGTGGAATGAAATAAAATATTTTATAGTGGAAAATATTTTATGGTTAAAAATATAATTTTTAATGTGTATATAAAATAAATATTTATAAACAAATCGGACGATTTGTTTGTATACACTGATTTGACTGATATTGATTGGGACGATAAATTTTACACATCGCCTAACTGCACAAATAAAATCTGTGTTTGTTGATTTGAAACCCCACACGGGTATTGGGATGAGATTTGACGTACACTAATCCCGATTGTTTAGTTGTATGTCAATCGATGGATTGACAGACTGTATAAGCGTTAATTATTTATATTTAATGCTTATGCAGTTGTGTTGTGCACTCTGGATGGTGGTTGATTATTTATCGTTGGGGTTATATATGTGTGTTGTATAGAATCCATATAATTAACACTATATAGTAATTGATTGGGCCTCATTCCAATTTGGAAAATAAGAAATATAAATTCATGTATTGAATAGAAAATATATATTCATGTGTTGAATAGAAAATATATATTCACGTGTAGAATAGAAAATATATATTCATGTGTTGAATAGAAAATATATATTCATGTGTTGAATAAAAATATATATTCATGTGTTGAAGAAAATATTCATTTGTTGAATAGAATAACGAAGTTACCGAAATATATAAAGCCGTGTTGATTAGATATGCGCCATTTTGACGCGAACGATATTTTTATCGATTATATTCGTTTTTATAATGAATATAGAAAAGGAAGTGATTCAAAATATAACGTTTTGAAAATATTATCATTTGTATATCGATGATGTGGAATATTCAATTTTGATTTGAAATAGAATATGAAGTTGAAATCGTTTTGAAAACGAATTTAAAACGATTTATATAATACGTTTTAAAAGAAAATCGATGAAATATATATAATATATATTATATATATATAATGGCCTGAATAGAACGCGCCGCACCGCGGCAGTTCGCGAATTTCGACCATTGACTTGGAATGGATATTACGGGAGATCCGACCGTCGGATTCTCCTAAAACCGGAACCGTTGGGTTCGTATCAAAAAGAGCTTTCTAATGGATATTAGAGATTTGAAATCTAATGGTTGGATTTGGAATTATGTCCAAATCAAATTTGGAAAAGGTCGCTGTAAGTGCAATTCGATGGCCGTTGATGGAAATCGACTGTACTGGCGTTGATAAAATTATTAAAAATAGTAATAATTTGTGTAAAATCATAAGAAATGATTTGTGAAGAATTAGGATGAAAAATTCCATATCTGAAAAGATAAAAATAGATTTTTATCGAAATGAACTAGTTTTGAACTAGAATTATAATTCTATTTATTTTTAAAATAAATAAAGTGGATTTGAAATGGTTTTAAAAGTAACCAGAATTTCCAATAATTGAATTGGAATGGATTTGAATCAAAATTGTCTTTGGAATATTTCGATGTTGGATTTCGTGATGATACAGATATTGTTAAGGGAATTTGAAAGATATATTTATATCGTTATTTCCAATACGATATTTGTTGGTCGTAGAATTTGATATTGAATATAAGCCGATATATTTTCTGTTCAGATCCTTGTATTTAATATCAAATGTGATTCGGGTTTGTCGTTAATGGTGTCTTCATTAACATTTTTCTTAAACCCAGTTGAGAAAAGGATTAAATCTTTTTATTTAGATTGAATGAAGTGTACCAATTAAATGGTAATAATTGGAATTGAATTGGAATTGATTTTTGGGTTTATCGTGAACGGTGTTTTAAATAACACTTGTTCTTTAACCCGATAATCAATGGAATGTGATTTTGGGTTTATAGTGAACCGTGTTTTAAATGACATTGGTTCTTTAACCCAGTTAAAGATTAAAACTAAGTGGAGTTTTAATGAATCTTTAATTAGATTGAAATGGTCGAGAAAGAAGTATCACCAGTTTTGCTCCAGGCGATAGTTAAATCTTTAATGAGATTTGAATGTGAAATGGTAATTGAATTTACCGATAACACTGTGGTGTTAGATATGAAGTATGACCAGTTTTACTTCATGGGATGAATATTTTGGTATTGGGAAATAAATAAATGATTACTTCGGTGTGGTTCGCTAATCCCGACTAGTTTGAATTGATATTCAAAAGAAGGTTAAAGAATAAATTTAAAGAATTTATCTTTGATAAAATTAATGGGAACCTTTTTCCAAAGTATAAGAATATTTGAAAAAAGGAATATTATGAATTGGAATGAGGCGTATGTTGTGTTTGTGTAACACTTGTTTATTATATACGCGAGTTATTCAGAAAGACCGGGTTTATCCCATTCTGAATAACTGATTCGACGTGGTGTCGAGGATGAAGACGGTGGTCGAAGACCGGAGGTCTTCACGTCGTTTGGGTGATTAATGATGATCTTGATTGGGCCGTACACCCAAGAGGAGGGAATCAGTTAGTGGTCGTCCAGACGTACTTGGAGATCGATGGATATGCGGGGTACTAGGTGCCTCCGGTTTCGTTCAGACCCAGAACGAACTTGTAAATGGACCGTGTGTCTGACATTGGATTTTATTATGTGTGATTGATTTCTATTAAATATATATCTGTTTGGCGGCGGAGAATTTGTTCTCTTGCTTAACGCCCTTCTCTGGAACGTACGAGCTCAAGGGTTATATATTGATGGATATCAATCGCATGGAGTAAATTGCCTGTGTGGCATGCCTATGTGGCAAATGATCAAGGCTTCTGTTAAAGCAGAGTCTTGTGGTTGATGATCAAAGCACGGCCTGTGTGGCATAGCTTTGTGTAGCGTTGATTCGCGAGCCTCGCACCCCGGTTGTGAACCAGAAACGGGAGAGGACCTTAGGGAGGACATGCGTTTCTTTCTAGATAGAAGTGGCGTCAGTGGTTTTACACGCCTGACGAGTTTGACTTATGTGGTTGTTGTTGTTGCGAGGCGCCTCGGATATATCGGTGACTGTGTGGAGCCGATGGAGTCATTGGACTCATTTGCGCCCCAAAGGGCGGGGAAACGTAGTGTTCAGGCATTTTAATCCACATCGGTGGACCGGCCCTGACGATCCAAAGGCTTGACTGAGTACTTGCCTGAGACATGGTAGGCTAGATTGTCTCAAATCGGTAGAGGACGTTCCCTGGCCTCGGTTCACAGATGGAAATCCAATTTCCAAATACGTGACTTTGCGGTTTTGATTGTAGAGCCTAGTATGGCGACATGATATATGGTACCCATGCTGTCTATGATTGAAATTGTTTTGACACTATACACTTATAGTAATGTCAAAATAATCTGTTTTTAAACGTATCAAGCATTCTTTGGCTATTATAAGGTAAAACCCTATCCTCCGGCTTGTGTTGCATTGTGTGATGGGACCTGGGTCTTATAATAGCTTCATTTTTCTTTATTTAGCATTGCACTGTTTTTTTATGCACTGGTATTCTTGGGAGGAAACCCGTTCGGTGTAATATGGCGTGGTCCCTTGATTTACCTAACTTTAAAAATAAAGATTAATAACTGTTTTATTTCTCACACCAGTCACATGACTGACCTGGAGTTTATTGTTTTAACCTAAACTCTGGGTGCCCTTATTTTGACATGGGCAGCTAGTAGTTTTGGTTTTGCAGATTTATATTCACAGGATCCTGATTTACAGCTGGAACGATACTCGTAAAGCTCCGTATCTGTGTATTGTATTATTTTCCGCTGCTATTTAATGTATTGTAATCTCTGATATTTTATAATGTATATTATTTGATTCATACTCTGTATATTCTTGTAATCTGATGGAATTGTTGTAATAAGCAATGAAATGTTCTTCTGTTTGCGTTCTTTTGTGTGTTGTTCTCAAAGTATCCGCTCTTTCCTTACCGGGGAAGTTACGGGTCTTTACAGGTGCCATGCCAATGTTATACTGAAACTTGTTATTATATGCGAACTCTACCAATGGAAGATGTTCCTCCCATGTACCTCCGAAGTCTAAAACACACAATATCAATAAGTCCTCTAGAATACGATTCACCATCTCGGTCTGGCCGTCCGTCTGAGGATGATATGCGGTGCTCAAACATAACTGAGTCCCTATCGCCTCTTGCAAGCTCTTCCAAAACTCGCTAGTGAAGATAGGATCGCGGTCGCTCACTATGCTAGAAGGAACACCGTGCAAACGAACTATCTCTCGAATGTATACAGAGGCTAACCATGGAGCAGTCCTCTTACTCTTTACGGGAATAAAATGGGCGCTCTTAGTAAGTCTGTCTACCACGACCCAAATCCCCGTATTACCCTTCCTCGATCTCGGTAACCCATCAATGAAGTCCATCGAGACACTTTCCCACTTCCATTGTTGGACCTCCAATGGGTTAAGCAATCCACCGGGCTTCTTTTTCTCTGCCTTTACTTGTTGGCACACCAAGCATCTAGCGACAAACTCGGCCACATCCTTCTTCATATCGGCCCAAAAGTAAACTCGTCTCATGTCCATGTACATCTTGTCCCCGCTGGGATGGATGGTCATCTTCGAACGATGTGCATCGTCAAGAATGGTCTTCCTTAAATTCTCGTCCCGTGGTACACAAAGTCTACCGTCCCTACGTAACCAACCCGTATCATCTAGGGTATACCTACAGAGATGGCTCGATGACTCCCCCCTTTTGAGCCTTTCTACTAACTCAACCAACTGTTGGTCATCTCGTTGTGCCTCACCAATCCGTCCCAAAAGCATAGGTCTGACCTCTAAAGATGCTAAACCGAGTACAAAGTCAATGGAAGGTCTAAAGTCAAATGTAGAGATGAACTCTAAGCTTCGCCGCTCAACAAACAACGGACTCAAGGACAACCTTTTCCTACTTAAGGCGTCTGCCACCACGTTACCCTTGCCAGGGGTATATGCTATCTCGAAGTCGTAGGATGCTATGAATTCCATCCAACTTTGCTGCCTTAAGTTCAAGTCCTTCTGAGAGAACAAGTATTTTAGCGATTTATGGTCAATGAACAATTCGAATTTCTCGCCAAGAAGATAATGGCGCCAAGACTTAAGCGCGAAAACAATAGCGGCCAACTCTAGGTCATGTGTAGGGTAATTTCTCTCATGCACTCTCAACTGCCTTCCACCATAGGCTATTACCTTTTCCTCTTGCATTAAGACTGCGCCTAGTCCCGTCCCATAAGCATCGGTATAAACGGTAAATGGCTTACTCCCATCTGGCAATACTAAGACTGGGGCTATGGTCAAAGCTCTCTTTAAACTTTGGAACGCATCATCACAATCTACGTCCCATGTGAAGACTAGGTTCTTCTTCGTCAAGTGTGTTAATGGGGCTGATATTTTTGCGAAGTCTTTGATAAACTTCCTATAGTAGCCAGCCAACCCTAATAAACTCCTCACCTCGGTAGCATTTTTAGGAACCTTCCAATCTTGGATGGCCACTACCTTCGCGGGATCCACAGTTATCCCTTCTTTGGAAACCACGTCCCCTAAGAATCGCACTTCCTTCCTCCAAAAGTGACATTTAGAAAATTTAGCTTTAAGGCTATGCGCTCGAAGAGTCTCCAACACTTCCCTAAGATGTAGGGCATGCTCTTCCTCGCTCTTAAAAAAGATCAAGATGTCATCCACAAAGACTACCACGAATTTATTAAGGTACTCCCTAAACACCCTACTCATCAAGTCAACAAAGTATGCGGGGGCGTTTGTCAAACCGAAGGGCATCACAAGCCACTCGAAGAAGCCGTCTGGAGTCCTAAAGGCAGTCTTGTCTATGCTATCCTCGGCCACTCTCAACTGATGGAAACCCATGGCTAAGTCCAACTGCGAAAACACTGAGGCGCCAACTAACTGATCGAAGAGATCGTCAATCCTCGGCAGTGGGTGTCTATTCTTCTTAGTAAGCTTATTAAGTTCTCTATAGTCCACACAAAGTCTAAGGGACCCATCTGCCATCGTGGCAAACACTACTGGAGCACCCCACTCCGATATACTACGTCTGATGAACCCCTTCTCAAGCAGTTCCTTCACTTGCTTACTGAGTTCCCTTTTCTCTCTTGGACCCATGTGGCGCACTGGCAATGCAACTGGCTTTGCATTATCTACTAGATATATTCGAAAGTCTATCTCACGTTTTGGGGATAAACCCCTCACCTCATCGAAGACATCAACATATTCACGGACTATAGGAATAGAATGTAAATCATCATCGGATGCGCCAAGGGATTCTAGGTAGCTAAGCATTACTAGACCTCTAGGGTCACAAGAAATATCAATGGTCTTCCTACAATGAGTCAACAATCTAACTACCCTTCTTTCACAATCTAGGATGGCCCCGTATCTAGTTAGCCAATCCATACCTAGAATCAAGCCGTAGCCCATGAAACCAAGAAAAAAGGCATTGCACTCAAACTCAACGCCCAAGATAAACACTCTCAAATCCCGACAAATCATAGAAAGATGAGCCGAACCACCAATAGGATTTGAGACTACCAAGGGATCTGTAACTCGACTAGTATCTAGGTGCAGTGTTTCAACTAATGATTTAGAGATAAACGAATGTGATGCGCCAGAATCTAATAAAGTATGGACAGGATGATCAAATAGAAAAACTAAACTTTCAATGGAAATTGCTCTACTCGTTCTTGCAGCGGTGGGACCACGAGAGCCTGAACTTGTCCCCCTTGCCTTCCTTAGTGCCATAAGAGCCTGCACCTGTCCTCCCAAGGTAAACCCTGCCCTCTGCCCTTTCTTTGAGCAGTCCTTAATTAGATGTCCTGCTTCGCCACAGTGGAAACAACCAGTCTTCTTTTTCTTCCTACAATCTTTTCTTAGATGGCCGGGTGTCCCACAGTTAAAGCATCTTTTCTTTCCCTTAGCATTGTTGCCTTTGCCACCTTTCTTGTTCTGTTGTTGCTGTTGCAGCTTCTTTTGATCCCCTTTCTTCTCAGGTGCCTTATTAGCATTGGCGCCCTTCTCCTCTTCATGCATAAGCGCCATGTCAACTAGTCTTTCAAAGGTAGCCCCCATGGGGATGTGGGTCATAGCTAACCCATGAAGCGGCTCGTTTAAACCCTTAACAAATCTCAGGGCCTTCTTTTCTGGTGTATTCACCAAGTCCAAGCCAAATCTTGACAATTGATTGAATTTGTTGATGTATTCTTTCACCGATAGATTCCCTTGCTTCAGCGCCAAAAATCTTTCCATGTATAGATTCTCTTCAGCCCGTGAGAGAAACTTCGCCTCAAACCTCCGCCTAAAATCTGGCCATGTATCGACTGGACGTTCCCCATTAGTGACCTCCCACCAAAACGAGGCCTTATCCTTCATTAGCCAGGCAGCTACCTGGACTTTTCTTCCATCGTCCACTTCAAAGATTCCAAACAATTCTTCCACCTCCTTTAGCCAATTACGAGCTTCAACAAATGTCTCCGTCCCGTGAAAAGGTTTTCCACCCATCGCCCGGAAGTCCTTACATATCTTAGTAAAAGTATCGACACGAGGAGGGGGAGGAGGAGCATTTGCTGGACCTGCGGTGGCGGCCCTAGCCTCGAGATATTGACGAAACCAACCGGGTACATGAACACCCTCTGGTATCTTAGATGCCTCAGATATGCTGAAACGAAAAAGGAAAGATTCAATATAAAAGAACCGAGGGAAAGACATATGGCTCTTGGGGTTATGCTTTCTAAAATAAGCTTTTCTCTTGAAAATACTATCCGTAAAACGTACTTTTGAAGGTACTTCTTTACAAAAGTGGTTTTGAAAAATAGTTTTTCAAAATTCATATCTGTTCTGGTAACCTTCAACTCTGATACCACGTGTAACACCCCACGTCCATTAATGTCACTCACAAAGGGAATGCATTACCTTCTATGGAGCGTTTTAAGTAAGTATAGAACAGAAACTTAACAACAAGATAGATATAAACAGTACTCAAAAATTTAAAACTTTATTTTATTGCAGCGGAAAGCATATATATTTGATTACATCATCAAAAACTAGAGTCAAAGTACATAATATCCATCTTGACTACCAAAGTACATAAATTGAAAGACATAATCCCCAATACAAAATAGCCATAAATAAGAGAGGCTGAACTTTACTTCAGCGATCCAAGCAATCTTCTAAAAGCAGAGAAACAACAGTCCAAAATCAAGCTCCACTGGTGCTAGTTCCAACCTGAGCACCTGGGGAAGGGGGAAAGGAAGAAAAGGGGAGGAAACAAAGGGGGTCAGACATAAAGTCTGGCGAGTGCGATAACTTTAACAATATAATTACCAAAGTAACTAGGCTAAGGCATAAGTTGGAAAATAAGGAAATGACCATGAACCATTGAGTATGGTAGAGTAAACAAGGAAACAAGATGAACAACGATATCGTTAAAGCGCACCTAACCCACTATAAGATAATTACTATACTGCACCACCACTATTATACTGCACCACCACTAGTCACCTTAAGGTTTATCCCACCTACAGTACTTTAATTATGAAAATGGTAGTTTCGTGCACCCCTAGCTGCCTTCATAGGTGCCGCCTGCCCCTATCTCCATTAGGTGTACCCACTACCCCCAAGTGATCGGCTCCCTAACTCGTACATACCCGTGTTGGCCCCACAATGGGGTGTATCACTTCCCAAAGTGGCAACCCGATACCACCAATGATGCACGGCTTATACCTACACGATGCAACAACGTCTTACCTACTAGCCCGGGCCCACACACGCATATGAACCCGTTGGACATGCGTTGCCACCGCTAACCCGTTTTGGCCTTTTACAGTCAAGCCCAGTATGCGTGTCCCGTCCTCGACTTGGGTCGAGCCCACAAAGATACGTATGGGTTACTGGTTGAAATGGGCCCCCATTACTTGACACAAGCTATCCACCTAAGCTTGGTCCCCTCTAGTACATCCCACTTAACCCACTTCTTATTCATGTTTCAATTACATGTTTCAATTTTGGTTAAGTGTTTCTAATCGTATTTCAAATGCCACCCAAGGCACCCACTTAACCCCTCATGTCCCACTACATGTTTATCTGGTTAAGTGTTTCTTAATTCATTAAGACTGTAACCTCATAAAGACCTCTCACATTAGACTGGCATTTGTGGCAGCTGGATTTGCCGGGCGGGTCCGGCACCACAAACGAGCCTAACCTCATGTCTTTACAATTGTTACGCATTTAATTTATTCCTAAGACCTCTCGCATTAGACTGGCATTTGTGGCAGCTGGATTTGCCGGGCGGGTCCGGACAGTCTTACACCACAAAAGAGCCTAACCTCGTGTCTTAGACGATTAATTACTCCTAATTAATCATTCCCCAATTTGAATTACTTTCCCTATTCAAATTATCAATCAATTCCAAATTTAACGATGTCCATAATTGACTCAATTATGTCCATCCATTTATGGTATGTAAAATCATACCAATTTTCATCACAAATTTATTTTATGCTATTTAAGGCATTTATGCCAATTAAATCTTTTTAATATTATCCCCTTTCCCCCACGTTGTACGTTTGTTCGTTGACGTAAAATATACATAAGACTCGAATAGTCTAACTCATGGAATAAAAAGAAAACATCACAACGTACATATAGATAAAACTAGATCTAAACATAGGGGTGAACTTGCATGTGTGAATCATGTTCTATATCTAAAACTTGCATAGGCAAAAGTTACAACTTGCATAAAACTACATATGTCATAGATCCAAATCTAAAGGTGTAAACTTGTTTAGATAATGGTCACAACTTGCATAAATCATGTATGTCATGGATCTACATCTAAAGGGTGTAAACTTGCATAGCCAATAACCACAACTTGCATAAGATGATTCATATTCCAAACTCATATATTTATATAAACTTGCACATGTGATTTATGCAACATAACATTGGTGTAAACTTACATCTAAACATGTAAACTAGCATGTAGAATTTAGCATATAACTCACACATGTCATAGCCTAACTTTAGATCTAAAATAGATGTCATGAAACATGTAAAGTTATACACAATCTTAACTAACTTGCATATGATCCACATCTAAATCAACACCTAAACTTGCATACATACATATGGTTTATCATATGAATCAACATAACCAAACTAGCATATGAACCACATGGTGATTCGATTATACATAAGCCAATCATAGAGTTACAACATGGATGATAGCATCATAACTTTACAATATAGATGATCACAGCATAACATCATAAAATTTACAACTTATATGATAACATCACAATTTTACAACATAATTATAACATGCGGTCAATATTTCACATCATATTCATATAATCCACATCATAACTTAATCCAATTAAATTGCTAATTATTTTGTTAAAGAAATCGAACTCACAACTCAAAGAAGGTCTTGAGTTCTGAATTCTGAGTGCTGAAGTTGAAGTAGCTTTCCTTTGAAGAAGATTCGTTGCTAAAGTTGAAAAGAATTGAATTTGATTTGTTGTTCTTCCTCTCTAATTGGTGGCGGCTACTCTAGGTTACAAGATGACAGCATGACGGCCATAGTTTCAGTTTTAATTCTGATTTAGGGCTTGAGTCTACCCATGTTTATATAGAATTTTAATTTAGTTATAGCCGTCGGATGATCTTAGGGTTAATCAAAACCATTCAGTCGGAATAGGGTGACACCTCAGCCCTAATGACTCAGCAAGGAGTCAGAAAGGACTCGGCAACACGGACCAGACTGAACCAGAAAGCTGTGCAGGCCTGCTGCTCGACCTGGGTGCACTTGGCAGGTGCGCCAGTGCAAATTTGTACTGGCGCACTTCCCAAGTGCGCCAGTGCAATCTTTTTTTCCCTCTTTTCCCGTCTGACTTTGTTCGTCTATATCTCCTTCATCCGATATCCGTTTTACGCAAACTCGGACTCTATCTCGACCAGAATTCCAAGACGAACACAATGGCGCAACCCCATTCCCTTAATTCTCACGTCTGAGATTAATTATTCTTTATTTTAGTTAATTCGATTATTCAAAAATCCGGGGTGTTACAATAGTGGCGCCCATAGTTCTGACATGTACAGAAAATAGTGTATATCTATACATTAAGAAACAGCGTGTGCGTTTTACAGCAGATATGTAAATATTATCATGTGGATAGGTACTTTCGTATATAAACATGGCCACTAGTCTCGTATAATTATTATAATACAAATGTTAAATTGAGAAGGCAGGTAGTTATTAAATTTTGGTCTGTAGGCCTATGCTTAATTTAAATATTTGGGTCTGCATGGATGGGTACTCATGTATGAGCGTTTGTATAGTTTTCCTTAAATTTTTGAGCATGCATGTGGGTCATAGCTTTTCAAGATTAAATTCATTAACAACTACCATAATGGTTTTTGATGTTAAGGAAAAATAGGTTAATTCGAAATGGTATGGCATCTTAAATTAACTAGTGAAGGGAAAATAATATAGATCGATTTTATAACCGCGCTACTGTTTTGAATATACACGGTTTATTTCCCGACCGCTATGGACAAAAATAAAAATACTATCATGTCAAGCGATGTGTCATGATCCCAAAAATATAATAATATCGGTAGTTTAACTTATATTATGAAACCCCAAAATATGGATATAGGGTGCAAAATACTCCTAATTAAAAGTTGCATATTTAATTAATTAAAAATTACAGTAAAATTCTAAAAATTAAATTATAATTATGCCTCAAAAGAACCTTGTCCAAATTCAAGACTGATATTTAAATATACTAAATAAACCGTTACGGTATATATGCGATTCCATAGCGACTTTCTAAAAATTTGATTTGGACATAACTTTTTATTCCCGCTATGAAATCTGGATTTTTCACATTCGTTGGAAAGATATTTTCAAACAGATTCCAATATTTCTTGTTTCCCTAAAATCCGATTTACTTTGAATCCTGTACGTTCATTTGAAATTTGAAATCGAATTTTCAAACTACCGCGCCATTTTGAACTCGTTTTAATTATATTATAAATTATACGTTTAAACTTCGTTTTATAAATAAATTCGTTATAAATTCCTATGTATAATTCAAATAACAAATTTATATATTCAGAATTCAACGGCTAAAAATCCAGGTCATTACAATTCACGCCATGCGATCGATAACTACCAATATATAACCTCTGGGCTCGTGCGTCTCAGAGAAGGGTGTTAAGCAAGAGAATAAATTCTCCGCCACCACAGATATATATTAAATAGAAATCAGTTTATGCTACATGGAATGAAATCCAATGTCAGACACATATTCATTTACAAGTCCGTTCTGGGTCTGAACGAAACCGGAGTCACCTTATTCCTCATCCCGTATCTCCAATATGGAAGAGAGGTGCTCGCTTATCCGGACAATCAACAAGTATGTCTGGACGACTACCACTGTAACCCTTTCAAGGCAGGCAACTCCTATCAAAGGCATCACTAGTCATCCACTCGATGTGAAGATCGCCGGTCTTCAACCACTGTCTTCATCGTCGACGTTTAATCGTCGTAGTAATTATTCAGAATGGTTTAAACCCGGTCTTCCCGAATAACTCGCGTATTTCATAATCAAAAATCAAGTGTTATAATACACATCAACGCCTCATTCCAATTCAGAATATTCTTTTAATAAAATGTTCACATTATTCTATCAAAGATAAATTCTTTAAATTTATTCTTAAATCTTTCTTTAAAGATTTATTAGTACTCCAATTTGGTTTTAATATCAAAAATCATTATTAAATGATTATTTAAATTTAAGAAATTAATCTTATCTTTGACTGGGTTTGTAACAACCCACAAATTCTGAACCAATTAAATATTTTTATTTTAGAAATTTTAATACTTAAAATGATTTATTTTAAATAATAACGACGAAAAAATTATTTTAATCAAAGTTAAAACGAAATAATTTAATTTAAATATAAAAGGAGTTTGAAACGGCGTGGCAGTTCGAAAATTCGATTTCTAATTTCAATTTAATATACAGGATTCATTTTAAGTCAGAATTGAAAGAAATAAGAAATATTTAAATCTGTTTAACAATATATGTCCGACAAATGTAAGAAAATGAAATTTCACTTTTTAAATTGAAAGTTATGTCCATTTTAAAATTTAGAAAAGTCGATGTAGAATTTATATATATTTTTTAATATAATATATGGACCTTAAAAATAGCCATTTCGCAAACGACCTCCATTTTCGACGAAACCACTTTTGTTGGAACCGGAATATCAAATTATTGCTAGGTTTCAATTTTCATAATTTTTCGAATTAATATGTGAGCGTGGCAAAAGAAAATGTGTTTTGTCAGTTTCAATCAAATTTAATCGACTTGAAAATGGCCATTTTTCAAACAGTCCTCAAATTCGATGAAATTAGTTTTGTTAGGACCGTATCGGCATAACATAACTAGAAATGATTTTTCTGTAATTTTTAGAGCCTGTATGTGGCCTCGATAATTTAAAATGTACGATCAATTTAAATAATTAAATGATTTATATATTAAATTAAAGAAAACATGCTGGAGATGACCAAACGGGCTGACGAGACCTAGCCCATTGGTTCTGGAACGTGGGAATTTGCCTGGGGACAACTCTAGTTGGGCTGAAATTGGAGCTAATAGGAGATAACGGGCTTTTTCAAGTTTAAAGAATTAAAATAATATTTAATTATATATATATACATACATTTGCCTTCCAAAACCTAACCCTAGAGCCAATATGACCAGCCGCCACCAATTCGTTGAACGACCATGGTATTCTCTCCTTCCTCCAATTTCTCCTCATCCATACATCGAAATCACTCCCTCCTTTGGAACTTTTTGCAGAACTTTTCCTCCTCTTCACATCCATACCTGAATCACCCTTTATCGTGCACCGTAGCACGAGAACCGAGCCGCCGAACCCAGCGGGTTCAGACCGCCGCTGGCCATCGAGTTGGGTCCCACTACCCCACGTCGGTGCGCCTCTCAACCTCCTCCGATGTAGCATCGTATGATCGTCCCCTCATGCTCCTGATTTCGTGATAGATCGGATTAAAGTTTTGAACTAATTTTAAAAACAGCGGCCTGTGGTTCTATGAAGAAGAAGGTTAATCCCCTTTTAATTAATTCCTTAATTAATTATAAAATGTTGTAAATATTTAAACGACAATATCTTTTGCAAATCAAAAAGGAATTACACGAAACTGATTGCATTGGAACCGTATTACCAAGATCTATGCTTCTGAACTGACTAGTACTGATTCTGAGCGAATCCAATTTTGGCCAAATTTCGAATCTGAATAAAAAGCAAGGTGAGAAATTTTATTTCTTTTTCTTTTTACATAATTAAATTTACTTAATCATGAAACTTATATAGAACTGATGTTGTTAAATATACGCTTTAATATTCTATGGACTTTCATACATGATTTGATCGATGATTATTGTGTTATTAGATTTGTTAATTATCAATTGTGTTAAACCAAATCATCATGTTGTGTTATTAGATTTGTTAATTAACAGTTATGTTAATTAGAAAAGTAGTGAAACAAAATCATTATGTTGTGTTTGTTAGATTTGTTAATTCAAGAATTAATATTTGGGTTAAATTAGAATTGACAAAATATAATCGTCATTTGTGTTAAATTAGTATTGACAAATTTGAATAGTTGGAATATAATTGTCATTTTTGACAAATTTGAATAGTTGAATTCTAGTTGTCATTTTTGACAAATTTGAATAGTTGAATTATAATAGTCAATCTTGGAAAATTTGAATTAGAATTATCATTTTGTCAAAATATAATAATTGGACAAAATACTCATTTTTGTTAAAATAGTTTAGATAAAACAAATTGTCATTTTTGATTGAAATGGAATTAGCATTTCTATTTGCTAAGTTAGATTAGGAAAAGTAACAAATGAATTATCCTTTTATTTGTTATTAGAATGTGAATATATAAAATATACTTTTATATGTCATTAGAATCCATAGAAAAATGCAAATATATAAAATATTCTTTTATATGATATTAGAATACAAAGAAAAATGTTAACATATAAAATATTCTTTTATATGATGTTAGAATACATAGAAAAATGTTAACATATAAATATTATTTTATATGATATTAGAATACGAAGGAAAAGGGTATGGAAATAAAGGTGTCATATTTGTTGAAATAGGAATTGACATAATAAAATTGTCATTTCGTTGAATTAGAAATGTAAATACAAAAATGTCGTTTTGTGAATTGGAAATGTCAAATATAAAAGATTTTATTTTTATTGCCAATTTGTTACAATAAAAAGAGTTGAAATAAAAGACTACATTTTTCTAGAATATAATCAAAGAAATAAAAGATTACACTTTTCTATAATGTAATAAAAGATTATAAAAGATTGCATTTTTCTAGAATATAATCAAAGAAATAAAAATTACACTTTTCTATAATGTAATAAAAGGTTATAAAAGATTACATTTTTCTAGAATATAATCAAAGAAATAAAAGATTACACTTTTCTATAATGTAATAAAAGAACAAAAGTAAAAGGTTACATTTTTAAATGTAATAGAAGAACGAAAACATGATCATATTAAAAAGTTAACATTTTTATATAATGTTATTAAAATAGAAAGTATTTATGTTTAGGATTAAAACATGATTACATAAAAAGTTAACATTTTTATATAATGTTATTAAAATAGAAAGTATTCATGTTTATGATTAAAACATGATTACATAAAAAGTTAACATTTTTATATAATGTTAATAAAATAGAAAGTATTCATGTTTAGGATTAAAACATGATTACATAAAAAGTTAACATTTTTAGGTAATGTTATAAAAATAGTGTTTTAGGATTAAAAACATGATTTCATAAAAAGGATGACATTTTTTTTGTAATGTTATAAATATAGGGAAGATTCATGGTTAGGAATTAAAATAGGTTTACCTCAAAATTTTACTTTTTAACGTAAGGTTTGAAAACTAGGAAAAATATTCATTTTTGTCATTTTAAAAGAATAATGAAAACATTCATTTTTGTCATTTTAAAAGAAATGAATTAATAATATTCATTTTTATCATTTAAAGGAGAAGTAGACAAAAATATTCATTTTTGTCTAATTTAAAGGATGAAACTAAACATTCATTTTTATCATTTAAACTAGAATCAGACAAAAATATTCATTTTTGTCTAATTTAAAAGGATGAAACTAAACATTCATTTTTATCATTTAATTAGAAGTAGACAAAAATATTCATTTTTGTCTAATTTAAAAGAATGTAAACAAAACATTCATTTTTGTCATTTAGATAGAATGAGACCAAAACATTCATTTTTATCATTTAAGAAGATGAGATAAAAATATTCATTTTTGTCATTTAAAAAGAAGGAAACCAAAATATACATTTTTGGTCATTAAAAAGGATTTAACCAAAGTTATACATTTTTGTTCATTAAAAAGAATTAAACCAAAATGTACATTTTTATTCAATTAAAGAGGATGAAACAAGAATATACATTTTTGTCAATTAAAAAGGATTAAACAAAAATAAACTAGAATTGTCATCAAAAGTATAAAATATCACTTTTATTGTAAATGCATATATTAGAATTTATAAGTAAGTATAAACTATCACTTTTATTGTAAATGCATATATTAGAAATTATTATATAGATAAAATGTTTGAAACATTAAAAATTACATTTTTAATGTAAGGGTAAAATATATGTAAATATTCATTGTATAGATAAAATGGTTGAAACATTAAAATTCACACTTTTAATGTAAAGAAGGAATTATGTGAAGTATTCATAGTTTGGGTAATAATGTGGAAACATTAAAATTTACATTTTTAATGTAAAGCATGATCCAAATGAAATGATCACTAGTTGAAATAGGAAAGTTTATTAATAAAAATTACATTTTTATTAACTGTATGATTCGCTAGAACAATGCATAGTTAAAATAAATTAGTTAATCAATAAAAATTACATTTTTATTGAATGTATGATTTGCTAGAACAATGCATAGTTGAAATAAATTAGTTAATCAATAAAAATTACATTTTTATTGAATGTATGATTCGCTAGAACAATGCGTAGTTGAAATAAATTAGTTAATCAATAAAAATTACATTTTTATTGAATGTATGATTCGCTAGAACAATGCATAGTGGAAATAAACTAGTTGATCAATAAATGGTTTTGAAGTCATCGAGCAAATTATATATATATATATGTATAAATTTATATATATAAATATAAATTAAAATTAAACGAATCGCGCACGGTAGTTCGCGTTTCGAAATCGTAACTTTAAACGATTATACCAAAAATCCGACCATAGGATTTTCCCAAAACTGGAACCATTAGGACCGCTTTGGGAAGTTCTTTCCAATGATATAAATTTTGTCAAAATCAAACGGTTAGATTTCGAGATATTGTTAAATCAAATTTGGTTGAAAATAGCGCCAGGGCCCCTATCGACCCGAAGCGTCGTTAAATTAAATCGACCTATTTTTTTATATAAATAAAAATAACGATAAATTGTTATTGATAATATTAACGATATGAAATGGTTTTTAAGTTATATATATGCAAGAATCATTTGAAAAGACCGAGTTCAATCTCATTTCAAATGATTATACGACGATTTAAATAGAAGATATTGAAGACGGTGATTGAAGACTGGCGATATTTATATCGAATGGATGACTACTGATGCCCAGCACTGGGTCGCTCCTCGTAAAGGGTTAAAGTGGTACTTGTCCGGACGTACTTGTTGATTGTCCGGATATGCGAGCACCTCACTTCCGTATTGGACATACGGGAAAAGGAATAAGGTGACTCCGGTTTCGTTCAAACCCCGAACGGACTTGTAAATGGATGCATGTCTGACATTTGATTTGATTTCATGTAAATTAAATTAATTTCTATTTAATATATATCCGTTTGGTGGAGGAGAATTTATTCTCTTGCTTAACACCCTTAGAGGGTATGTATTGGTAGTTATCGATCCCATGACGTGAATTGTCAATGTGGCGCGCCAAGATGCAAATGATCAAGGCTTTTGTTAAAAAGCAGGCCTTGTGGTTGATGATCAAAGCATAGCCTGTTTAGGCGTAGCTTTGTGTATAGTATGACTTTACGAGCCTTACACCCCGGTATGAGTCAAAAACGGGATCAGGGCCGTAGGGAGTGCACACGTTTCTTTCTAGCTAGAAGTGGTGTCAGCGACTTACCAGCCCTGACATTTTTACTTATGTGGATGATGGATTATGAGGTACCTCGGGTTTTATAGGTTGTTAGTGGCCATATTAGAGGTTCAAAAGAACCAGGAAGCGTGTGTTCAGGCATAACTAATCCACTAACGTATGTGTGGACTGGCCCTACCGCATCCAAGGGTTCACTGCGGGGAATCCCGAGGCATTTGCTAGAGTGTCTCGAATCGGAGAGGACGATCCCTAGCCTCGACTCATGATGGAAACCCTATCCCCAATACGACACCATGCGGTTTGTAGAACTTGTATGGCGACATCGTAGGATAGGGTACTATGCCGTCTATGATTGATACATTATGATTGAAATTGTTTTTGAAACATATATACACTAATAATAATATCCAATCCGTTTTTATCGTATCAAGCATCTTTTGACCATTATAAGGTAAAACTTTATCCTTCGGTTTGCGTTGCATTGTGTGATGGGACTTGAGTCTTATAATGGTTTCATTTTTCTAAAGTGCATTGCGTTGTTTGTCGATTTACTTTATTTTATGCACTGGCAATCCAATGGAGTAAACCCGTTCCACTTTAGCGGCATGGTCTTGTGATTAGCCATATTATTAGATTAGTTAAGTTAGAATTCTCATACTAGTCCAATGACTGACCTGTAGTTTGTTTCACTGGCAAACTCGGGTGCCCATATTTTCCACATGGGCAGTCGAGTAGCTTGTTTTGCAGATATTTATCTCTTGAGAAGGATTCTAGATTGAAGCTTAAAGCTGTGTCCAGAGCATTTATAGTCTTCCGCTACAATGTATTAAATTTATTGTAATTTATCTTCCACTGTATTATTATTTATCGATGTACTCTGATATTCTGTACTCTGATGTAACATTATTATAATGTTTTATAAAAGTCTTATGTTATTGTTCTGATGTGTTGTACTCCCAAAGTTAACGTATGCGGGATTTGAATAGTCTTGGTCGATTTTGCGATCGATTAAGTCCAGGCAAAATCCATAACATTACAGTTGGTATCAAAGCTCTGGTTAGCTCAAATCTTTGGGGTACAACTTGTTAGAACTGAATAAAAGACTCATTAGATATTGGATCATTAATATCCAATAAGAATACTCATTAGAGATAGGATCAGCAGTATCCTAGAATGAGAAAACTCATTAGAGATGGGGTTAGTAATGCCCTAGAATGAGTTGAGAGTGCTAAGTCTATAATTATCGTATTTGTGATTATTTATAATCTTGTAACACCCCGTATTTTTAATGTAATTAAAAATGTATATATATCCACAGATAAGATTAATATGGTGATGTATAATGAAAATTAATGAATATATGAAAGAAAGAAAGGATTGGTTGCATGCGATGTAAATATGTTGCATGCATTGATTTGCAAACATAATGCATTAACATTAAAAGAAAAAGATTCATGCATTGGTTTAATTTAAGTATTGTAACTAACATGAAAAAGAGAAGTAAGGAAAGGACAATAATTATCATTGTTCTAAGACTTATTAACAAAAGACTTTGTAGCTCAGTTGGTTAAGGCATTGGATTTGTAACATGGAGGTCGGGGGTTCGAACCCCGGCGGCAGCATAATTTTTATCTCTGTTTTAAAGAGGGCCAACTGAACATGCAAATATATGTACATATAAAAATTCAAAATTTGAAAGGATAAGAACGTACATATAAGGAAATAAAGAAAATATATGTATATACATGAGAATATATATATATATATATATATATGCAGAAATATATGTATACGAAAGATAAAATTTAAGATAAGGCTATAGTAAATGAAATATGGCAAGAATTAAATAACGGTGCAACATCGTTTGAATTTTGAAAATAAAATGAAAGTTGTGCGTGTATATATATACGCGTAAAATGGTCGTTAAAAGGAATTGTATACATATAAGAATATTTCATGTGAATAAAACAGTTAAATAAATTCCAGAAATTCAAACATTCAAAATTCAAATTTCTGCGCCAAAACAGCTTGTGGGACCCAATGCTGACTTAGCACTGCATGTACGATAAGATTTGGCTAGATTCATCTACGAACCTGGACTATTTTCTTAACTAGGTTTAATGCTGACTCAGCGCTGCGTGTACGATAAGGTCTTGAGCAACTATATAAACAGCCCTAGTCTCCTCCTCTATTCACAATTCTTCTCTACCCTTATGCTGCAAAGATTCTGAGTGAACATGGCTTCTTCTCCTCCTCTAAAATATATAAATAAATAAATAATATATATAAAATAAAACAAGACGAGGAGATGCTTCTCAAAAGACTTTCAAGAAGAAGAGATTCAAGCTAGAATTCAAAAGGAGGTTCAAACGACTTCAACGAATGATTTTCTACGAATCATAGCAACGCCATCTTTCTTTTCTAATCTAAATCTCTGTAAGTCAGTTATTTCTAGATTTGAACGTTTTTCTTTGTTCATGACATGAAATTAAAGGGATAAAAGAATATTCCAATTCTCTTTCTTTCTATTCGAATCTGTGCATATCTCTTTGGACCTAATTAAGAACTGTCATGATTCAAAGACAAATAAGACCGTGACTATGAAACTATGGACCTAAAAACCATATGCCTATGACTATGAACATTTGCCTATGACTATGGACATTGCCTATGACTATGGACACTGCCTATGACTATGAACATTGCCTATGATTGTGATTATGACTATGAGGATTACTTCCTTGACAAAACCTATGCCTTTGATTAACATAAACTATTGCCTATGACATAACAAGGACATCTGTGATTAAACCTCCATGATTCATGACTAGGAAAGTGTTGCTTAAGTTCTGTGATTTTGAGATTGGGGCTAAACCCGATTATTTATTCTGCTTGTCCTTGGTTTTCTTTGGTTGTAGACTATGGGAATTTACCTATTAAGTTAGGTCTACCCATGTTCTTGAACCTACTCTATCTATTCTTGGTTTTAGACCTTGGGAATTTACCTATTAAGTTAGGTCTACCCATGTTCTTGAACCTACGTCGTTGTTCAAAACCATTTTATGCCAGTTGTTATATCTATCCTTTTCCTAGCAATCTTTGGTTCATTCCCTATTTGCTACGAATCTAGATTTATCTATAATCTAGATTGAAACACGATTTTACGAACGGTGGGAATGCGATTTGGGGCAAAATATGAAATTTACTAAAACGTAGTTTAACTTGGAAATTGGCATAAATTGGGAACATGTATTATGGCATGTTCATAGAAATGCAAATTGGATAAATTTGACATGAATTATAAGATGTGTAATTTGAATCTTGTATTGACGTGTAAATCTAGCATTTACATGAATAGTGAACTAGAGTAATAAGTCTAGTTTGACGTGAATCAGAATGTAAATCAGAATTGGATTAGCTAATTTGGCTCGATAAGTATATTGGCATAAACTTGAAATTGGCCATAATTGGGGTAATTGTCAGGATTAGCAGAATCATGGTTAGTGACACTTCATTTGGTATGGTTTACATACCAAAAAGCATAAACATGATATAGAGGGGAAAATGGGCCGTAAGAATAAATGTTGACAATTTACATTAAAAGAGAAATTGGGAAATAAGTAAATTAGGATTAATTTACTTATAGAATTTGCCCTAAATGAGGAAATATTGATCTAGACAAATTAAAGATTTATTAACGACATCTCTTTTAATGAAACACCAGAAAGTTCTAGGGTGACAGAGAGGATAGTGTCTAGGCTTGAGTTTGGAAAATACAAGTTTCCTACTCTCCCTGGCTATCCCTAACTGATCCGACGGACGGGATGGTTACTTTCAAAACCTGATTTGAAAATTAATCAAAACCCTTTGAACTAGAAAACATGAATAGGCCTAACCCGAGGTTAGACTGAGTTGCGATGTAAACCTGCCCGGAACCAACCGGCACATCCAGTAATCGCAACAATATATGTCTAATGTGAGTGGTCATGGCTTTAATTTATTTAGTTAAACCTAGGACAAGAATGCTATGGTTAAGTTAACTAAGACACTTAACCAACTCAACATGATAACAAGACTGGTAGGTGGGGTTAGGTTCATACAGTTAAGCTAGAATGGGAGGGTTAAGTCCATAGGAACACTTAACCAACTTAACACAATTAAGCTAGAATGGGAGGGCTAAGTCCATAGGGACACTTAACCAAACTTAACATCGTAACAAGACAAGATTTGTAGGCGATAAGTAACTAAGAAAACACTTATCCAAATTAACATGTTAACTAGACTAGAAGGTGGGGTTAAGTAAATTTAATACACTTATCCAAATTAACATGTTAACTGGACTAGAGGTTGGGGTTAAGTAAGATTTAATACACTTAGCCAATTTGATATGTTAGCTGGGCTAGATCGTAGGGTTAAGTAAACTTGAACACTTAACCATCAGATTTTGATAAAGGAATAGGGTTAAGTCTAAAACATGAAGGGATAATACTTAACCGTTAATAATAGGTTAGTTAAAACAGACGGGCAAGGTTAAGTTAAAAAGGAACATTGTATCAATACAGGGTGAATGTGTAAGGTTAAGTAATAAGAAATACTTAACCAATATAACTTGGTTTGTGGTGGGTTAAGTCAACATGAATTACTGATAACACTTAACCAGTATAACAGGATGAATGAAGAGGGTTAAGTTGGCTTGAATTGACTAATGACACTTAACCAATCCAAATTGACGGGAAAGGGAACTAAGTAGTAATTCTTAGTATAACACGGGAAGGAGCGAATGTCCGTCTGAATAGAGAGAAGGCTCCAACGAATTGGGTTACGAAGCCCGAGGCTTCGAGGGGACGTGAGGGTACTCTTGGTATCCCTCTGTGAGGCTGCAGATGATCCGCCTGGCCCCACAGAGGTTAAGGTCTGCATAGAAGAACCAGGGGTATGCCTTGGTTGCAATACATGGCAACCTAAAGACTAGGATGGACCGGCGTGATTCGGCGAGCAAACGGTAGCCCTGTGATAGCAACTCGTCATCTACCATCCATCTTGAGTCAATCGAGATACGTGAAGCGGAAAGGCGGAGAACTCCAAAAGACCATATACTTGCTATCTAGTTATGGTTGCGGATGGCCATAGGATAGTGGGGCACCGGGGGCCGGCGTATAGTTCTCATTTTACAAGGTGTGCCTTTCATTAGTTGAGGGAGGGGTCAAGTGGGACCATAGCCACTGGAATAAAAACAGACCTTAGCATCTGCATCGGCAGATATCTGAAAGCTCCCGACCGAGTTCTGTATTCCTTGATTTTCCCTGTCACAGGACTCGGACCGCACATTACAGGACATGTGCATCTAGACAAGCGATAACGATTCGCGATACATGCGTGGGGAAGTATAGGAACATACACCACTCTAGGTGGTGTGTCCTAGACTTGGGGGCATCGTTCGACAGGTAGCGTAATCCCTAGTTGGTCTAGGTGGCATAAACCCTGAACTCGAGAAGCGTTCAGCAGATAGCGCAAAACTCTGGTTAAACCTAGAAAGCACTTGATAGAAAACCCTAGATTTGATCTAGGTAATAAATAATGAATGTATGCCGGAAGGCAATAGAAAATACAGGAATTGGTATCACGTTATCGTTACTAGATGGGACACTAGATAGGCGGTGCAGAGATATAGAAACCAGTATAAAAAGGAAATAGCGAAGCGGCGAAAGTATTAGAGCGTATCCAGTTTATCTTAGCATATCTTGTGACTACCTTGTCTAATCTTGTTGACCCTATCGTCATGGTGTAATCTTGTGTTCAGTTAATTCATGTCGTTTTGTTTTCCTTGTTCACATGCTAGAAGTTACTGAACTTACTCAGGCTTTATGTCTGACTCTGTTTTTCTTTCGTCTTCTTTTCTTCCGTTTCCCCCCCCCCCCCCAAGGTAGTAGAGGAGGGAGTAGTATAGCTCAGGCGAAGTTGGACTGTCACTCTTTCCCAGCTTGAAGATTTGTCGAAGTTTGCTTGGATTCTCTTATCAGATGCTATGGCTGGCTATTGCTAAAATTTGGGGAAATATAAATGTTGTTTGATGCTTCTTTATTTTGTAAGACAGATGACACTCTGATATTGTAAAGAAATATTTGTACAAACTATTTTATCAATAAAGCAAAGTTTTATTTTCCTATGTTTAATTTATGTCTGTCTTGTAATTTATCTGCATCTTTTACCCTAAATGCTCCACAGAACTTAGTGCATTCCCTTTGTGAGTGACACTAACGGATGTGGGGTGTTACACGTGATATCAGAGCTGAAGGTTACCAGATCAGATAAAGGATTTGAAAAATTATTTTCAAAACGGTTTTTAAAGAAGCATTTTTCAAGAGAAAAGATTTGTTTTAAAGACATATTCCCCAAAGCCATACGCACCATCTTCTCTTCCTCTGTTTAAATTCTTCTCTCCTTCTTTCTTGAGTCTCTGGGGCTCCTGGCTTTCTGGGAGGTAACCTCATCGAAGGGCAAAGTAGTGCCCGGCTTCCATCCATAGCCGTAGTTGTTTCATCTACGGGCAGTTTTCTTTCGAAGCTTATAGGGTTTTCCGGACGATGGAGGCAGTTTTCGAGAGATTTGTCAACATGACTACACACGGAAGGGGATGAGGAGTTTGGCTAAGGAGCATAACCCTAGGATGAGGAATTCATGGATGTAAACTTAGCACACGAAGGAGGAAGAAATTATAAAACCTAAGACAAGAGGAAGTATCTTTACTAGGGTATGATAGGGCATATACTTAAGGACAAGGGCAAGAACGAGGAACAAGATTTTCAGAAGGACAAGTACATGCTTTCGCCACCAAGCGTACCTTGGAGAAAGGTAGTCCGGTTGGAAGAGTCTAGTTTTCTGTTCGTACTATTTTCTTAGGTTCTAGCGCTTCTCATTTGTTCGTATCCACTTCCATAGTTTGGTCTCTGCACCATAGTACCTGTATAGTAGAAAGATCCCACTAGAGTCTCAAATCCAATTGGTGGTCCGACCAGTTTATTTTTGGTTAGTAGGGATTTGAGAATAGCTATCGAGTTTGCTTATATCATCTCACGTAGATTGTCTAAATTCGTAGGAGATATTCCTTGGGTGCTTGTCTGATATTGGTTTAGGCCTTTGGGGCTTGTACTTGAGGAATGTCGAGTTCGGTTTGGATATTTTGCGTGAGAGATGAATAGTTGTGGCAGGCACTTCAAAGAGCACGTAGTGACCTTTCGACTCTTATAGTTATGGCATGGCGGATAAGAGGGAAACCTCTAATCATCTTAGTACGTATACCTGGTACCGTGATTGAAATCTGTTTATTTTGGAAATGGAGATCCGGAACTTCACAATCGTGAAGTAAAATTAGTTAAGATATAGTGGAATAAAGCTCAAGAAGGCTAGATACTAGCATCATACCCTTTTCCTTGAGGGTGCATCCTTGATTTCTTTGTTTTAGGAGCTTTACGCATAATTGTTTCTCCATTTCCAAAGTGTATCACCTAGGTCGTATCTTCGATCCTTAAGTAGAAGCCAATGGATGTAAACATGTATTTGAAACGTGTTATGGTTGATGGTTGCAAGTGGTTGCTAATGGTTGCTTGTGAATGCATATGCATACGTATTAGGCACTAGATCAGTTCAGACGCTTTCATATTGCATTTACAGATATGTATTTGTTTGTAAATTGAACTTGATATGTTATCATATGGGTGTTGCATATGGATGAATGGCCGTGCACGCATATAGTATTTACATAACTAGGGATGCTTGCATACATGGTTGGACGCATGGCACTGACATGACTCGCATTAAGGAGGTCGACTGAATCAGTAGACCGCCTGATTTTACAGTAGATAAAGACATATACACACACTATGCATATGAACAAGAAAGCATTAGAAATCTTTTAAGGACAATGAATGTATGTGATTGAATGGTTGAGTAAATGGGTGATTGGATGGTAGGACACATTCTTCCTAACTTGAAGATTTCGGGGACGAAATCCTTTTAAGTGGGGAAGAATGTAACACCCCGTATTTTTAATGTAATTAAAAATGTATATATATCCACAGATAAGATTAATATGGTGATGTATAATGAAAATTAATTAATATATGAAAGAAAGAAAGGATTGGTTGCATGCGATGTAAATATGTTGCATGCATTGATTTGCAAACATAATGCATTAACATTAAAAGAAAAAGATTCATGCATTGGTTTAATTTAAGTATTGTAACTAACATGAAAAAGAGAAGTAAGGAAAGGACAATAATTATCATTGTTCTAAGACTTATTAACAAAAGACTTTGTAGCTCAGTTGGTTAAGGCATTGGATTTGTAACATGAAGGTCGGGGGTTCGAACCCCGGCGGCAGCATAATTTTTATCTCTGTTTTAAAGAGGGCCAACTGAACATGCAAATATATGTACATATACAAATTCAAAATTTGAAAGGATAAGAACGTACATATAAGGAAATAAAGAAAATATATGTATATACATGAGAATATATATATATATGCAGAAATATATGTATACGAAAGATAAAATTTAAGATAAGGATATAGTAAATGAAATATGGCAAGAATTAAATAACGGTGCAACATCGTTTGAATTTTGAAAATAAAATGAAAGTTGTGCGTATATATATATACGTGTAAAATGGTCGTTAAAAGGAATTGTATACATATAAGAATATTTCATGTGAATAAAACAGTTAAATAAATTCCAGAAATTCAAACATTCAAAATTCAAATTTCTGCGCCAAAACAGCTTGTGGGACCCAATGCTGACTTAGCACTGCATGTACGATAAGATTTGGCTAGATTCATCTGCGAACCTGGACTATTTTCTTAACTAGGTTCAATGCTGACTCAGCGCTGCGTGTACGATAAGGTCTTGAGCAACTATATAAACAGCCCTAGTCTCCTCCTCTATTCACAATTCTTCTCTACCCTTATGCTGCAAAGATTCTGAGTGAACATGGCTTCTTCTCCTCCTCTAAAATATATAAATAAATAAATAATATATATAAAATAAAACAAGACGAGGAGATGCTGCTCAAAAGACTTTCAAGAAGAAGAGATTCAAGCTAGGATTCAAAAGGAGGTTCAAACGACTTCAACGAATGATTTTCTACGAATCATAGCAACGCCATCTTTCTTTTCTAATCTAAATCTCTGTAAGTCAGTTATTTCTAGATTTGAACGTTTTTCTTTGTTCATGACATGAAATTAAAGGGATAAAAGAATATGCCAATTCTCTTTCTTTCTATTCGAATCTGTGCCTATCTCTTTGGACCTAATTAAGAACTGTCGTGATTCAAAGACAAATAAGACCGTGACTATGAAACTATGGACCTAAAAACCATATGCCTATGACTATGAACATTTGCCTATGACTATGGACATTGCCTATGACTATGGACACTGCCTATGACTATGAACATTGCCTGTGATTGTGACTATGACTATGAGGATTACTTCCTTGACAAAACCTATGCCTTTGATTAACATAAACTATTGCCTATGACATAACAAGGACATCTATGATTAAACCTCCATGATTCATGACTAGGAAAGTGTTGCTTAAGTTCTGTGATTTTGAGATTGGGGCTAAACCCGATTATTTATTCTGCTTGTCCTTGGTTTTCTTTGGTTTTAGACTATGGGAATTTACCTATTAAGTTAGGTCTACCCATGTTCTTGAACCTACTCTATCTATTCTTGGTTTTAGACCTTGGGAATTTACCTATTAAGTTAGGTCTACCCATGTTCTTGAACCTACGTCGTTGTTCAAAACCATTTTATGCCAGTTGTTATATCTATCCTTTTCCTAGCAATCTTTGGTTCATTCCATATTTGCTACGAATCTAGATTTATCTATAATCTAGATTGAAACATGATTTTACGAACGGTGGGAATGCGATTTGGGGCAAAATATGAAATTTACTAAAACGTAGTTTAACTTGGAAATTGTCATAAATTGGGAACATGTATTATGGCATGTTCATAGAAATGCAAATTGGATAAATTTGACATGAATTATAAGATGTGTAATTTGAATCTTGTATTGACGTGTAAATCTAGCATTTACATGAATAGTGAACTAGAGTAATAAGTCTAGTTTGACGTGAATCAGAATGTAAATCAGAATTGGATTAGCTAATTTGGCTCGATAAGTATATTGGCATAAACTTGAAATTGGCCATAATTGGGGGTAATTGTCAGGATTAGCAGAATCATGGTTAGTGACACTTCATTTGGTATGGTTTACATACCAAAAAGCATAAACATGATATAGAGGGGAAAATGGGCCATAAGAATAAATGTTGACAATTTACATTAAAAGAGAAATTGGGAAATAAGTAAATTAGGATTAATTTACTTATAGATTTTGCCCTAAATGATTAAATATTGATCTAGACAAATTAAAGATTTATTAACGACATCTCTTTTAATGAAACACCAGAAAGTTCTAGGGTGACAGAGAGGATAGTGTCTAGGCTTGAGTTTGGAAAATACAAGTTTCCTGCTCTCCCTGGCTATCCCTAACTGATCCAACGGACGGGATGGTTACTTTCAAAACCTGTTTTGAAAATTAATCAAAACCCTTTGAACTAGAAAACATGAATAGGCCTAACCCAAGGTTAGACTGAGTTGCGATGTAAACCTACCCGGAACCAACCGGCACATCCAGTAATCGCAACAATATCTGTCTAATGTGAGTGGTCATGGCTTTAATTTATTTAGTTAAAGCTAGGACAAGAATGCTATGGTTAAGTTAACTAAGACACTTAACCAACTCAACATGATAACAAGACTGGTAGGTGGGGTTAGGTTCATACAGTTAAGCTAGAATGGGAGGGTTAAGTCCATAGGAACACTTAACCAACTTAACACAGTTAAGCTAGAATGGGAGGGCTAAGTCCATAGGGACACTTAACCAAACTTAACATCGTAACAAGACAAGATTTGTAGGGGATAAGTAACTAAGAAAACACTTATCCAAATTAACATGTTAACTAGACTAGAAGGTGGGGTTAAGTAAAGTTAATACACTTATCCAAATTAACATGTTAACTGGACTAGAGGTTGGGGTTAAGTAAGATTTAATACACTTAGCCAATTTGATATGTTAGCTGGGCTAGACCGTAGGGTTAAGTAAACTTGAACACTTAACCATCAGATTTTGATAAAGGAATAGGGTTAAGTCTAAAACATGAAGGGATAATACTTAACCGTTAATAACAGGTTAGTTAAAACAGACGGGCAAGGTTAAGTTAAAAAGGAACACTGAATCAATACAGGGTGAATGGGTAAGGTTAAGTAATAATAAATACTTAACCAATATAACTTGGTTTGTGGTGGGTTAAGTCAACATGAATTACTGATAACACTTAACCAGTATAACAGGATGAATGAAGAGGGTTAAGTTGGCTTGAATTGACTAATGACACTTAACAAATCCAAATTGACGGGAAAGGGAACTAAGTAGTAATTCTTAGTATAACACGGGAAGGAGCGAATGTCCGTCTGAATAGAGAGAAGGCTCCAACGAATTGGGTTACGAAGCCCGAGGCTTCGAGGGGACGTGAGGGTACTCTTGGTATCCCTCTGTGAGGCTGCAGATGATCCGCCTGGGCCCACAGAGGTTAAGGTCTGCGTAGAAGAACCAGGGGTATGCCTTGGTTGCAATACATGGCAACCTAAAGACTAGGATGGACCGGCGTGATTCGGCGAGCAAACGGTAGCCCTGTGATAGCAACTCATCGTCTACCATCCATCTTGAGTCAATCGAGATACGTGAAGCGGAAAGGCGGAGAACTCCAAAAGACCATATACTTGCTATCTAGTTATGGTTGCGGATGGCCATAGGATAATGGGGCACCGGGGGCCGGCGTATAGTTCTCATTTTACAAGGTGTGCCTTTCATTAGTTGAGGGAGGGGTCAAGTGGGACCATAGCCACTGGAATAAAAACAGACCTTAGCATCTGCATCGGCAGATATCTGAAAGCTCCCGACCGAGTTCTATATTCCTTGATTTGCCCTGTCACAGGACTCGGACCGCACATTACAGGACATGTGCATCTAGACAAGCGATAACGATTCGCGATACATGCGTGGGGAAGTATAGGAACATACACCACTCTAGGTGGTGTGTCCAAGACTTGGGGGCATCGTTCGACAGGTAGCGTAATCCCTAGTTGGACTAGGTGGCATAAACCCTGAACTCGAGAAGCGTTCAGCAGATAGCGCAAAACTCTAGTTAAACCTAGAAAGCACTTGATAGAAAACCCTAGATTTGATCTAGGTAATAAATAATGAATGTATGCCGGAAGGCAATAGAAAATACAGGAATTGGTATCACGTTATCGTTACTAGATGGGACACTAGATAGGCGGTGCAGAGATATAAAAACCAGTATAACAAGGAAATAGCGAAGCGGCGAAAGTATTAGAGCGTATCCAGTTTATCTTAGCATATCTTGTGACTACCTTGTCTAATCTTGTTGACCCTATCGTCATGGTGTAATCTTGTGTTCAGTTAATTCATGTCGTTTTGTTTTCCTTGTTCACATGCTAGAAGTTACTGAACTTACTAAGGCTTTATGTCTGACTCTGTTTTTCTTTCGTCTTCTTTTCTTCCGTTTCCCCCCCAGGTAGTAGAGGAGGGAGTAGTATAGCTCAGGCCAAGTTGGACTGTCACTCTTTCCCAGCTTGAAGATTTGTCGAAGTTTGCTTGGATTCTCTTATCAGATGCTATGGCTGGATCTTGCTAAAATTTGGGGAAATATAAATGTTGTTTGATGCTTCTTTATTTTGTAAGACAGATGACACTCTGATATTGTAAAGAAATCTTTGTACAAACTATTTTATCAATAAAGCAAAGTTTTATTTTCCACTGTTTAATTTCTGTCTGTCTTGTAATTTATCTGCATCTTTTACCCTAAATGCTCCACAGAACTTAGTGCATTCCCTTTGTGAGTGATACTAACGGATGTGGGGTGTTACAAATCTGATCTTAGAAAATATAATTTTTGAATATATAAAAGTTATATATATTTGAAAAACTAATCAACAAATTGGTTAATGATTGTGTTGTGTGATTAGTTCTTCAACAAATAAAATTATTGAAATCAATAAAAGAATAAAAGTTGAGTTGGTTAATCTAACAACTTTAGCTTCGTTCCTTTTCGAGGATGAAAAGATTTTAAGTGGGGGAGATAGTAACAACCCGCAAATTTTGACCCAATTTAAAATTTTATTTTAGAAATTTTATTGGAATTTTAATAGTTAAAATGATTTATTTTAAATAATAATGACGAAAAATTAATTTTTATCAAAGTTAAAACGAAATAATTTAATTTAAATATAAAAGGAGTTTGAAATGGCGTGGCAGTCCGAAAATTCGATTTCTAATTTCAATGTAATATACATAATTCATTTTAAGTCAGAATTGAACGAAACAAGAAATATTTAAATCTGTTTAACAATATCTTTCTGATGAATGTAAGAAAACGAAATTTCACTTTATAAATAGAAAGCTATGTCCAGTTTAAAATTAGAAAAGTCGTTGTAGAATTTATATATATTTTAATATAATATATAGCCCTTAAAAATAGCCATTTCGCAAACGACCTCCGTTTTCGATGAAGCCACTTTTGTTGGAACCGGAATGTCAATTATTGCTAGGTTTCAATTTTCATAATTATCAATTTAATATGTGAGCGTGGCAAAAGAAAATGTGTTTTGTTAGTTTCGGTCAACTTAAAAATGGCCATTTTTCAAACAGTCTTCAAATTCGATGAAATTAGTTTTGTTAGGACCGTATCGGCATAACATAACTAGAAATGATTTTTCCGTAATTTTTAGAGTCCGTATGTGGCCTCGGTAATTTAAAATGTACGATCAAATTAATCAATTAAATGATTTATATATTAAATTAAAGAAAACATGTTGGAGATGATCAAATGGGCTAACGAGACCTAGCCCATTGGTTCCAGAACATGGGTATTTACCTAGGGATAACTCTAGTTGGGCTGAAATTGGAGCTAATAGGAGATGACGGGCTTTTTCAAGTTTAAAGAATTAAAATAATATTTAATTATATATATATTAGCCTTTCAAAACCTAACCCTAGAGCTAATATGACCAGCCGCCACCAATTCGTTGAATGGCCATGGTATTCTCTCCTTCCTCCTCCGATTTCTCCTCATCCACACATCGAAATCACTCCCTCCTTTGGAACTTTTTGCAGAACTTTTCCTCCTTTTCACACCCATACCTGAATCACCATTTACCATGCACCGTAGCACGAGAACCGAGCCGCCGAACCTAGCGGGTTCATACCGCCGTCGGCCATCGAGTTGGGTCCCACTACCCCGCGCCGGTGCGCCGCTCAGCCTCCTCCGATGCAACATTGTCTGATCGTCCCCTCATGCTCCAGATTTCGTGATAGATCGGATTAAAGTTTTGAACTAATTTAAAATACAGCGGCCTGTAGTTCTGTGAAGAAGAAGAAGGTTAATCCCCTTTTAATTAATTCCTTAATTAATTATAAAATGTTGTAAATATTTAAATGACAATATCTTTTGCAAATCAAAACAGAATTACATGAAACTAATTGTATTGGAACCATATTACCGAGATCTACGCTTTTGAACTGACTAGGACTGATTCGGAGCAAATCCGATTTTGGCCAAGTTTCGAATCTGAATAAAAAGCAAGGTGAGAAATTTTATTTCTTTTTCTTGTTATATAATTAAATTTACTTAATCATGAAACATATATAGAATTGATGTTGTTAAATCATACGCTCTAATATTTTGTGGACTTTCATACACGATTTGATCGATGATTGTTGTGTTATTAGATTTGTTAATTAACAATTGTGTTAAATCAAATCATCATGTTGTGTTATTAGATTTGTTAATTAACAGTTATGTTAATTAGAAAAATAGTGAAACAAAATCATTATGTTATGTTTGTTATATTTGTTAATTCAAGAATTAATATTTGAGTTAAATTAGAATTGACAAAATATAATCGTCATTTGTGTTAAATTAGTATTGACAAATTTGAATAGTTGGAATATAATTGTCATTTTTGACAAATTTGAATAGTTGAATTCTAATTGTCATTTTTGAAAAATTTAAATAGTTGAATTATAATTGTCATTCTTGACAAATTTGAATTAGAATTATCATTTTGTCAAAATATAATAATTGGACAAAATACTTATTTTTGTTAAAATAGTTTAGATAAAACAAAATGTCATTTTTGATTGAAATAAAATTAGCATTTCTATTTGCTAAGTTATATTAGGAAAAGTAACAAATGAATTATCCTTTTATTTGTTATTAGAATGTGAATATATAAAATATACTTTTATATGTCCTTAGAATCCATATAAAAATGCAAATATATAAAATATTCTTTTATATGATATTAGAATATATAGAAAAATGTTAACATATAAAATATTCTTTTATATGATATTAGAATACATAGGAAAAGGGTATGGAAATAAAGGTGTCATATTTGTTGAAATAAGAATTGACATAATAAAATTGTCATTTCGTTGAATTAGAAACGTAAATACAAAAATGTCGTTTTGTGAATTGGAAATGTCAAATATAAAAGATTTTATTTTTATTGCCAATTTGTTACAATAAAAAGAGTTGAAATAAAAGACTACATTTTTCTAGAATATAATCAAAGAAATAAAAGATTACACTTTTCTATAATGTAATAAAAGATTATAAAAGATTGCATTTTTCTAGAATATAATCAAAGAAATAAAAGATTACATTTTTCTATAATGTAATAAAAGATTATAAAAGATTAAATTTTTCTAGAATATAATCAAAGAAATAAAAGATTACACTTTTCTATAATGTAATAAAAGAATGAAAGTAAAAGGTTACATTTTTAAATGTAATAAAAGAATGAAAACATGATCATATTAAAAAGTTAACATTTTTATATAATGTTATTAAAATAGAAAGTATTCATGTTTAGGATTAAAACATGATTACATAAAAAGTTAACTTTTTTATATAATGTTATTAAAATATAAAGTATTCATGTTTAGGATTAAAACATGATTACATAAAAAGTTAACATTTTTATATAATGTTATTAAAATAGAAAGTATTCGTGTTTAAGATTAAAAAATGATTACATAAAAAGTAAATATTTTTAGGTAATGTTATAAAAATAGAAAAGATTCATGTTTTAGGATTAAAAACATGATTTCATAAAAAGGATGACATTTTTTTGTAATGTTATAAAATATAGGGAAGATTCATGGTTAGGAATTAAAACAGGTTTACATCAAAATTTTACTTTTTAATGTAAGATTTGAAAACCAGGAAAAATATTCATTTTTGTCATTTTAAAACAATAAATTTAAAACATTCATTTTTTTCATTTTAAAAGAAATGAATTAATAATGTTCATTATTATCATTTAAATTAGAAGTAGACAAAAATATTCATTTTTGTCTAATTTAAAGGATGAAACTAAACAATCATTTTTATCATTTAAATTAGAAGTAGACAAAAATATTCATTTTTGTCTAATTTAAAAGGATGAAACTAAACATTCATTTTTATCATTTAATTAGAAGTAGACAAAAATATTCATTTTTGTCTAATTTAAAAGAATGTAAACAAAACATTTATTTTTGTCATTTAGATATAATGAGACCAAAACATTCATTTTTATCATTTAAGAAGATGAGATAAAAATATTCATTTTTGTCATTTAAAAAGAAGGAAACCAAAATATACATTTTTGGTCATTAAAAAGGATTTAACCAAAGTTATACATTTTTTTTCATTAAAAGGAATTAAACCAAAATGTACATTTTTGTTCATTTAAAAAGGATGAAACAAGAATATACATTTTTGTCAATTGAAAAGGATTAAACAAAAATAAACTAGAATTGTCATCAAAAGTATAAAATATCACTTTTATTGTAAATGCATATATTAGAATTTATATGTAAGTATAAAATATCACTTTGATTGTAAATGCATATATTAAAAATTATTGTATAGATAAAATGTTTGAAACATTAAAAATTACATTTTTAATGTAAGGGTAAAATATATGTAAATATTCATTGTATAGATAAAATGGTTGAAACATTAAAATTCACACTTTTAATGTAAAGAAGGAATTATGTGAAGTATTCATAGTTTGGGTAATAATGTGGAAACATTAAAATTTACATTTTTAATGTAAAGCATGATCCATTAAAAATGACCACTGGTTGAAATAGGAAAGTTTATCAATAAAATTACATTTTTTATTAAATGTATGATTCGCTAGAACAATGCATAGTTGAAATAAATTAGTTAATCAATAAAAATTACATTTTTATTGAATGTATGATTCGCTAGAACAATGCATAGTTGAAATAAATTAGTTAGTGATTAAAATTACATTTTTATTGAATGTATGATTCGCTAGAACAATGCATAGTTGAAATAATTTAGTTAATCAATAAAAATTACATTTTATTGAATGTATGATTCGCTAGAATAATGCATAGTGGAAATAAATTTGTTGATCAATAAATGGTTTTGAAGTCATCAAGCGAATTATATATATATATGTATATATTTATTTATATAAATATAAATTTAAATTAAACGAATCACGCACGGTTGTTCGCGTATTCAAATCATAACTTTAAACGATTATACCAAAAAATCCGACTGTCGGATTTTCCCAAAACTGGAACCGTTAGGACCGCTTTGGAAAGATCTTTCCAACGATATAAATTTTGTCAAAATCCAACGGTTAGATTTTGAGATATGTGTAAATCAAATTTGGTTGAAAATAGCGCCAGGGCCCCTATCGACCCGAAGCGTCGTTAAATTAAATTGAGCTATTTTTTATATAAATAAAAATAGCGATAAATCGTTATTGATAATATCAACGATATGAAATGGTTTTTAAGTTATATATATACGAGAATCATTTGAAAAGACCGAGTTCAATCTCATTTCAAATGATTATACCACGATTTAAATAGAAGATATTGAAGTAGGTGATTGAAGATTGGCGATCTTCATATCGAATGGATGACTACTGATGCCCGGCTCTGGGTCGCTCCTTGTAAAGGGTTAAAGTGGTAGTTGTATGGACGTACTTATTGATTGTAAGGATATGCGAGCACCTCACTTTCGTATTGGACATACGGGACGAGGAATAAGGTGACTCCGGTTTCGTTCAGACCCAGAACGGACTTGTAAATGGATGTGTGTCTGACATTGGATTTCATTCCATGTAATTTAAATTGATTTCTATTTAATATATATCCGTTTGGTGGCGGTGAATTTATTCTCTTGCTTAACACCCTCAGAGGGTATGTATTGGTAGTTATCGATCGCATTGCGTGAATTGTCAATGTGGCGCGCCAAGATGCAAATGATCAAGGCTTTTTTTGAAAAGCTGGCCTTGTGGTTGATGATCAAAGCATAGCCTATTTAGGCGTAGCTTTGTGTATAGCGTGATTTCGCGAGCCTCACATCCCAGTATGAGTCAAAAACGGGATCATGACCGTAGGGAGTGCACACGTTTCTTTCTAGCTAGAAGTGGT